>BSBK01002602.1:50000-650000 GCA_027943335.1 Chamaecyparis obtusa | reverse complement strand
AAACTAACCCTCAAAGGAAAGCTTGAGGTGGATCCCATTAGCTGGAATCTATAAGATCTCTCCATCTTTTTTAGATAGCTAAAAGGCATTGTTCTCTTTACATTCAGAAATAACAAATGAGCCTAACCAAAAGTTATGAAATTTATCATGTTGTCCTAGCCTACTCTTTAGTACATCCCATTTTAGAACTAAATCACCCTCCTTGAACTCCCTGGGTGTAGCTCTCTTTTCAAAAGACCTCTTGGTCTGATTTTGCCTCATCTCCATATTCTTTAAATCTTTCTTCCTTTCTTCTTCAAGATGTAACAATTCAACATATCTTAGCTTAAGGGGATCTTCTTCTTCAAATTGAAACATCTGATCAGCTAATTACAAAGCTAGAAATTCTATAGAAATTGGCAACCGGGCCTCCTTACCATAAACTAGTACATAAGGTGAACTCTCGGTGATCTGCTTTGGAGTTATTCTATCCAGCCACAAGGCTGCCTTCAGTTTTGAATGCCAATCTCTTTTTTTATCCTGCAATGTCCTTTTGATTATCCTTATGAGGTTTTTGTTAGTAGACTTTGCAAGCCCATAACCCTTGGGGTAATAGTTAGAAGATGTATTTAGATAAATTCCATTCTTAATAGCCCACTCTGTTATTGCTGAACCAACAAAAGATAATGCATTATCTGAAATTATTGATTGAGGAACACCAAACCTCGTTATAATGTCTTTATAGAATATAGAACAGTAGATCCAGTTGATTCCTTCAATGCAATGGCCTCATTACACCTTGTAAAATAGTCTATTGGAGTCAAGATCCATTTATGACCTGTACTAGAATTAGGATTAATTGGACCAATAATGTCCACTCACCACTTGTTAAATGGCTAATCCACAATGATTGATTTCAGTGGCAATGCTGCCAACCTTTGCTTTCCTGCAAACAGTAAACATTTCTAACATCTTCTTGCCCAAGAATGGGCATCCTTAAACAAATCAGGGTAGTAATAACCAAATATCAATATTTTCCAAGCTGTGGTCTTAGGATTGAAGTGTCCTCCACATCATCCATCATGAAATTCAGATAATATTTTTCTTTAATCAGCAAAATCAATACATTTCAGCAATATACCAAAAAAGTCCTTTCTATAAAGTGTGACATTAATCAAAACATAAGGAATAGACTATAATCTAAAATAACTCCTTTTAGCTTTGTTAAAATCAATTGGACATTGTCCGGTTTTTAGAAATCTGGTCATATCAGACAACCAAGTTGCTGAATTATCATTACATATAGAATTACCATGGAATAAGACCTCTTCATTAGTTACACCTTATTCTTCTTCTGCCATCTGGGCACACAAATTTTTTACTATAACTAGCTTGGTTACATGGATTTTCACATCATATTCCATAAATTTGGTGATCCATCCTACTCTTTTCTCATTTACATCTTTGTTTAACATGGATTCTTTAATGCTAGGATGTGTAACCATCAAATGAATCTTATTTCTAGCAACCAAATGTTTAAACTTCTTAAAAGCTTTAATAATAGCAAGTACATTTTTTTCAACAAAATTGTACCTTTTCTCATAGTCATCCATTCCTTTGCTAAAAAAAGCAATTGGCTACTCCTGATTGTCGTCATTCTTTTGCACCAACATTGCTAAAACTGTTTCATAGCCTCCATAAGCATATAAGATAAAATCCTTAGAAAAATCAGGATTAGTTAATGTAGGGGCTGATGATAGGGCTTGTTTGATCTATTCAAAACTTAACTTTCCCTCATTAGTCTAGCTAAATGGCACATTTTTCTTTAGCATTGTAGTTAATGGCTTCAATAAATTGGCAATATCATAAATAAAGTGCTTAACAAAGTTTATCCTTCCAATAAAACTCTCCAATCCCTTTTTATGTTCTGGCAATGATAAATCCAAAATTGCATGAATTCTTTCAAGATCTATGGTTGTTCCTTCTTTTGACACTTGGTATCCTAAAAGTTTACCCTCATGAACTAAAAAAACTGATTTCTTAGGGTTAAGAGAGATACCAAACTCTCTGCATCTTTGAAGCACTTATCTTAAATGATTTATATGTTGGTCTGCAACTTTTTTATAAATTTAACATCATCTAAGTACACCAAGACAAACTTATACATCAGGTTTTTAAAAGCCATGTCCATAGCTTTATGGAATGTGGCTCCTGCATTTGATAAACCAAGTGGCATTCTTTTGTAAGCCATTTTTCCCCATTTCATTGTAAAGGTTGTTTTAAACTAGTCTGCCTCTTTTACTAAAATCTGGCTATAACTAGAATACCCATCAAGAAGGGAAAATCTTTTAGAACCAGAGGCATACTCTAAAATATGTGCCATTGATGGAAGAGGGTGTCTATCTTTCAGAGATGCCCTATTAAGGTCTCTAAAATCCACATAGTCTAATCTCCCCATTCTTCTTCCTTACAGGAACTAAATTTGAAACCTAGGATGTATGTTTGGAGGAAAAATTATCCCACTATCCAGTAGTTTATTCAACTCTTTAAGCCTTAGGGGCTCTAATTTTGGGTTAATTGGCCTTTGTCTTTTCCTGATTGGCCTGGAATTAGGCTCTAATTCAATAGTATGATGGGTCAATTGGGGATCAAAACCTTTTAAATCAGCATAGTCCAAAGCAAATACATCATTAAATTCTCTGAATAAAGCAATAAGAAGCTCTTTTTCTTGAAGGGAGTTAATTTTACCAACCTTTAAAATTTTATCTCTGAATATCTCAACCTCTTCATAATGATCCTCTTTGATCAACATGCTAGTTTTGTTCCTCTTGAACTGATCATCAAAATTAAAATTAGACTCCAAGATGACTAGACCTTTAGGAAGCTTGTTTGTTTTCAGCTATATAATCTGATCTTCCATTTTTTGTTTCACTTTGTTATCCTTGGGAACTGAAAAAGCCTCTATTTCAGTCATAAAACTCAAAATCTTCTCATTAGTATTAAAAACCTGCTAGTTAATATCATTATCTGGAATGGATGGCCTAACAACAATCTTAATATGAGACCGATCAGAGATGACACCTTTATTTTTAGAAATAGAAACATGTGCACCAATAGATGCTAACCTATCATCATGCTGATTTTTCTTTCTAGGCATAGAAATTAGGTTGAATGCATCAAAATCATCTAGAATATCAAATACTCTAGACTTATACAATTTTAAAATACCACTCTTAACAACATTGAAACCTCTCACTTGATTGACTATCAATTCACTATCCCCAAATGCCCTCAATCATTTGATGTTTCTCTTTCTTGCCCACTCTATGCCCTAGATCAAACCTTCATATTCAACCACATTTTTAGAACAAGGAAATGATAACCTGAATGCAGCATAAAATTTATCACCCTCTGGTGACACAAACATAACCCCTACACCAGCTCAATCCTTATTTTTAGATACATCAAAATACAAGTCCCAGAGCTAATTTGATAGTTCTGAATCAGAATCCTGGGCTTTCATCAAGTTAGGTAAAATAGGGTCAGATTCTAAAATCATGTAATTACCAAAACCAACATCATATGTAACACTATCTTGGTCATTTCTAGTTTCCCACTCATCCAATAAAATGTCAGGAATTCCCTCTGTTTGAGTGTTAAAGGCTGGATAGTCCTTGATCTCATTTGAATCTATGATCACACAACTAGCATTAATGGGACTTGGATTGTATGGCTCTATGTGATATTTGGTCAATAATTCTAATTTTATGGTCACCTTGGTACCATATCTTGTTCTAAAAAACATGTGGGACTAATCTGATGAAAAGTAGCCATCTATCTTGGTTGTAAAATCTCTAGATAAACATAGAGCAAAATAGGGTGGTAGATCTATAACATAAATTTCTTATGAAATTGAGACTTTTGGGCATGCATGAAGAGTCAAACCTACATTCTTGATAACTCCTAAATTTTTAACTGAGGAGCCATCTAACTGAACAACTCCTTTTTCAAGAGGCTCATATTTTAAATCAAGTAGATCTACAATCTTTTTAGGCATCACTCTGCTAGTTGCATCACTATCAACCATACAGTTGTGAACTAACTTATTTCCAATAATTAAGGACACATAGAAATGAGGAGGTTTAACATTTTTAGGTTTCTTACCTTCCTTTACTATTGTTCCTTGCACATTTGTAGCCTCTGAATTAGCCATAACAGTCCTAGAAGACTGCTTAAAAGCCTACTATGAAATTGTTGTATTTTTAGATAGCTCTTCCTTAAGTATCTCAGCCTTCCCTAGAATGGCTAGAGATTCCCACAAAGAAATAGATACATTCATTTTCTTCATGCTATCAACTATATTAAAAGGGACAACAAACTATACCTTTTGAGGAGATCTAGGAACACTCTAATCTACATGCTTCTGTTGTTTCTCCTTAGTTGTGGGATCTTTCAAAATTGAAATTGGTGTAGCAAGAACCCTGGCAGTTGATTGCTCTGATTCTAGAGCTCTCTTCTTGGCTCCAGTGTTTGCTAACACAGGTGAATCTTCATTCAACCCACAAAATTCTCCTCTTGCCAATTTAGAAAACTAGTATCTGGAACATTTAGATCCGGTTGTTGTTGGATTTCCTCAATAGGTATATTTTATTGTGAATCAACTAAATTTTGCACCATAAGAGCCTGATTGAGCACTCCATTGGTACACTTTGATTGGTTATGAGATTCATTACATGTATAACACCACACATCAACAAGGTTATTCTAGCTGGGTACTATATCCCTAACAACATTAAGAGGTGCAAGATTATATGGTCTATAAGGCCTCTGATTCCAATTCTACCTATTTGCATTATTATTTCCTTGGAATTGTTGTTTGTTACCTTGAAAGGTAGGCTGATTAGGAAATTGGGATGAAGGACCAGCAAACTAATTTTGAAGCATAGGGTTTCCTTGTGCTTGATTCCTCTTAAGGCTCACTAATTCATTGCCAAAAGTCTGCAATAGGATTTCTATTTTTTGTTGTCTATCCTTAATGCTTTGCAAGTCATTAAGAGGAGTAACATGCACTATCTCTTGGCTTTTAAATGATGGAAAAAAAGGAAGAGGTGAGACAACCAATGGCATATTAGACTGAATGCTAGGAAAGAAGGGCATAGGTGGCTTGGGAGCTATTTTTTGCACCTAAATGAGACTATTTTCTACCCTAATAGCAGTATCAAAATCTTGAGGTAAAGAGTTACCTCCCATAGATTGGATCATGACTGAGATATCTCTATTCAGACTCTTAAGAAAAATACAAAAAAGGCATATTCAACAGAGGATCTTACTATATCAGGGATTATGTTCCAAGTCTTTTGAAAATGAAGATTGAAATCACTCATCTCCTCTTGTGGAGCCCTTTTGATAGTCATCAATTGCTCCACCAAAGACATGTTGTCAAATTTGTCTTCAAAGAACTTAGACAATCTCTCTCCCAATACATCCCAAGTAGAAATAGATGCCATTGGAAGAGTTTTGAATCACTCCAGTGCTTAACCCTTCAGTGATGTAGCCAATAGCTTTAAAGCTACATCATCTTTAGTGATGTGATGGACATTGTAAAGAGAAGAAATATCTCTGATATGCTCAATGGCAGTTGTTTTCCCTTCTCTAGTGAATGATGGTAACCCTTTTAAGGCTGCCAATGGAATGTTGTTGAGATTGGAAATCCTCAAAGGACTGCCCTAATCAAAAGGCACAAATGGAAGATTCCTAGCCATTACTGGAAGTTCTATAGTAGAAGTAGATGGTAGTGACTAATTAACCATTGGTGGCTATTTAGGAACAACTTTACTTTGAAATGCTTCTAGATCTTCAAAAAATTCCTTCTTTGAATTTGGAAATTCAGTGCGATAAGAGGGAGGAGATGAACATCTTTCAGATCTTATCTTCCTTGGTCTTCTTGGTCTCCTACCCCTTTGTATAGGCTAAGCAGAAAGCTCTCTAGGACATCTAGGCTCTCTTCGCACAATTCTACCTCTCCTAGTGAAAGACAGTTGCAAATACTCAAACTCTTTTATACTCCTTGTTTGGATTCGATTCATGTATCACAAGGTCCCACCAGGCGTGCCAAGAACTATTAAGGCCTTGAAATATCACCCTAACTCAGGCATTAGGGTACTTAGATATTTCATGCTAACATGGAAACCTTCTCGAGTTATGGGTAGGCTCTGATTGAGAAGGAATCTCTAGATTCTAGGCCGGTTCCTATTGGATTTGAAATATCACCTGAACTAAACTTTGATTGGGAAAAGGGAAGAAGGAAAAGATTTAAAAAACTGAATGGAAATGGGATGATACACCAAAATGGATTTCAGACTTATTAGGAATTTTAAAACAAACATCCACAAGCACAATCTACTAAGAGTTGTATTATCATTCACTGTTCAACATATAGGTCCACCTAAACTCACTATTAGGGTATACACCACAAACAGTGAAAATCTATCAACAAACATACCAATTCTACAAAAAAGGTTTGATTTTTTGATAACTTAGAGGAGGAATTGTATTAACTCACTTCTCCTTGTCAGAAAAGAAGTAAACACTGAAATGCAGAAACATGAAAAGGAATGAAAAAAACTTCAGAAAATGTATGGAATATGGGATACTTGCATTATTTTCCTCCAAATCTAAAGATAGGTTACAAACATATGCAAAAATAGTACAAAGGAACAAAAAGTTCACTAAGTCCTCTTCTCCATAATCTTGAACCCCTAAAACTGAGAAAGAGATTCAGTCTTATAGCCTCCTAAGGCCAAAATTCAAAAATCATGCCCTCTTATTTAGCCCTAAATCTAGCTCAAGAAATCTCTAACACAAAGCATAAATTATGCCACTAATTTGGCCTCCTAATGTTCGCATTTTAAGATAAATAATTTTTTTAAATAATACCAACATATTACAATACATTTGAGCCTTAACTCAATTCCAATTTAAATCATACCTCAAACCTATACATAAAATTTAAACCTAAATTTAAAAACCTAAGTCTAAAACTATTATCAATTACAAAGTAAGGTCAACACGACCACCATATGTAATCGGAAACCCATTTCTAAATATCTGTGAGGTAGGCAAGGTGGCATTTGTAAACCTGAGGCTCAGTTTTCATATACTATAAACATTCAAGGCATTAATCCCTCTCTGTTACCGGACTTGAAAATACATCAAACTGGCATTGTTCTTGGTTTTCACATTTC
This sequence comes from Chamaecyparis obtusa, assembly GCA_027943335.1. Classification (NCBI taxonomy): domain Eukaryota; kingdom Viridiplantae; phylum Streptophyta; class Pinopsida; order Cupressales; family Cupressaceae; genus Chamaecyparis; species Chamaecyparis obtusa. Next base: position 642,777 of record BSBK01002602.1, on the reverse strand, counting down.
ATTTGTATTTTGGGGAAAACTGAGACAACAAAACCCTAAACTATGGAGAAATTTTGTGTTGGAACTGTGGCATTTTCTTGGTTCCTCACTAGTATGTTGTTGCGTTTGAAGCTCTCTTTGAGGTTTTTTGGGCTCTAGATGGAGTTTTGATCATCCTCAGCTATGATTGAGGTTTATTCTCATGAGTCTTGGGAAATACATATCTAGAAGTTGTCTCGTGACTTGAGAGCTCAGGCTCTATAACTGAGACTCCACTGTGATTGTTGATTCTTGACTTGTAACAGTGAGCTCGAGTTATGGTTATCACTTAACTTATGATGGTCAGGCTATGAACTATTGTTTATTCATAGAGCTTGGGATCTAGATTTGGAGTTGGGTGTAACTAGAACTTGAGCTTTGAATACTAAAAGATCCATATAACTGAAACTCAAGGTTTGATAATGAGCTCAAGATCATTTCCTATCATGAATCATGACCTTAAAGCTCGAGCTGAGCTGTGAATGAAAAATGAGCATGAAGAGCTCAACTTCGAAGGATGTGAGAATGAGAATGTTACTGTGATTAATAACTCGGCCTATGATTGGCATATTTCAGTCACAACTTTAGACTGAGCTTTATGCTGGAACTCGGGTTGAGCTTGAGCTATGACAGTGAGCTCCGCTTGGAGACTAGAAGTTGTGACTATGACTTTGGCTTTGTTCGCTGAAGCATTTGGAATTTTTCTTTCAAGGCTATGAGACTGGGAATGTTACCATGATTAAGAAATTGGCCCTTGACTGGCATATTTCAATCACAACTTCAGACTAATCTTTATGCTAGAACTCAGGTTGAGCTTGAGCTGTGACAGTGAGCTCGGCTTGGAGACTGGAAGTTGTGACTATGACTTTGGCTTTGTTCGCTGAAGCATTTGGCATTCCTTGCATTAATCTCATCCTTACTAAGAGATAAGTAATTCATTCCCCTTTTTTTGAAGGCTTGATATGCTATTGAAGCTCTTCCTTTCATTGCGTAGACTTTGGGTTTTTCTTGTTGTTGCTTCTGATGTTCACCGTGGAAAAACTGATAGTTATTTCATTTCATTATGTATCTTTTCTTGTAAACTCCACTTTAGTTGTTCTTTCTTGTGGCTTAAAAAGTTCTGATGCTTCATTGTGTTTAAACCAGTCAACTACAACTTGGTTTATTATTGTCCTCCAACTGTTTGACTCAAGTTTCATTATGCTTGTACTATCTACTAAAGCTCGGTCACTAATGACAGTGACAACTATTTGAACTTCATACTATTATTTCATGTTTATTGTAAACTTGTAGATTTTTTTGTGCTTATCATCACAAGAAATAGTGAGCATGCCTGTTGCTTATCATTGTTATTTGAATTTGAACTGAAAACCACCATATTTTGATCTGCAATATTTGGTTGTGGCTATGAACACGTGCATGAAACTTGAATGCAAAAAAGATGTTTAAATCTTTATGTTGCCACTTCTTTTAAAATATATAAAATTTCAGTAGTTTGTGAGGTTCGAGCATGGGCTTGTGACACTCACAAACATCAGAATGCAATCTTGGGCTTGAAATTTTGCAACGCATCTATCTTTGTATACAGTTCTATGAACTAATGATAGTGACCAATGCATCTTTTGATTGGTTTTAAATACTTGACTGTAACTAGTGATTAACTAGTTTTTCCCTCTTTGCAAAAATAACAGTGATCGGTGTATAAAAAGATTTTCATTAATCATATGAAATGCAATAAAATGTAAAAATGTTCTTTTATTCGTTTGTGAGGTTCAAGCATGGGCTCATGACACTCAAAAACTACTAATCTGAGAACATTTTTTTTAATACTTTGTAACTCAATGTTTGTAGCATTTCATCATACTTTGAACATACACTTGTTGTTAACATTGTTACTTGTCATTTCCTGTAACATTTTACATTCAGCCCTTCACCAGTAATTATTTTCAAAGCATTGCAAAAGATATAGATGATACTTCTTTGAAAAGGCTCATAATCTAAAAGCACTTGTATTTTAATCATTTTGTAACAACATTGTCTTTTCTGTAAATACATCATAGTTGTTTCTCTTTTATGTACCTATAACAAAGCATGGTCATTGTGGAATCATGACTTAGATATGCACATTGATTTTTTCATTTTTGGAAAGGGATAAACCCTCATTATAGTGCACATCACTTGTGAATTCTCTGTCTTTATAAGCACATGCTATAACATCCTTTAATGCACTTTGATATGAAATATCATTCCATTGAGCACTACATCTTTGAATCTTTCAAGCTTAGAAACAACATCAAATTCATCTTGTTAGGTTAGTGAACATGATTAAAATATCAGTTTTGTGAGAATGCCAAGTATGGTGACATTTATGAATTAATACTAGTGAACTAATGGTGTTCACTAACCTAACAAGATGATGTTGTTTCTGAAAAAGTTTTCTCAGCTACAAGAACTAAGTCCCTTTGATTTAGATATCTGGTTTATATATAAAAATAACATGCATAATGATGACCATAAATAGTAAAAGGTTTCATGGAGTCGTGTCCCTTTAATACTACATTTTAGTTTATGTGGATGCATATTTTATTATTGCATTGATATCATAGATAGATGTGTAGCTCTAAAAGATTAATTGTTGTATGATGTTTTTGTTTTATGCTTTGCTTAGATCCAACTAGATCTAATACATTTTCACTCTCATGATGCAGTAAAAACCCTAAAGACCCCTAGGAGATGAAGAAATGGAAAATGGACCTAAGGACCTGACAGACAACCAACCAACTCCTAAAAATGTAGATGACCAAGGCAATGTATGGGACCCTACTCATACTTCTATTATGCTCTATATTCTAAAATTTGTACTTTGTTTTGACATGAAAGATGAAATATGAAAGAACATTTGTCTATTACATTTAGTTTGAATGCACAATGTAATGATCAATTATGAATTTGAAAATTTGAATGTGATCAATACTTAGAGTACAATATAAACAATGGATATGAATGAAATAGAAAAGCGTTTACCTACATCACCTGAAAAGTAGTGTTGAATAGATTTTCCTTTATGCAATGTTCTCCTATTTATGTTCATCATCTTGCATGCTAAAAATTATGATAACAGGTCTCACTATAATACTATGGCAGATTGGATTTATGTAGGAAAGAGAATTGACAAGAAGGGGGAGAGGAAATATTTTCCCAGCCTTCATAGTAGCAAATAACTTTTTAATTGAAAAAGGTTATTGGGAACACCTTGGAAAGATCCTAAAACCTTTTGGGATGAGAACATTAGTAGAGAGATTTTTAGACCTAGAGGGTTTCTACCAGATGTTTAGAATAAGGGTGAAGGCCAAAGACATGGTCCATCAGTTCCATTTCCCTGAAGACATTATCAAGAATAAATTCTCTCTATAGGAGTAGGAGATCAGAAAAGAGAAATGGCTAGTATAAAAAAGGACCTTAGACTTTGTTAATCACTTTGATAGTAAATACAACCCTCTAGGGAAGTTAAGGCCTTTTGGAGGAAAAATACATAAATTGATAATGTGCCTTGAGGAAATAATGGGCGTCCTCAATGAGAAGAAGGATAGGGTGATTGAGGCTAACCCTGATCAGGTTGGTAATGTGATAAAAGGGCTACACTTATTTTGACTTTAGCCCTAGGAGCTTATACTGTGCATCAGAGGATGGGGTATAGTATGGTAAAGACAAGGCAGGAGGTGGATGATACAAGCAAGAAATTGGAAGAAAGACCCTCACCACCTAGGTTTTTTACAATCTATAAGAGGCCTTTAGTGGAATCCCCTAATGAACCATCCCCCAAGTGGCCAAGGACTAAGAAGAAAACTCATTCTAGTGAGGAGGCATATTCACCCTCTCAGTCTCCATTGCAATTTGTGAATGAAGAGCAGGTAGCTGAACAATTGGTTCAATTAGGCAATGAGGGTGGCATTATGTTGACAGAGGCTGAGCTGCAAGAGGGAGTACCAGAGGAACTAGTTGCCCATCCAATGGATCTAATAGTATAAGAGTTCAAAGGTAAATAAATTGATCCAATAATTAAAGAATCTTGTGGTAGGTTTTTGTTAGATGGTAACTTTGTGAAATCTAGGGGTTTGTACAATTTGCATGAAAAATGAGTATAGAAGATTTTGAAAGAAAATGTGAGAGAGTAAAGGTAGAACAACCTAATAAAGAGGACTCCACCATTAAGGATGAGGTTAAAAAGGAGATGTTTGATATTTTTGATAAGATCACCCCTAAAGAGGGAAGAAAAATGATCATGGATGCTAGTGTCCTGATCTTACCAGAATGGGATATAACAGATGTTGTAGTGTTTGATAAAGTTAGGAAGAGCACCAACACTGCTCATGACATAGAGGAGGAGGTTGTGGCAGCATCAAAGGGTTTTTTTTTAGTGATGATCATGTAGCTCTTGTCATGTGGTCACTACAGAAGTAGAGAAAAACAAAGAGGGATGAGGGGAAAAGCACTGATCTTGTTGGTGGCTTGATGGTTAGAAGGGTGAGTGAGACCTTAGCATTAGAGGCTACTGATATGAAATTATAGGCCTTTAGTTTTTTCCAAGACTACTACAACTAAAGACCAATGAATCATGGATGAGATTAGGATCAAATGTGAGAAATTAATGGAAGCCTATGATGTTGAGAAAAGAAGAAACAATGAATTGATGGGGAGGCTCATATAGCTTGGAGACACAACACCTTTACAGTTTGAAATTGGTGAGTCTTTAACTAGAATGATTGCATAATTCCCTACACCTCCTCCTATCACAAGTACCATAATATATGTTCCCCCATCCCCTATGCTAGCTAATGCCCAATTTGAAGAAGCCCTACAAGATGAGAAGGCTAAGCTCAAAGACTTAGAAATAGAAGTGGTTAAAAGGTATGAAGAGAAGATAAATGGCACAATTTTGCACCTTCTCAGGAGTATTGATACTAGGTTTTTCTATTAAATAATCTCAAAGGTTTTTGATATTTTGAATTCTTTTGATCAAGATAAAAATAAATTAGATGAGATTCATAATAAATGGACTAGTATAGAGAATAAGTTGGAGGAAATGCTAACAATAGCTAAGGATTAGGTACAATATGATGCTACTTTGGAGTAGACATATGACCACATTACAAGTCTATTGGAGCTAACCATTTCTAGGGAGTCAGTGAAAAATGAGGTTAGATTCCTCCTCTTATAATATTTAAGTAAGAGTTTTAATTTATTTTCTTGCATATTAAAGATCCTCAAAAAGATCAAGGAATGAGAAGAATGGATGGAGGAGTTGGATTCAACCCTTACATCAAGGATAAATAGTATTTTTGTCAATGATGACAACTATTTGTTCGATAAAGTAATTGAGGAGATTATGACTGCAAGGATGTACTTTGCATCCTTTGAGAAGAGAGCCAAACTACTTAGGACCAGGTGTAAGCACCTAATTGAAAAGAAACATAAGGTTTTGTAGTTTGGGTGGCCTGATGATGTTGTTTTCAATGAGTCATTTGCAAATTTTAGTCAGGAGGTGACAAGTTTCTAGGTGGAATCGGAGCCAGTTCAAGAATGATGCTCATGTTCCTATTGTAGCCTGCCTTTTTGGTTAGTGGAGAAGTTTTGATAGTGAGCTCTTGTCATCTTGTGGAAAAGGAAATTTTAACCAATTGTGGTATGAAAAGTGTACCTTCCCATGTTCTATAGCTTTTTGCAACCCTATTCTATAAAGGGTTTCCAAGACTGGGAAGAGGGGTCCGAATTTTTCATTTTTTGAAAGAACTTTTGTGTTCTAGTAGGTCGGTCCATACAGTGGGCAATAGTAGAATTATTGATGTCTATAAATTTTGATTCTAAGCTTTATTGAAGAAAGTTGTTGGTCTTTGTCTTTGAGTTATTTTTTGAATAGTTTTACAAAGAGTTATAGTGAATGTAACTTTCTCAAAGAGATTAATACAAAGAGCATTGCAGGAAATACTGTGTCAAAAAATCTTGTCTCCTTCTTTTACTGGTTTATTGATTTCATGAATATTTGAGAAAGTCTTAAATTTCATATGCAACTCCTTTAGGTTTTATGTCATTTCATTTTTTCTATTGGTTCAACAAACTAAACAAAATGCTTCTATGATTTTATAGGATCACAAAATATATTAAAGGATATCAATAAGTATAAGGTTTTTCTGATAACAATTGATATATTTACTTACAAAGTAAGGAAATAGGTCATAATCAAAATTATTTCTCTATGAATCTATGATAATAACTAATGGATAAGGCATTGGTCAGTATTCAAGTAATCAGGTCAAATTTCTAACATTATTCATGGTTAAAATCAACATCAAACTTAAATCGTTATAATAAAGAAGAAAAGGTTTAAAGAATAGTCATCCCTTAAAAAATATGATCAAATAGACTTATTGCTAGCTACTTTGAGATCTATTTTGTGTCATTTAGTAGAAGAAGTATTATATGACTAAATCTTCTTAAATGAGATTTTTAAAGTAAGAAATTATCAGGAAAAGGTGATAAATCCTAGGTGTACCCACCTTGGTTCTGTAGAGCTAGGAGTGTAGAAGGAGTTCTTGTTGTTTTTAGTTGGCCCAAGGTCAAATAAATTATTTTGACTATGGGAAACAACTGATCCGTAGGTATATTTTGTTTGTTGTCTCTTGGTTTTTTAAATCTAATGAATCAGAAGCCAACAAAGTAGTGACTCTACTAGGGAATGTACTATAGGAAGTGCAATACTTGTCAGACCAGTGTCTGTTGGGTTGGTAAAAGGTGTTTTCACAAGTTTTTCTATTTACATGTTTTCCAGTCTATTTAGGTCTTTGTGTTTCTCCTATACTGTTTGAAATTTTTCTTTAGATTCTCAAGGTTTGTCTATCAAAATTTTCCCATTAACGTGGGTGGTGACTCAAAGGGTTAGAACTAGTATGTACTTGAAAATGAATATGCATACAAAATTTATAAATCTGATAGTGGTCTCTCTATAGATAAGTTCTATGATACCCCAGAGGTACTATATCAAGACAAGGTTATACCTCCTGCAAATCAAAATGTAAAGGTAGGGAATAAAGGTTATATCCCTAGTTTACATCAAGATAAAATTATTTCTATAAAGAAACCAATGGAGCCAAGATGGGTCTTTTTCCCATACCAAAATATTACTAATATGTATGTTTCATCAAGATTTGATGATGTTATGATTGACCTAACTAATTTGAATGCACTGAGATTATAATTAGCAGAGCAGGATGCAATATATAAGAGGTTGTAGAAAGAAAGAGAGGTAGAGACCATAAATGCACTAATGGAAATAGAGTCTCTACTCAGAAAAATCAATGAATTAAAGAAAAGGAACAAAGTATTTTCTTTTGATCCTAAGGCTTTACAACCTAATATTTTTGGTGACCTTACTTCCCTAAGAAGTGAGAAAGAGTGTTTGTTACAGGACCATGATTTTGAACAAGAGGGACCTATGATTAGAAAAGTACAAAGTTATGTGTCTCAGCCCAAAGAAAAGAGTGCAAGTGAAAGCACCAAGCCTACTATTGTTGACAACAATAAGGGTAAGAAAAATTTGGTTTGGATCAAAATAAATGAACCTATGGTTAGAGAAAATATCCCACCACCTGTCTCAAATTTTGATATAGAGATGGAAAAGAGAAGGTAAGAAAGAGATGATCTAGAAAAGGAATTGGAAAAAGGGTGAGGTTGAAGCATCTATTGCAGAAACAAGAAGGAAGATACAATTCTTGAAATCTTCATTTGCAAACACTTCTGGACTATCCATAACTGAAATAGGCATGTCATCTACAACTGCTCAACTTGGTAGGACTGATGCTCATAATTTTCTTTCTTCTTCATTTACCAAGATAAATGTTGATCCTAAATAATAGTCAAATGTACAAGTAGGTGGGAGTATGACAGTTAATGCGGGTCCTAGTGGAAACACTAGATTGGGTTTTCAAAGGAAACCTATGCAATTAGAAGGGTATAGGAAAATTAGATTTGAAGGGATAATAGGTTATCCTAATATTTTTCCAATTGAGCTAAGGGACAAGGTAACTAATTTTGTTGGAAATAATGCTATCAATTGTGAAGAACATCTCAAGTTTTTTATTGATATGTTGAATGATTATGAGATACAACATGAGGATTCAATTATGAAGTTGTTTTTTCAATCTTTATTATAAGATGTTAGGTATTGGTTTAAAAGACTCCCTAATCATAGTATTGGTTCATGGGATGCATTTGCAAAATATTTTAAGGAGAAATATGTTGATAGAACTAATGTTAGTTTCATGTTAAATAAATTTAACAACATAAGAAAGAATCAGAATGAGTCTGCATATGAGTTTAACATAAGGTTTCAAAAGGGTATGCATAAATTGTTTCAAGTTATGAGGTTGGATGATAATGTTTTTCTGAAAACATAATTCAATGCCTTTGATGGTAAGGTTGGAAACCTACTAAGAGATAAAGGACCAAGACTCTTAGGGATTCCTTTAGGATTATTTTGAATATTGAAAATAGTATGAAAATATTTGGCAAACTGGGTGGGAAAACAAATGACCCAGAGTTGTTTGGGAATAGGGGAAATAAAAGGGATAATGAAAGGATTGTTGGAAACAAGAGGCAATAGGAGACAAGTTAGATAAAGTGTTTAATTCACTGAAGGACTTAAAGACACCTACCAATAGAAATGAGAAGATTAATGCTACAAAAAATCCTCAATTCAACAATAATTTCAATAGGCATAATAGACTGCAAAATTTCCCTTATAATACCCAGTGGAAGGATGGAAAATATATTTCTCCATATGCAAAAGGAAATAGTGACAAGAGAATCCCTGATCCACTATAGAAAACTTCTATGAATGTTGTAGAAGATACACCATGGTGTATGGCCTTTAAGTCACCTCACTCTTTAGAACATTGTGTGGTTGCACAATCTATAGCTACCTACCAAGATAATGATATTGAGAAATTAGATCAAGAAGAGAACAATGATGATATTGGATGTAATATTATTGATTCATACTTAGGAAAGGAAGATGCCTCAGATTATGATGAGGAGACTGATGTATTTTTGAGAAGACACAATAAAGAATTGTTCCATCAAGAATTTTTTTCTGATGATGAGAATGTTGATGAAAGGACATGCAACATGACATCTATCTCGGAGGGAGTGAATTTAAGAAGATCCTCAAAGAAAGAAATTGCTAGGATCACTGTAGAAATGGTTACACAAGTGTGAACCAAAAGCATGACAATAAATGATAACATTGGAAAGGTCGTCAGTATGTTCATAAAGAATACCAATTCCAAGGATCCCACTGGGAATAAGCCAAAGGGTGATTATTTAGTGAAAGTAAAAAATGTCAAAGGCAAGAAGTGGGAGCCAAAAAGGGTTGAAGCTATAAATATGTCTACTATCCAAAACAATGACAACTAGAAGGAAGTTGAGAATCCAGTTAATGTAATGGCCAAGAATGAAAAATAAAGAGTAATGAATACAATTGATACATCTAAGAGGCAGAAGGATACTAAAGGTATGAAAATTAAAATTACTTCTTCTACCCCTGTTGATATGTTGTTACTATTGTCTCAAATTACTATTAAGGTTCCTTTGTCTAAATTATTGAGAATCCCTGAATATAAATATAGAGCTCTAGCATGGGTTGATAATGTTCAAGATAGTAATAATATTGTTTGTAACACAAATGAACCCCAAGATGAGATCAATAAAATAATGGAAATTCAAGGAGTAGTATCTCAAATATGACCAATGTATTTGGATAGCTCTATAAATTCCCACCTTAAAAACATAGATCAATTCTTCCTAAGCATCATAATAAATGGAAGGACAGTAAAAAACTGCATGATTGACTCGGGAGCATCAAACATTGTGATGCATTTCAAGATTATGGAAAGGTTGGGTCTCAAGGTTGACACTATTTAGTATAGATGTTGTGAAATAGATCAAAGAGAGGTTCCCATCATTGGAACCATTAATGCACTACCCTATAGAATTGTAGCTTATCCTCACAAGGAAATGAATATGAGTGTCTTGGTAGTGGATATACCACCTCATTATGGGATGCTATTATATAGAAAGTGGAGTGTTGCTAAGGGGGGAATTTTGCAATGTGATTTGTCCTATGCAACCTTCAAGGTTCATGACCAATCTATCAAAGTTGAAAGAGAGCCAAGATTTACCCACATGATTGAGCAAAACATTGATAATGAAAATACCTATTTTGTGGATACTGACATTAATGATTTTAGGGAAGAAGTCACTATACTTGAGAGAGATCATGTCTTGCCTCTTATCACTGTGGAAATTAATTCCAAATCAGAGAAGGGTGACCTATGGGTAATGTACTTTGATGGTGTGAATTGTAAGGATGGTTCAGGAGTAGGTATTCTACTCATTTCTCATAATGGGATCACTTACAAATTCTCTTTCACATTAAGTTTCCCCTATACAAATAGCATAGAGTATGAGGCATTTTTGATAGGATTGAGATTATCCCACAAACATGAAATCAAGTTCCTAAAGGTAGTTGGTGACTTTGAGTTGGTAGTGTCTCAAGTAAGGTCAATCTATGCTTCGAAGAATAAAAGATTGAAATAATATAGGAATGTTGTTTGGATATGATTGAAATTTTTTATGCATTCAATATTGTATGGAAGGATAGAAGAAACAAAAAAATGGCTGACTTGTTAGCCAATATTACAATCAATCCCAGCGATGTAACCTTTTCATGAATTTATAAGGTTGAAATTCAGACTATACCAAGCATACCAAATAATGTTGAGAATTGGAAGGTTTTGGAGGATGACCAAGATATTTTGAGGTTTATGAATTGTGAGGATAAATACTATGGCCAGGAATTGGATTGTGCAGCCCTAGTAGAGATTATTGAAGGTAAAGAAATTGTTGTTCGAAATGAGGTCTTGCAGCTCAAAACAAACAAGGTTTCCAAGGGACTTGTTGTTCTAGAACCTATCTTTGATAGTCAAGATAGAGTCCAAATGGATACCAAAAAGAGAGACTAGATGGAATTGGAAGAAATCAACCTCGGTACAAAGGAAACACCAAAAAAAGTATACATTGGAAAATAAATATCTCCAAAGGTAAGAAGTGCTTTGATTAAACTATTGAGAAGATTTAGGCATATTTTTCCATGGTCCTATGATGATTTAAAGGTTTATAGAGAAGATTTGTTTCAGCATATCATTCCTTTGAAAATAGATGCTAAAAATTTTAGGCAAAAATAGAGACCAATTAATCCTACCCTGGAACCTAAGATGAAAGAAGAACTAGTGAAGCTCAAACATGTCAGAATTATAAAGCCTATCAAACATTCTTCTTGGGTATCAAATTTAGTTCCTGTTAGGAAGAAAAATGGAGACATTAGATTATGTGTAGTTTTCAGAAATTTGAACATCTCTTCTTTAAAAGATAACTACTAGTTTCCTAACATGGAGGCAATGCTACAAAGAGTGACTAGCTTTGATCTGATGTCCATGATGGATGGTTTCTCTAGTTATAATCAAGTGATTGTGAAGGAATCATAATAGCTCAAAATTTCCTTCACAACACCTTAGGGAACATATGTGTATGTAAGAATGCCATTTGGCTTAAGAAATGTTGGTGCTACTTTTCAAAGAGAAATGGATGTTGCATTTTTTGAATTCATAAATTATTTTCTTGTGGTATATTAGGATGAATTGATTGCATATTTCAAGAAGGAAGAAGACAATTTCCTACACCTAAAAAAAATATTTTTAAGGGCCCTAGAATATGGTATCTCTTTGAACCCAAGGAAGTGTGCATTTGGTGTAACTGAGGGAAAACTATTGGGGCATCTATTTGGAAAATATGGAGTAAGAATTGATCCGGAAAGGTTAGTTTCCATTGATAAGATTCAAAGGCCCAAAAATGTGAAGGGAATCCAATCCTTCTTTGGCCAATAAACTTCTTAAGGATATTTGTTACAAATTTTGCTGAGATTAGTAGACCCATCTCAAAAATGTTAAAGAAGGGATAAAAAATCAAATGGGATGGTGAACCTGATGAATATTTCAAGAACATCAATCATGCTATCAAAGATGCACCCATGCTTAAGGCACCAAACTATAATATTCCAATGCATATTTTTTCTTTTGCCTCTTTTCATACTGTTGTTGTTGTTCTATTGGAAAAAAATACTGAGGGTTTTGAACAACCTATTGCATTATTTAGTAAGTCATTACAAGCTACTAAATTAAAATATGATATTAATGAAAAGAAATCTTATGCACTTGTAAAGGCTATTAAGGCTTTCAAGTGATATCTCATGGGGGCAACATTAATTTCTTTTGTACCAAGTGTTGTAGTCAAAGACATCTTCTCACAACAAGAAGTATCTGGGAGAAGGTGTAGATGGATAAATAGGATCCAAGAATTTAACATTGACATTCAGATCACCAAGTTGGTTAGAGATTAGGGATTGGAAAAATTAATGGCCCAATATAATCTTGATGCTAATTAGATCAATAAGATGGAAATTGATTACACCTGTGATATGGATGGTTGCATCTGGTATCAAGATATTATTCATTACTTGAAGAACATGAAGTGTCCACCAGGACTAGATGATAATAAGAAAAGAGATTTAAAGTTAAAGTCAATCAAGTATATTGTCATTAGGTCTAAATTATTGAGAAGAAATTTGGATTTCATATTATTAAAATGTGTCAATAAAGATCAAGCTAATAGTTTGCTGAGAGAAATGCATGAGGGGATCTGTGGTGGACACTACATGGGTAAAAATAATCCTCAAAAGGGTTTGAGAGTAGGTTTTTGGTGGCCCACAATATTCAAAGATGTAGAAAGGCTCGTAAGAAATTGTGATGCTTGTCAAAGATTCTCTGGAAAGTTGAAATTTTTAGGAAATGTACCATTGAAACCAGTAGAAATGAAATCTCCTTTCCAACAATGGGGAATGGACTTTATATGAGAAATATCAAAACATTCAAGTGGAGGGAAATCTTTGATCCTAGTTTCCACTGATTACTTTACACAGTGGGTAGAGGCTATTCTCACAAGGAATGCAACTAGTAAAGTGGTTACTGATTTCCTATTGAATCACATTGTTACTAGGTTTGGTTGCCCTGAGAGAATTGTGTGTGATAATGCAATGTGTTTCAGATCTAGTGAATACAAGGAATTTTGTGAAGTTTTAGGAATTCAGATGTCATACTCATCCCCATATCATCCACAAGGCAATGGAAAAACAAAATCAACAAATAAGAGCTGGGTAAATATTCTCAAAAGGACCCTTGAGAATAATAAGAAAGTATGGAACTCAAAATTGTCACTTGTTGTATGTGCTCATAGAGTGAATGTTAAGAAGGAAATTGGATGTGCACCTTTTGATTTGGTGTATGGGATATAGGAAAGGATGCCTCTGAATAACTTGTTAGAGATGTACAAGTTTGTCCAACTATATGATGAAGCCCTAGAGGATGAAATGCAATCGAGGATTGAATATTTAATTCAATTAGATGAAACCAAGAGAATCGGCTTCAAAAAATGCTAAGATGCAGTTACAAGTGAAGAATTTGTATGATAGGAAGGTTGTAGAAATAAAATTTGAATTAAATGACCTGGTGTTACTCTAGAATGCTAGATTGGAAGACAAAGGAATGTTAGGATTAGGTAATACTAAGAGGGGGGGTGAATTAGTATTACAACATTTTAATATAAACTTCAACCAAATGAAAATAAACCATAATAATGCTGAAATGAAAAGAACATAAATGCACAAAACATAACTCATAACACCTTGATTTATTTTCGAGAAAACCCTGGCCAAGGGAAAACCCTGGTGCGGATGATACCCACAACTATGCACTAAAATATAGTATCCCTGTTAGAATAGCTAGACATGTTAGAAACTGATTATTACATAGTGTAATACCCCAAAATTGACATCTTTCTATCCTAACCAATTTTGTTGCATTTAGTCTCATTCTATCAATTTCTAAATCATCAAAGTCCTATTGTACTAGGAAATTTTATCTTCTAATTGACTTTACTTGACTTAGTGTCAAATGCAAAAAACCCTAAATCTGCATTAATCACATGCTATATTTAATTCCTAAATATCAACTATAATTGGCTAAATAAACCTTTTGACTAATTAATTTAATTATAAAGTCCTAGCACTTTAATTAAATCAAATCCACCCTCTTTAGCTAAAATACATGAAAAAGGAATTAAATAAATATTTGGTTTTAAATAAATATCCTCATCTCAATAATTGAATTTAATTATTTCAATAATTGAATTTAATTATTTAAATAATTGAGAAAATTCACTTATGAGATAATATTGCATTTATTTAATCAAATAATCTCTCCAAAAATCTTCTCTTCAGTTCAGAAAAGGAAACTTTGAGTTAATTAAGAATTCAAAAGGGCAATAAAACTGTTAACTACTCCACATAGGCAAAAGGCAAACAATTGACTGCCTCTTCACATGAAACTTTCTATTCTGAACTAAACTCTCATTCAATCTCCACCATTTGTCTAATTCAATCTTGACCGTCGACTGAACCTAGGATTCTATAAAAGAACCCTCATTCCTCATTCAAATGATCCCAATTTTTTTAGCAACGAAGTGCTGTCGCATTCTCATTGCTTCTTGTTTACATTCAAAGCTTTCATTTTCATTGTTAGTTTGATAATCATCTTAGATTAATATCATGTTTAGCTCAAATATACATCTCATTCTTAATCTAGTTTTCTTTCAAAGTTCTTAGATTAATTGCATATTTCATTTCTTAGATTAATGCTCCTTTCTCATCATTTCTAGATTAATTGCATACTCATTCTAGATTAATCTTGCATATTCATTTGTAGATTAAACTTCATAAATCCTCCATTTTAGTGCTAGTCTATGGTTGTTGGACTCTTGATTCTAAGAGCAATCCCGAACCCTACCTAAATAAGAGGCAACAAGTTGAATCATTTAGAAAAGCAAGATGAATAATCCCATATTTGTTCTTGTCTGTAGCTAGTGAACAATGACTATGTTGAAGTGTGAGGCTAAATTAGAGGCCCATATTTAGCTTATAGATTTCTAGCACCCACCATGGGGCCGAATATTCAATTTCTAGCCTCATCTCTTTTTTTTTTTTGTCAAATTTTACATTTTGTCCGTATGATTGTACACCTCTATATAGATTCTCATGCGAAGATTCTCACTGTATCACGTGAAGTTGTGCTGGTCTTAGCACTTCCTCACATGAAAAAGGTGTTTTCTAATGTGGGATTGTGCACAATCTGGTGCAAAACTTGACACTAGAGACATAAAAATTTGTAATTTTGTACTTTTAGCTTTCTATTTTGTGACATCTGCTATTTTGCTGTTATTTTTATGATTCTATTTTCTCGTACAACATAACAATGGGCTATAAGACATTTTTCGAAGAATCCCAAAACACAACCATGCATATTTATTGACAATTTGATTGTAGGACGCTTACCAAAGATGCTTGTCAAAGCCATTTCAAACCCACTCAAACATTCTGTTTGTTTTATTGCTTTTATTCACATAGTCTAAATAGGGCCTTGTGAAAATCTCTTAAGGGTCTTGATAGTAGCATAGGGTAATAGGCTCTTCATTACATGGAAGTGATGACCATGGATGAACCTAAGACTGAGATACTACTAGAATGATAGATACCTAGGGGAGTAAGGAAAGGTAATGAATCTTTAGCATGTCTAATAATTAGGGGATTATGCTCTTCTCTCTTTGAGAAAATCAGAAACCCAAAAGCTTTTGGATTGGTTGAGGAGGAGTTAGCTCGGTGATAGAAATGTCTGGTGTGTTTGGATAAGGTGAAGAGGTAGAGTATTATGCTCTTCTCTCTTTGAGAGAATCAAAAAATCTAACCCTTGAATTCGAGCCAAGTCTGTGTCACCTTTAGAGGGCCTACCGAAAGTAGAACCTCGGGGAATGACCCAAGTGAGTACACACCTTTTGCCAGTGATTCCACCTCACTATAATAAAGTAGCTTTGTTGAGTCTAAAGACTCCAAAGCCATGTTAAATTCTTTCTCTTGATCCATGACTATCATCTTGAGAAAGCTCTATCTATTGTACTGAGTGGTGCCACTCCCAGCCCTACTTGTGGGGGTGTACACTTTCAGGTGTTGGTGTGGCTATGAGGCCCTAGCCTTGTATCGGGGGCACCAAAGGTTAATTTGAACATAAGCCTATTAAACACTCTCTTAGTTAGTTTCCTACTTTGTTCATCTCTGAAAGGGGACATAATCTTTGCGCAGGGAGGGGGAAGAATCTCTCCCATAGATTCTCACCATAGGCATGCACCTAGATGTTTGAAGGTGGTATATGACACTAGCCCCTACTTCAAGGGTAAACTTTGAACATATATTATTAAGTCCTTGGAAACACCAAAAATGTAGGTGCCCTCTAGGGGGTGACACGGCTTTGTGAGGCGAACACATGCGCATAAGTTGTGAGGCATGGATTTTGTCTTCTCTACCATTTTTTTTGTAGGGATAACTGAGTGTTTGTTTCGAGTCTTCAACTGTCCAACATGTCCAAAATTTTTCATGACTCCCATGTTTCTTCTGAGTTTCTTTGTCCTCAGTGGAACTATTTTTGACTATTGACTGTTTCACATATGCCTGCTAGTCCAAACTCTATGCTTGTTAACGAGTGATTGAAACCTAAAACTAAGTTTACTGATCTAAATTATCCTAAATCAGTCTGTACATTGAGTATTCTACCAGAGAACAGCCTAGGTAATGTCTCATAAACCATTCCTATCTCAAAAAATATCCAAAACTATCTGATCCAGTACTTTCTTTCATGTTTTAGAGTACAATCTCGCATGAACTTTCAACATTCTGTGCATTTTCTTGCGCAGGATTTCATATCCTTGTGTGAAGTTTCATACCAGTTTTCCATAAATCATGTCAGTCAATTTTTGAGTCTACTCCTGCATTTTCTTGTGTGAGACAACATATCTTCGCGTGTAACCTAGAACTTCCTTGCGCAGGACTACACTTCCTCGCGTGAGACTGTCCCCAATTTTCCAAAATAGCGAGCTATTTCTCATCTACTAGTTAGCTTTTTGCTTGATCTGATTCCTGTTTAGGGTCCATCCATCTATTTTCCTGCTTGTACACAGTCTAAAACTAGATGTCTGGGGTTGAGAATCACGTGATGACCGCTTGAACTCAACTTGTCTCTCTGTTATCTACTTGTTCTACTGTGTTCTTGTACCTTGCAACATGATAATCATCTCTTAGTTGTTCTAATCATACTCTTGATGACTCATGTCGGGTGCATTTCACTTTTATCACTCTTTTCTTTTCCAGAGATAAACTTCCAAGCATAGTCTTAGTTCTCTCTTGTTACTTAATCCTAGTCTATGACTGTTGTGACTCCAACCAGCAACATGTTCCCTTCATGTCTCACTAGATGGGGTAGAGGTAGACCTCGCAATCGAGGAAGAGGTTGTTTCGAGCTTGTCATACAATCTGAGTGTTGTAGGGGATCTTCACATTCTTCTTGAGGCACATCTGGAGAGGAGTCACCTCACTCTCCTTCTCCTATCATTCAACCTTGTGTCTAGCATACTTTTACTATGAACTTCAGTTAGGTCAGGAATCCTTTGTTTCAAGAACACCAAAGCTTTGAAGATTCACCATCTAAAACTGACCCTCTTGATGCACCAAAAGTCTCCTTTGCCTACACCTCTCAACATACTACTCACCCTCGCACTGACTCTGATCGTATCCACATGATGGATGACCAATACCAAAAGGGTGAACACAGTAGGGGTTATGATCAATATCAAAATGATGGGGATCAATCTCAAGCTCGCAATGACAAAGATAAATTCCAATCCCCAAGCATTTTTTAAATCCTAGGTAATGATGATGAAGATATAACCCAGCAAGATGATGATGTTGCCCGAGCTAATAAATGCCTCTGTAAGATGATGGAAATCCTAATGAAAGAAGAGAAGGAGAAATACTTTCTCAAACTGGCCAAACAAGGGGCCAACCTACCTCCAAACTATAAGGTTGAGGATCTTGTGGTCAATGAAGAGGAAATAGAGGCCACTAAACTGCAAAAACTAGTTCAAGACATGCAAGACCAGATTAGGAAACTCATGAAAACAAAGGACAAACTAGCAAACTAGTTCACACTAGAGAGCATCTATCCATTCCCATTTGACAAGAGTCTCAGCATGTTGTCTTTTCCTGAGGGTGTAGAACTTCCCAAATATGACAAATATTTGGGTACCTCTAATCCTCAAGATCACTTGAGAGAGTTTGGTGCACTATCCATGGAGTTTATACACAATGAGACTTATTTCATGCATCTCTTCCCACATATTTTGGGTGGATCTACTATGGAGTGGTTTTCTCAACTTCCTACTGGCATCAAGTCTTTTGATGAGATTGCCAATCTATTCCTCTAGCACTATTCACATAACGTCCAACATCTGGTTAATATTTGTGATCTTTTCAATCTGAAACAATGACCTGGGGAACCTTTCTTGACATTTCTCCAGTGATGGAGACAACTCTACACCAAACCAGAATCTGAGAAGCTTGATATCTTTTTAGACAATCTTCTTCCTAATTTTGGGTACCAAGTACAACTGTAAGGTCCTTTGACCTTTAACGATATGATCAAGCAAGTTGTGAGAATAGAGACATTCATGGTCAAGAAAGGAGAACTAACCCTACACAAGGATGACAAACAAGGGTCCTCCTCCAGCAAAGACAAAACCAATTTTGTTAATAAACACTAGGATGTTGTGAATGAAGGAGTCATTGACAACATGACCCCAAAGCCTCTGAAGGTTGTTCTCAATCTTACCTCCAATATGCAGGCTGCCAAAGCCACTGAGAAGGCTACAACGGACACTCAACAACCTTCTAGGTTTTCTAGAAACAAACTCATTCTCTTGTATTGTATGCACAACGTGCACCACATGTACTATATGTTAGGAATAGTCCAAAGAGATAATTGAGAGGGGGGGGGGGGGTGAATCAGGTATCTACAAGTTTCAATTCTTTATCCAATTAAGTATGCTTAAATATAAAGCATAAACACAATGAAATAACACTTGAACACAACACCAATATTTTGGCTATGGGGAAACCCAAATAGGCAAAAACCCCAGTGGGAATTGACACCCACTAATATTCTGTACTAGTGTATTATGATCCTTGTTAGAAGATTCTTAACCCTGTTAAGAGTTTCTTTACAATATATTTAGTACAGTAGACCTGGTCAAGGGTCAAACCCTGTTAGGAGTCTTTTACAATAGTCCCTGTTAGGGGATAGGATGCACTATTCGAGAGCTCACTGCTCAAAGGGATGAAGGATACAACCTTCTAAATAATAGATACACACTATATCTGGATCTTGGTGAACTGCGCTTAGACCTGCTATCTGGATCAATTCCAATGAATAGCACTAACACTTTACTTGGTCACATAGACCTTCCTCTGATGGTTCAACACTTCACACACTTTTCTCTGCTCTACGTCATCAACCATGAACCACATTTAAGCAATCAAAAATGACTGCCTATAAATATCTTTCCTCTAAATGATATAATCAAGTCGGCTTGTTAGTGTGTGTGAATTTTATACCTAGCTATAGACACAACACTTCAGTAAAACATTAGAGGTTAGCCAAAAATCAAAATCGTGTAATGAAATGGAAACTAAATTAACCAAGTGATTTACTACCTTCTAGTAGGTGTGAGTATGATACTCTCAGATCAGACCAAGACCAATGACAATGCAACACCTAAACAAAGGATTTGAATGCAAAGAATGAAAACTATATGAATGTAGATTAAGCTATATTTTTGGGTATTTTTTGTGCAATAATATGAATGAAAATCTATATGAAGCTAAGCTATATGAATGAGATTGGAATGCAGATTTAATCTAAAGATGCTATGAATGAGTATGAAACTATAAATGAGAAACTATGCAAAAAGCTAAATGATCAACTATGAAAGATCTCAAAAATCACCTGTCGCAAATGCTTAATCCTTCAATCACCAATTCACCAGAGTAATTGTGCAAATTTGAGTGTTCTAATTATGAAGAGTTGAGCCTTATTTTTATAGAAATCTAGGGCTTTGAGGATGCAAGAGAAAAGCCATAAATCACTCTTGATAAAATCATGTTAATTTTTGAGTTATCAGGAAATCAGAAATAATTAACTCACAAAATCATGCAAAAGCATGCAAGAACAACTTTTTAACTCAAATTAGAAGTTTAGATCAGCTTTGAACTCAAAATAGAGTGTTGAGTTTCCAAAAGTTAACAACTTGCATTGATTTCCTGATTTTGAGTTTAACTGCTCTTTGAATGTGCACAATTAATTATGAATTAATTAAATAAATAAAGTGATTTATCCTCAACTTAATTGATTTTTGAATTAAAACAATTGATTTATGGGTTAATCAATTATTAAATCAAACTTTTATTCAAAAAC
The DNA here is from genome assembly GCA_027943335.1 of Chamaecyparis obtusa. Classification (NCBI taxonomy): domain Eukaryota; kingdom Viridiplantae; phylum Streptophyta; class Pinopsida; order Cupressales; family Cupressaceae; genus Chamaecyparis; species Chamaecyparis obtusa. The sequence goes on along the minus strand of BSBK01002602.1, from coordinate 622,186 downwards.
TATATTATTAAATTTGACAACTGACTTTAATTAATTAAATAGGAATTTAATCAATTAGTCATAAGATTTTAGATTTATTGTCAAAATTAAATAATACAATTTAAGAATAATTTAATTTAATTTAATTAAATAATTAAGTCGCAGTATTAAATCTAATTAATTAAATATTCAGAATATTCAATTAATCAAACTTTAGGATAAATAAGATTTATCGCCAAATAATCATTAAATTAAAGATAATTAGGATAAATAGGAATATTGCTAGGAATATTCCCCAATGCAGAATTTAGGATAATCAATTAGGATTCAATAATGTGCAGATGTGCGTTAGGTTAGGACTTTAATGTCAATTTGATTTGATTTAAAGATGTAGGAGGTTAATGAACCTATAGCCCATTTTTGGGGTATTACATTTTTCCCCTCTTTGAATCACTGTGCAAAGTGTAGTGGTTCAAATAATAGTCTATGTATGATAAAGATGTATGAAACTGATTCGAAAGATTTAGAGATTAACTGATTCCGAGACAGAAACTGATTGAAAGATTAGAAAAGGAGATACTGACCCAAGCCCAGAATGACCAAGAATCAAGATGATGCTAGCTATATCAACAATGAACCGGTGATTACGAAGAAGTGTCAAAACACATGATTCTGAACCTTATGATTGTGAAGAAGTGAGTGACCGATTCCATACCTCAATGTCCTTGTATGAATCATATTGGTATCACATCTTGAACCCATAAGTTATGAAGAACCAATGAAATAACACTAATGAACTGATGGTTACGAAAAGTAGATACAGTTTACAAGATAGATTTAGGATACCAGATTGCAAAAGATTTTCCCCAAGAGATGATAGATTTTCCCCAAGTGATGAGGACTTTAGATGAATCGGTAACTAGACGTGGTTGTTGTCTTGATCACGGAGAAAAGATTTGATTATAGATTTTATTTACAGACTTTGAATGATGTGCAATACCATGCCCCCTTCGGGATGAAAATTGAAATCTGACAAGAAAAGTCAACGTTTATAGTTTAGAAGCATGTTAATTGATTTGAGAACTGGTAGTACACATCTAGGAATGCATTCTGCATCATTTGGAGGTCCTGAAGACCAAGTTTGACTAGGTTTGACCATAAGTTGACCATGGTTGACCAAGTTGAAATTGTGATAGTTTGATGTAAGATAATCAGTTAAGTTGAATTCTAGATTTTTGTGATGATTGAAGGTTGATGATGCAAGCAGTTAGACATCTTGGGTCCAAAAATTTTGAATCATGATTTTGACATAGTAAATAATCTCATATTTCAATTTTGATCTTGAAAATGGGTTCAGAACGTCGAAATTAGCTAGGGGTGCAATTTTTGTGAAAAATAGAGCACTTTTGAAAATTAGGTCAAAAGCTATATAAAGGCCAGAGGGGTCATTTTCAAATCATTTTCACCATTGACTTTTGAAAACCTTGTGGAGCCCTTTGAGAGAGAAAATGGTAGAAATGAAGGTACCCGTGTCTTCTCACCATTTTGAGTGCAACCGGAGGCATCAGAGACCTCGACAGTATGGACATCCGGTAGGTGGACCTCTTTGCTTCTCTGAAAAGTCAATTTTTCTTTATTTATAGCTTTTTTAGCATTTTTTTTGTACGTTTTCAACTTTTAATTTTTGTATGCATGAAAAATCATACGACTATCCTTCTGGGATCGTATGGCTTTTCAACTCTAGGTAGATTGTCATTTCATTAACCCCCAAGACTCGTATAATTTTTGTTGCATGATATTCATGATATTTTGATATTTTTGTTGCTCTTTTGATATTGATACTGTTTTGATAGCTCACATGAGCTCATTCTTTTGTACATTGTGCCAATAGTGCACCCCTAACTATTTCAAGTTTTATGATATATATATGAGATCAAGAATTTTGGTTGTAACTTCATTTGTACTTCTCATGTTTTTGATGTATGATGATATCATGTGATGTAAATGCTATGAGTAGAGTAGAATGTATGTATGTATTCATGCAATGCAATGATTTTCTTTCATATGTATGAATGTTATGCAAATGTACTTGATTATGGAAAGTGTATGTATGGAAATGTATGTAATGCAATAGATGGAATGAATGATTATGAATATGTAATATAAGTGCAATGATACACATGATATGTTTTGTAGGTATTGATGAAGACAAGTACTCAGTCTTATGTCAAAAAGGATGTTTAACCTAGGATTGTGACTACTTGTGTTTCTGTGAGAAAACCTTCGTATGAGATTTAGCTCTTTGTGTTTAAGTTTAAGCATAGTTTTTAGAAAGATTGTTAAAGATTGTCAAGCAATTTGTGAGATCATGCAATCATGCAAAGTGTAAAATGACATGCAAAATGAAATGCAACCTAAGACCTAGGACCTAGTCACTGATCGTGTGTCGATCATTTGTCATCATTGAGTTTTTTAGGTAACTGGATAAATCAATACAATATCCACTAGTTAGGAAACTATGAACATATGAATACTGATTTTGTATGCGCAAGAATCAATACAATGCCCATTGGTGAGACAACCATGGACATATGAATATTGATTTTGTTTTTGGAATGTCGGATTAGATAAAAGCACCAAGGCATAAATGTTAGGATGGCCTAAATATCATGTCCATTTTAATATAGAAATTTGTATAAGCATCAAAAGATAAATGTCATGATGACCAGAATACACCTTGCTGAAACAAACACATCAAGTAGTCAAGAGATCATTCTAAGTCCAGTGTGAATTACCCGTAGTGACCCTTTATCATTCACATCCTTAGGTAAGATCACGTTTCATAGTAGGTGAAAGAATTCACTCAAAAAGACAATAGTTAGATCAAACTTCCTTGAATTTTTTGGGTATCAATGGTCAAGATACTCATGGCCATCCAATTCGAGATAGAGGCTCTTACAGACGAACACCATTTCAATCCATAATTTCCAAAGTTGTTATATTTTAAAATACAAGTAGAAGACAAAGAAAAGATTATGCCCCCAGTCATCACTCTCTAAATCCTATAAAGGACATCATCGAAGAGCTTGAAAGGACACAATATGCAAAAATCTCAATGTGAATCAGTAAGCATACAAGGAGATAAAAGCATGTAAAAGCATAGATTGTTTTCAATTTGTGTTTGATTGTGTTGTTGTAGATGCAAAATCCTTTCTAGTGGAGAGGAGACTAACTAACTGACTCAGATGAAGCTTCAAAGGACTCTGACTGGATATGACACATCTAAAGTACATTGGAGGCCATAGGATATGACTTTGATTGCCCCCAAGTTTGAACATTGATAGGATACAGATGCTTGAGCCAATTGGTGTACCAACTGACTTATTGAAAATAGGAATGTGTAAACAAACTGGGAGATATGTACAAACTAAAGCAAGACTGAAAGCTGGGAAAGACCAAGATTATGTTGATAGATGGAGCATTTTGAACAAGTGGCACCTGTTTGCCGAGTTTTCACCATCTTGGCAGAGATTCTATTTTTGCTACCAAGGTGCCTATTTCTAGGTTTTCACCAAGGCACTTTTTCTTTTTCTCATTTTTTTGTATTTTTCATTTTTTCAATTTTTTTGTACTTTTGATATTTTTTAAATTTTTTTGTGAATCATCAAGGCACCCATTGCTAGGTTTTCACCAAGATGTTCATTTTTTTAGGACTTTTTCAAATTTTTATAATTTTTTCAACACATTTTACCATAGATTGAATGCCTTAGGCGTAGAATTTCTTCAGATGGAGAACGTTGATTGGTTCTCAGAGTTGTTCTCCTTCAGTCATTGAGAGTTGATAGGCACTAGAGCCAAAAGTAGCAATGATAACAAAGGGACCCAACCAGTTGGGTTCAAAATTCCCCTTGTGTTCTCTATGTGATTGATTTTTAGGATTCTCTCTCAAGACTAGATCGCGAACCTAAAATTCTCTGTGTCTAACTTTCTTGTTGTAGCCTCTAGACATTCTCTTCTAATATACTTTGAGATGATCATACACTACTTGTCTGTGCTCATCTAGTAGTTCAAGTTCTTGCAACCTAGACACTCTATAGTCATCATCAGTTACTAGACCATGCATTCTAATTCTTAGTGATGGGATTTCAACCTCAATAGGTAGTACCGCTTCAGACCCATAAACTAAAGTGAAAGGTGTAGCCCTAGTAGGTGTTCTAATACTTTTTCTATAGGCCTAGAGAGCTGGATTGATCATGAGATGTCAGTCTCTTCCTATTTTATTAACTGTACAGTGCAAAATTTTCAATAGATTCTTGTTTGAAGCCTCTACTTGTCCATTCCCTTGAGGATAGTAGATAGATGACCAATGTTGTGTAATCTTGAATTTAGCACATAAATCATCTAGGTCTTTATTCTTGAATTGTCCACCATTATTTGTGACTATAGAATGTGGAATACCATACCGACATATGATGTAGTTCAAGATGAACATAGATATTTGTTTCCCAGTTGCTTGTGTCAAAGGGACTGCTTCTACCCATTTTGTAAAATAATCTGTAGCTATGATTATATGGGTATGTCCATTAGAATAATGAGGATGTATGGCTCCTATAAGATCAAATGCCCATTGATGAAAAGGCCATTGAGTAGTGAAGGGAATTAGATCTCTCCCTAGAGCATGAATTAAGTTGCCACACACTTGGCACTTTTGATAGTTCTTAGCAAACTTGATAGACTCTTTCTCCATTTCAGGCCAATAGTAGCCAGCCCTAATAAGTTTTTGAGCTAGTGTTAAACCGTTTGAGTGTGAGCCACAAATACCATCATGGACTTCCTCTAACGCACATAGAGACTCTTCCTATTCTAAACATCTAATTAGCGTACCATCTAGACCTTGTTTGTATAGATCATGACCAATGATGATATATCAGGAGGCATTACAAATAAGGTATCTCTTTTCATGACAATTAAAGGTATCAGGAATGATTTGGTCTTTGAGATAGGAGAATAGGTTTTTATAGCAGGAGGAATCATGACCTACAACAGTGTAGATCATATGGGTATCAAGGGATTCATATGTAGGATAAGATAGTGCTTCCACCAGGAACTCATAGCGTAGCTCATGTTCAGGCTGTTGTAATAAAGTAGATAATGTTGCCATTGCATCAGCAGCCTTATTCTATGTTCTAGGTATTTTCTCAAATGTGATAGATATGATATATTTATTTAGATCATCTACCATTCTCTTGTATGGAATGAGATTTTCATCCTTTGTTTGGTACACATCATTGACTTGATGTATTACAAGTTGTGAGTCTCCATAAATGTGTAATTCTATTACCCTCCACTCAATTGCTATTTTCATACCATTCAAAATGGCTTCATATTCAACAATATTGTTTGTAAAAGGAAATTTGATTCTAAATGCCTTAGGAATGGAGTATCCTTGAGGAGTGATAAACAAGATACCGGCTCCAGATCCATTCTATGTATAGGAGCCATCAAAGAATAGTTGCCATTCTCTATAAGAAAGATTCATGATAGATGAATCTGGAAATTCCATTTGCATTGGTATGTCATCAAAAAAAGGTGCATCTACTAATTGATCAGCAATAACTTGGCCTTTAATAGCTTTTCTTTCAACATATTCAATGTCAAATTCACTTAAGAGCATGACCCATTTGGCTAATCTACCCGTGAGGGAAGCTTTTCTTAATAGGTACTTTAGGGGATCAATCTTAGCTACTAAATGTGTGGTATGAGCCAACATATAATTTCTTAGTTTCTATGATGAAAACATCATAGCTAGACAAGCCTTTTCAATCATAGAATAGTTCTTTTCATATGCCACCAATGTTCGACTGATATAGTATATAGCTCTTTCCTTTTTGTTCTCATCATGATGTGCAAGTAATGCCCCCAGTGATGTATCTATTGTGGAGACATATAAGATCAATGGTTTCCCTTGAATAGGATGCATCAAGATGGGAGGATTTGATAGATACTTCTTGATATGATCAAAATTCTTTTCATATTCCTCTCTCCATGCAAATGTCACACCTTTACGTAATGTCTTTGTAAAAGGTTGTGATATGTCCGCTAGCTAAGATATGAAGCATCTGATAGACTGAACTCTCCCTTGTAATGTTCTCATTTGGCTGATGTTCTTGGGAGGTTACATCTCCATGATAGCTTTAACTTTAGTTGGATCTACTTCAATTCCTTTCTTTGAAACTATGTATCCTAAGAGCTTTCTAGAAGTGACACCAAAAGCACACTTCTTAGGATTTAGTCTGAGACTAAATTTTTCCATTCTATCTAGTATCTTGCTCAAGTCATTTAGATGTTTAGCTCTAATCATAGATTTTTCTAAATTATCATCAACATAATCTTCTATAGTCCTATGCATCATGTCATGAAAAATAGATGTCATAGCTCTCTGATATGTAGCACCAGCATTCTTAAACCCAAATGACATGACATTCCAATAGAAGGTACCCCATGCATATGTAAAAGCAATTTTATCTTGATCCTCTGGAGCAATTTTGATTTGATTATATCCAGAAAATCCATCCATTAAATAATACATCTCAAAACCCGCAATCATGTCCATTATCATATCAATGTTAGGTAGTAGAAAATCATCCTTAGGTCATGCTTTGTTTACATCTCTAAAATCTGTGCACACTCTTATTGATTTTTCTGGTTTAGAAATAGGTACAATATTAGAGATCCATTCTACATAATCAATAACTCGAATAAATCCAGTTTTCAGGAGCTTCTTTAATTCAACTTTTACCAAGAGTGCAACATGTGGATGCATCTTTCTCAATTTTTTCTTAACAGGTTTAACGTTTGGAGCTATAGATAAATGGTGCATTATAAGATCAGGATCCAACCCTAGCATATCTGAATATTTCCATGCAAAGTTGATCTTTTTCTCTATTAAGAATGTTGTAAATTTTTGTTTTTCTTCTTCTGATAAATATTGTGCTACATGGATCAACTATAGTTCTTCTACTGTTCCCAAATTCATAGATTGAGTGGGCTCAATTAGAACTGCAGATGTGTCCTGTAAATGACTCAGAAGGACATCAAATATCTCATCCTTAGGTGCCTCAAAGAGGTTTTCACCTTTGGATACATCTTTTATTTTCACTTTTGTAGGTTTTGAGACTGCCACAAAGTAGTTTTCACCCTTAGAACTCCTTTTCTTTTGATTCTTATTCTTATTTTTCTGACTAAGATACTTGATGTCTAACTCCATCATGCTAATGCTCAATTCATTGATGGAAGTCCTCATTGGCTCAACAACGTTTAGGTAGCAAGCAAGGGCATAGTCATTGGGAAAGATATAAATACCTTGGTTCAAGTTGGTGGACGTTATGTCAAGAAGGTCAGGGCATTGGATAGTCAAAGTGGTGAAAGATTGGGAAAGGGCATTCATAGATATGGATTGTCATCATTGGTCCTAACCTGACACTCAAGTTCAAAGGTGATATTACAACTTAAGAAATTCAATTTGTGAATAGGCTCAATGTCATTGTGGAAATCCACTTCAGCCATTGGTGGATTAGACTCAATAAGTTCATCATTTCATTCTAGACTTACATTGGGTTTAGGTGCATATTGGTGAATAACATCAACATGATTTTCTGTAACGAGTTCATTTGGTTCTGGAATGACTCCCCATTCATAGTCATTTGATTCATCTTCTATTTCTTCATCTAGATCTCTAGGAAATCTAAGAACATGAGTAAAGTCAGGATGAATACCCCAAGAAGGGTTTCCCTCAAATTTTGATTTGAATTCATACTCATGGGAATCTGTCTCAAAATAACTACCACCTTCCTCTTTGTCTATTTGATTTCCTTTGAGATTAGCTAGTTCTTGTGTTGCAACTATCTCTTGCTCTATAGTAGGTTCTTGTATTTCTACTACATTAATTATTTTTATTGGATCATCTTCAACTTCAAGGAGGTATTTTATTTATTTAGGAAAATTCTCATAAGGAATGAGTTCATCAGTGGTGTCTGAATCATCACTATTAGATTGTTTAGTTATTTCTCCCTTTATTTGATTTTCTACGGAAGGTTCAATTTGTTCTAGTACATGTGGGGAGTTCTTGCTGAGACAGAAAGGATTCTTCATGTATCCTAGACTTGTTGTATTCTTGTTTGCTCAGCCACAATGATCAAGAGGTGACAAAATACCTTTACCCTGTAGTCGTAGAGGTCCTTTTCCTTTATATCCCATTTTTGTGATCAATTTGTCCCTTGGGCCATATGACTTAGAAGGGATATTCGATATTTTAGCATCACATTTTTGAACAACTTGAGATTTAGGTTCATCTTTGTATAGCCATGCGAGTACAACTTCATCCTCTTCAAACTCCTATTTAGATACTTGTTCTACAACAAAATTTCCTTTATATGCCTCAAGAGGTTCTTTAGACTCTGTTTTAGACCATTTTAGAGTTTGCCCATAAGACTTAGGAGAGATAGGGAGAGATGTGAAAGATAAGACTAGCTCTATATTATATTCTCCCATACCATTTTCTTTGATCTGAACCTCTTTAGCAATGTCTTCCATCTTAGATGTTGAAGCAACATCTAGTTGCTTAGTGGAAGATTCTATATTATTGGGAACAAGTTTATCAACACTCTCTTTCAAGGTATTGCAAGTTGTATACAGATCAGCTGGAATCGTCACCTCGACTCCTTCATAAGGAAATTTCAAAGACTAATGGAATGTAGAGTGAATGGCTTTCATGTCATGTATCCAGGTTCTTCCTAGGAGGATATTGTAAGCCAAAGGTAGATCAAGAACTTGACATATAGTATCTCTAATGATAGGACCTTCTTTGATAGGTATGACAATAGTTCCCTTAGAAGATCTTTCTTGCTCATCATATGCTTTAATAGTTATCTTCTTCCTGGGATCAATGACCATTTCTAAAAATCTCAATTGTGTAATCAAGATGAAAGAACAAATGTTTAGGCTAGTGCCTCCATCTATCAACACACATTTGACACAATGGTTTTTGATCAAGACTTCAATATGCAAGGGCTAGTTATGTGGATGACTCAAGGAGTTATCATCTTCCTCTGAAAAGGAAATGTACTGTGGAGATGTAAGATGACCAACCATAGTCTGGAATCTATCTAAATCAAGGTCATCGGTAACATTGGATCCAAGTAGAGCTTTGTCTAGAATGGCTCTATGAGCTGGAGATATCTGAAGCAACTCAAACATGGAGATTTTAGCATTTGTGTGCTAGAGTTGTTGGACAATATTGTATGAAGTAGGCCTCATGTCTTTAGGATTTGAAGATTTAGATGTAGCCTTCTATTTAGAAGTAGATGAAAGATTGAAAGGCACCTTGGAGACACTTGATTAATCTAGTATTTGTCCTTGTAGGTGTGCCTGAGCTTGTGATCAAGTAACTACATTAGCTGATTGATTATCTCTATCCCTTCTTACAATTGTGATGACATTGCAACGCTCAGATAGGCATGGTTCAACCATATTGATAACAACATTATTTCCTAAGTAGGCATAATTGACTTTAGCACCCATATTAGGCTAAGAAGAAGAATCTTCTTTACCATGTTTAGGAAATGGTTTTGTGAATGCTGTATGATCATTATTACTCTTATGATTGTCAATCATGATGTCACCATTATCAATTTTGTCTTGTATAATGTGCTTCAAGTGAATACAGTTATTATTCTTATGACCTTTATTGCAATGGAATTCATAGAAATCATGCTCTCTCCACCATTTCGGTTTAGGTTATGGATCAAAGAATTTCATCTCAGGAAAGTAGATGATTTTGTTTGCCAATAAAGTTTTCATGGTAGATTCCAAGGATTCCCCAGAGGCATGAATTTGCAATTAGGATCTGTAGCCCAAGGTTTGTAATCAGATGACTTTTTATTGGACTCTGTGGCTTTAGCTTTGGAAGCTTTAATGGCTTGGGTACCAACAGTAAGAATGAAAGCAGGTGCCTTAGATGGGGCACAGATATTATCAACAACACCATCCATGACAATGCCTTTATTCTTGTTCCAGTTTTTGTTCTTGTCCTTAGAACTAGATCCAGATTCATACTTGTCCTTTTGAAGTGTGATGTCTCCTTTTTTCACAAGTACTTTCTCAATTTTGATCACATTATCTACCATCTTGTCAAAAGATGTATGATTTTGCATTTGTAAAGGGTAGTTGATTTCTGGAACAAGATTGTTGATGAAGATTTCCAACTTCTCAATTTCAGGAATGGGTCTAGCATATAGAGAAAATTTCTTCCTCCACCTCTTGAGAAATGTCAGGAATGGTTCTCCTGGATATTGTTTCATATTGCAGATGTCGATCATAGTGACCAGATGTTGAATATTGTAGGAGTATTGTTGATAGAATAGTTTGATTAACTCCTCGAAGGTTTTTATAGTAGGAGGCATTCTAGAGAACCAATGAATGGTTGCTCCTCCCAGAGATCGAGGGAAAAGATGCATTAAGTAGGTTAGTTCATGAATAAAATCCATAGATTGAGTATAGAATTCTCTGACATGATCTTGAGGGTCAAAGTTTCCATCATACTTATCATATTTAGGCATCTCCACTCTTTTAGGGAATGGCAGCATGTACAAGTCTTTATCAAATGGAAAAGGGCATAGAGCTTCCATGGAGAACTACTTAGGTTCCTTTTCTTTTTCAAGTTTGTTAAGTTTGACTTGCATGGCATGCATCTATTTCATCATAGCTGTGATAGGAGTTTCTTCCTCAGGTGTACTGATATCTTCCACATTAAAGTTGGGAGGAATTTTAGCTCCTTGATGAGCTAACTCTAGAAAATATGTCTCTCTATCTTCCTTCAAGAAATGTTTCATCATTCTTTTGAAATCATCATCATTTTGATATCGAACAATTTCAGAAGGTGTGGGTTCTTGATCCACAAAATGTTGAGAATGGTGTCCTTGAGACCCATGTTGTGTCCCTTCGTGAGACAAGTTAGGAGTTTTAGGACTCCTTGGATTAGATTGAGGAGGGGTTTGTTGATTACCTCCGTGAGTTGATGGAGGGGGGACGTAACCAATTTTTAATCAAAAATTGCCAAGACTTTCATCTTCGTAAAGACCATAATTATAGAGTTTCTCAAGAGTGGGACCCTTGTGAATAGTCAAAGGTGTAGTTCCAAGTGCTTCTCTAGATTTCTTGTGTGACAAAGCTCTAGTTTCCACCATTAACCTTGGGTGAAGCAAAAGAATGAGATGAAGACAACTGAAGAATGAATTGATTCCAGAAGATCGAATAACACAACCTTGTTAAGATTGAAGTGATTAAGGATTAGATCAGACGTAAATGAAGAATATTGTGCCATAGTAGTGTGGGTAGACACCCAACATATTGCAGGCATGAGCTCACAACACTTAGTTGTTTTAGTAACAAGACTTAATTTGAAGATAATTTTGACAAGGTTTTGACACAAGATGAAGAAGACTCAAATTGATAACCCAGAAGGCAAGATTAGACTCAAAGGCTCACTTTAGGAAAATGAATGGATTCATCCTAGTTTCTACTCTATTCCTGTCATAGTGATTGGTTCAACAGATTCTGGAAATAGGCTATAAAAATTGAGTTTCTAACAATTTTGACCACTTTCTGACAATTTTTCTCAAATGACTTTCTGCAGGATCATACGATAGTGGGTATGCTATGAAATGATAATTGACAAACTCATATGATAGTTGCAAAAGTTGCATAATAATTGATAGCAGATTTTTTACTTTTGTTTTTGACTGGTGGAAAAACTTGTACGACACTATACAAGCTATCATATGACAATACAAGGGTTCTAAAATGACACTTGCCAAAACTCGTACAACTTTCTGACCTGATGGGATGACTTTTGACTCCAGAAAGGATTTTTACTTTAGATTTTGCAAATTTTTGGTTTTCAATTTCAGATTGTTGGCAAATTTCTCTATCCAAGTTTGAAGATTATTTTGAGATCATTCATTTTTGGTAGTCAGATAGATAAACAAGCACACAAATAGTAAGCAAGTGATTCCAAGCATGTCTAAAAATAATGAATAGGAGACAAAGCAACCTTGCGCATGAACAATCAAGTGATTGAATGTGCTAATCCCTAGGAGTGCTAATTGTGTATGTTCCAAAAAAAATTTCAACAACACACATATTCCTAGAAAAATGAAAATTTGGCCTCACTAGGGTTTGTAGTAATGGTCTGACTCTGCAAATTTTATGATCTCAAGAGGGTGAAATCCAATCTAGGCACACCAGGGTTTTGACACAGACTGAGAAATTAATCAATCAAGAGCTGATAGGGAGATCTGATAGCCCAACAAGAGACCACACCTATGAAGATTTCCTCCACAAGGACATTTATATAGAGGCTACTGCTACCACGGTGAAAATGGCTATTATCGCTTGAGGTTCCATCCATGTGGTTGACCCAATTAAGGGAATGTCCACTATAGTTAACCCTCTCTAAAGGTGACTCACAAAAGATACCACATGGAGACTGGTTCTAGATTCAAGGATCTGAGTTTCTGATACTACCCAAAAAGGGAGTAGAGCATAGTCCTCTAGCCTTTTCACTTTTAACCAAAACAAAGTAGACAAATTAATCTGTCATGCTAAGACCAAGATTATCTCACAAAGATCTATGATGTCAACTACTTATGATCTATCAACCTCTCTGGAGAGAGAATGTATCAATCAAAAGTTGAAGACATCTGAATCTAGTAGAACGTGAGACTCTCTCAGTACCTTCCCTACCTACAAGGGGATCCTTCATCAAGAGGAGCTTCACATGAATAAACAAGTGGAAGAAGCTCAATCTCTCAAGATCATCCACAAATAGTGTTCATACAGCCTATTTACTATGTGTAACAGATATGCAAAAAGAAAATCTATGTTTATTTTATAGCCCAAAATGAAGTTTGTGATATAAAAGCAAGAAAATCACACAAGCTTGACACGTGAGAGTTCATTTTAATCCAAATTGAAATGGTATCAGCTTGAGAAGAATACCTGAATGCTTCATAACGCACTTAGTAGATTTTTACCTATTTTAACAATTTAGTTGCACTTTTTCCAATCAGATTCAACAAGTATCAGTCAAAAATAGAAGATTTCAATTGTTAAGGTTAGCTGTTGTCCAAATCTGAAAATCAAATCTAGAAAATTACCAAAAAATCTGAAATGACAATTGAATTCTGGAGTCAAAAATTGTATGACAGTGGGTTACCTCCCAGATGATAGTTTGGAAACTTGTACGACTATGGGTGTTTGTTCATATGACAATCGGGCTTCCAAATGATAGTGTGTACTCTTTAATACGAGCCTTGAAATCTAAACCTATCGTACGATAGTGGGTACCTCCCAAAATGACTTTCTGACAAAAGTTGTACGAAAAATGTACAAACATAAAATAAAAATCATAGTTTTAACTAGAAAATGACAAGAAAGTGACAGAAATTGATAGAAAGATGATGGAAACCCATTTCAGGGCCCCACGGTGGGTGCCAAAAATGTGTGTGTGAATTTTGTACCTAGCTATAGACACAACACTTCAGTAAAACATTAGAGGTTAGCCAAAAACCAAAATCGTGCAATGAAATGGAAACTAAACTAACCAGGTGATTTACTGCCTTCTAGTAGGTGCGAGTATGATACTCTCATATCAAACCAAGACCAATGACAATGCAACACCTAAATGAAGGATTTGAATGCAAAGAATGAAAACTATATGAATGCATATTAAGCTATATTTTTGGGTATTTTCTTTGTAATAATATGAATGAAAATTTGTATGAAGCTAAGCTATATGAATGAGATTGGAATGCAAATTTAATCTAAAGATGCTATGAATGAGTATGAAACTATAAATGAGAAACTATTCAAAAAGCTAAATGATCAACTATGAAAGATCTCACAAATTGCCTGTTGCAAATGCTTAATCCTTCAATCGCTAATTCGCCAGAGTAATTGTACAAATTCAAGTGTTCTAATTATGAAGAGATGAGCCTTGTTTTTATAGAAATCTAGGGCTTTGAGGATGCAAGAGAAAAGCCATAAATCACTCTTGATAAACTCAGGTTGATTTTTGAGTTATCAGGAAATAAAAAATAATTAACTCACAAAATCATGCAAAAGCATGCAAGAACAGCTTTTTAACTCAAATCAGAAGTTTAGATCAGCTTTGAACTCAAAATAGAGTGTTGAGTTTCTAAAAGTTAACAACTTGCATTGATTTCTTGATTTTGAGTTTAACTGCTCTTTGAATGTGCACAATTAATTATGAATTAATTAAATAAATAAAGTGATTTATCCTCAACTTAACTGATTTTTTAATTAAACCAATTGATTTATGGGTTAATCAATTATTAAATCAAACTTTTATTCAAAAACTATATTATTAAATTTAACAACTGACTTTAATTAATTAAATAGGAATTTAATCAATTAGTCATAAGATTTTAGATTTATTGTCAAAATTAAATAATACAATTTAGGAATAATTTAATTAAATTTAATTAAATAATTAAGTGGCAGTATTAAATCTAATTAATTAAATATTCAAAATATTCAATTAATCAAACTTTAGGATAAATAAGATTTATTGCCAAATAATCATTAAATTAAAGATAATTAGGATTAATAGGAATATTGCTAGGAATATTCCCCGATGCAAAATTTAGGATAATCAATTAGGATTCAATAATGTGCAGATGTGCCTTAGGTTAGGACTTTAATGTCGATTTCATTCGATTTGAAGATGTAGGAGGTTAATGAACCTATAGCCCATTTTTAGGGTATTACAGTTAGAACCACCTTGAAATCATATTAGATAAATCATAACACACTCCACTAATAATTTGGTCAGCTCTACTAAGCCACAACACATTCTGGGACCTATCCAATAAGATAATTGTAGACGCACACTACACACTGTCGGCTCTACCAAAATAACTAGATCTTTCTCCTCAAGCTAAATTACTTCATGCACTCTTAACCAAACATCAGTAACTCTTCTCTAAGATTAACTCCAAGGGCACATACCCAAAAGATAGGCACAACTCCAGAACCAATTAAATCTCTGTTGGCTCTTTTGAACAGACAGAGGAAACTGCAACTGGCGAATAGTGACTGCATATCTTCACTTCTACTAAATATCAGACTATGTGTCCATGACTAAAACATAACTAACATGTCTTCAACATATATCCAAGCACACAAGGCTCCATGATAACTGTACGAACAACTATACATAGAACACTGACTGTTACTCTATCAGGAACACTGCTGACACAAGCTTCTATATAACTGTTTGTGCTAGCAGTTAACCTCTGCGCCCATGATATCATGCTAATATCATGTCCATGCTACATATACTGAAATATTACTACATAAGACTTCCATGCATGCTACTTTCCATATGTTGTCATCAATGACAAACATATAGTCAGTACTGTCCTGTTGGTAAATCTCCAACAATCTCCCCCTTTGGCATTGATGGAAACATGTGGAATGAAAAACCACCACCAACCCAAATAAACATTTCTTTTATAACATTCTCCATTTCATCATCAAAACTCCCCCAAAGATGAATCCTCCATCTGCTACAATATTTTTCAATATTCTCCATTTCCTCAACTGAACTGCTGTCATAACTGAATACTGCTCCCCCTTAGTATATTACTCCTCCTTTTTACTTCTATTTTTCATGACTCTGTATATTACTACCCCTTTGACATCAATGGAAAAGGGTGCCATTCATTTTAAGCACTGATACTACTCCTGAGGTAGAGTAGTCAACCTTCCATCAGTCCCTGAGGACTGATGCCTTTGCTTCTTTCTTTTTAAGTAGAATCAAGGAAGGGAATTACTCCCAACTTCTCCCTGAGATACTCAAAAGTATCCTTAGGCAAGGGCTTTGTGAATTATCTACCAAATGATCTTTAGTACTCACATTGTCTAGCATGACCTCTTTCTCTGCCACTTTCTCTCTTAGGAAGTGATACTTGATCTCAATGTGCTTTGTTTTTGCATGCATCACAGGGTTCTTCAACATATTGATAGTGCTAGTGTTATCACAGTGAATAACAATAGGATAACCAATTAGAATTCCAAAATCCTTTATCATCTGCTTGATCCAAACAATTGTAGAACAATTCAAGGCTGTTGCAACATACTCCGCTTTTGCTGTTGACTAAGAAATACAATTTTGTTTCTTGTTTGTCCAAGTGACAATTCTATCACCAAGAAATACTGCTCCACTTGATGTACTCTTTTTGTCATCAACACATCCTACCCAATCTGCATTAGTGTACACATGAAGCTCAATATTTTCTGAATTAGGATACCATAGACCATAATCTATAGTGCCCTGTAAGTATCTAAATATTCTCTTTACTACCATGAGGTGACTTTGCTTAGGTTCTGCTACAAATCTTCCAACTATGCCAAATGCATTGGAAATATCAGGTCTAGTCTGAGTAAGATATATGAGTTTACCAATCATAAACTTGTACAATGTTGTATCCATTGCTGGTGAGTCATCTTCTTTTGTAAGTTTGCATCCATTGATCATAGGTGTTCCTACTAGCTTGCAATCATCCATCTTGAATTTCTTCAGTATCTCTTTCACATATTTGGACTAATTAATAAAAATTAATTTTTTTGTCTGCTGCACATTTAGTTCCAAAAAGTATTTGATAGGACCAATCATACTCATCTCAAACTCATTCTGCATTTCTTTGCCAAATTTTGCACTTCATTTTTCATTACCTCCAAAGATAATGTCATCAAAAAATATAGCTACAAGTAGTAGACCTTTAGATGTCTCTCTAATGAATAGATTGCAATCTGTTGCTCCTTTATTGAATCCAATCTTTGTTAGATATCCATCTAGTCTCTCATACCATGCTCTAGGGGCTTGCTTAAGTCCATAGAGGGCCTTCTTCAATATGCATACCATATTAGGTCTATTTGATAAGGTGAATCCTTCTAGATGCTCAATGTATACTTCTTCTTTCAAATCTCCATTCAGGAATGATGACTTGACATCCATCTGATATACTTTGAAGTTTTTGACTGTATCATAAGCTAGAAATAAATTAATAGCTTCTAATCTACTCACAGGTGAAAATGTGTCTAAATAGTCAATGCCTTCTCTTTGTGCATACCTCTTACATACTAATCTTGCTTTTTTTCTTACTACTATACCATCTTCATTCATCTTTTTTCTAAATATCCATTTTGTTCCAATCACATTTTTATCACTAGGTCTTGGGACTAGTTCCCAAGTGCCATTCTTAATAATCTGATCAAGTTCTTCTTTCATAGCATCATGCCAATCTGAATCATTACATGCATCTTCAACACTTAAAGGTTCAATCTGAGATAGTAAACATATCGCTTCACTGCTAGCTGAGTTCTTTGCTTGTGATCTTGTTAAGACTTTGCCACTCTTATCTCCAATGATGCCTTTCTTGGAATGATTTCTAGATGTATACTTTGGAACTTTAGGTGATTCTGACTCATCAGCCTTAGGAGTATCTTCTTCACTTGTCTTAGGGTCATTGAATAGTACATCAATACTATCAAACATTTCCTCAATAACTGTCTCACTAGTGGAGGGTTTGGGTTCTTCTTCAATCATGGGTGAGTAATCATGATATCTTTCTTGAACCATAAAATTTTCATCAATCTTAACATGAGCACTTTCAATGATCTTTTTCAATCTTAAATTGAAACATCTATAAGCTTTACTTTTAGTAGAGTAACCAAGAAAAATACCTTCATCACTTCTTGCATCAAACTTGCCTACTGCTTCATCCCTCTTGATGTAGCACTTCCTTCCAAAGATTCTGAAGTATTTTACTATGGGAACATTACCAAACCATAGCTCATATGGTGTTTTGTTAGTGCCAAGCCTTAATTGAATTCTATTGATGGTGTAGACTACTATATTGACCACATCTCTCTAATAGGTGTGTGCAACTTTTCCTTCAATCATGATGGTACACACTGTATCAAGAATGATCCTATTCCTTCTTTCTGCAATTCCATTCTACTGAGGGGTTCTAGGTGCACTTAACTGTCTCTTTATGCCATGTTCTTCATAGTACTCATAGAATCTATCAGAGGTGAATTCTCCTCCTCTATCCAATCTCAAACATTTTATCTTTAGTCCAGATTCATTCTTAACCTTGGCTTTGAATATTTTGAACTTCTCAAACGCTTCTGACTTATCTTTCAAGAACACAACCCACATCATCCTAGTATAATCATCAACAAACAAAATGAAATACCTTTCACCATAGTATGATCTTGTTTAAGTTGGACCACATAGGTTAGTATGAATTAGATCCAACTTGTTCTCTATTGAATTGTGCTTGCTCCTGAATGAATTTCTCACATGCTTTCCCATCACACATTCCCTGCATATAGTATCAACTAGGTTTTCTATGCTAGGTATATCTCTTACTTATTTTACATTGCTTATCTTTAATATGTTATCAAAATTGATATGACACAGTCTTTTATGCCACAACCAACTATCATCAACTTTAGCAACAAAACAAATTGCTTCTAAATTGATTTGGAAAACATTACCTTTAGTCTTTGAGCCCGATGTAATCATAACACCATCCTTGTTGTTAATGATGCATTTTTCATCTTTGAACTCCAACTAATAGTCTTTTTCAAGTAACTCTCCAACACTGAGAAGGTTATGTTTCAAACCATCAACATAAAGAACATCATCAGTACTATTCTTTCCATCCAAGGTGATGGCTCCTCTACCAGCTATGGATTTAGGAAGGTTGTCTCCAAATCTAACCATGCCACCATTGTATTTATCTAGATGAATGAACCTGCCTTACCTATCATGTGATGTGAACAACCACTATCTATAATCCAATCTGTCCTTATATCAGCTTGGGAAATCAATGCTATCTCTTGTTCCTCTTTCTCATCTTTACGATTTGTCTTACTGTTCATTTTGTCTATAACAACAATGAATCCAATTTCTTCTTCACCTGATTCATCATCTAAAACTCCATCTCCAGCATAGTAGCATTCCTTAGAGTACTTGGGCTTTTAATTCTTTTTGAACTTTCTAACTCTAGTAGGACACTTAGATGCAAAGTGACCAATCTTATTACATGAAAAGCACTTAAATGGTAATCGACCTTCATATTTTCCTTTTCCTTTCTTTTCTCTTTTGGAAATCATAGCAATGAAATCATCTAGTGTTTTCTCTTCCTCATCATCATCAAAATTACTAGAAGTGTTTGCAGATTTCTTACCATGAACTATTTTTTTGAAGGTTGTCTCACTCTTTGGTTCTGTCTTCAATCTTGAAATCTCAAAAGCTGAGATTTTTCTGATCAAGGTCTCTCTCTTGAAATTTGATGTAAGCTACATGGTCTCATCAAGGATGTTGATCTTGGTTTCATATTCTAGATTGAGAGTGGTCATTAACTTGTCCATAATGTCCTCCTCTGAAATCTCTCCACCATTGTTTCTAATTCCAACAACTACTTTATTTATCCTTTGATTGTAAACTCTGATATTTTCTTCAGGAAACATCTCTAATGCATTGTATCTTTTCTTCCATGTCTTTCTGCACGCATCCTTTGCTTGTTTGTCTCCTTCAAATATGTCTTCTAGGTGCTTCCATATTTTGTGGGCTGTATCTACCTTCTTTATCTTAGAAAATTCACTCTCAGATAGGGTGCTGATAAGGGCTTCTTTAGCTATAGCATTCTGATGAAACAATTCCTTTTGTCTTTTAGTAGCATCATCCTTTGCAAGGTCTTCTAAGGTAGGAATCTTGGCTGCTTTGATAGTTACATCAAAAACTTCAAAAGCAATGCACTACAAATGGGTCACCATCTTGTTCTTCCAATCAAGATAATTCTCTCCATCAAACTTAGGACTTTCTTTTCTGAAGTATGTCATCTGATCAACCTCAAGCTGTTAAAATTTCTCTCCAGGGCACTTGGCTCTGATACCAATTATTAGGAATAGTCCCAAGAGATAACTGAGAGGGGGGGGGGGGGGGGTGAATCAGTTATCTACAAGTTTTAATTATTTATCCAATTAAGTATGCTTAAACATAAAGAATAAACACAATGAAAGAACACATGAACACAACACCAATATTTTGGTTATGGGGAAGCCCAAATAGGTAAAAACCCCAGTGGGAATTGACACCCACTAATATTATATACTAGTGTATTATGATCCTTGTTAAAAGATCCTTAACCTTGTTAAGAGTTGCTTTACAATATATTTAGTACAATAGACTAGTCAAGGGTCGGATCCTGTTAGGAGTCTTTTACAATAGTCCACATTAGGGGAGAGGATGCACTATTTGAGAGCTCACTGCTCAAAGGGGCGAAGGCTACAACCTTTTGAATAATAGATACACACTATATCTAGATCTTGGTGAACTGTGCTTAGACCTGCTATCTGGATCAGTTCCAATGAATAGCACTAACACTTTACTTGGTCACATAGACCTTCCTCTGATGGTTCAACACTTTGCACACTCTGCTCTACTCTACTTCATCAACCACGAACCACAATTAAGAAATCACAAATGACTGCCTATAAATATCTTTCCTCTAAATGATATAATCAAGTCAGCTTGTTAGAACCACCTTGAAATCATATTAGAGAAATCATAACACACTTTAATAATAATTTAGTTGGCTCTACTAAGATGCAACACATTCTGGGACCCGTCCAATAAGATAATTTTAGACACACACTACACATTATCGGCTTTACCAAAACAACTGGATCTTTCTCCTCAAGCTGAATTACTTCATGCACTCTTAACCAAACATCAATAACTCTTCTCTAAGCTTAACTCCAAGGGTGCATACCCAAAAGATATGTGCAACTCCATAACTAATAAAATCTCTGTCAGCTCTTCTAAACAAATACAGGAAACTACAACTAGCGAATAGTGACTACATATCTTCACTTCTACTGAATATTAGACTATGCGTCCATGACTAAAACATAACTAACATTTCTTCAACATATATCCAAGCACACAAGGCTCCATGATAACTATACAAACAACTATACATAGAACACTGCCTGTTACTCTGTCAGGAACACTGCTGACACAAGCTTCTATATAACTGTATGTGCTAACAGTTAACCTTTGCACCCATGATATCATGTTGATATCATGTCCATGCTACATATACTGAAAGCTTACTACATAGGACTTCCATGCATGCTACTTTCCATATGTTTTTATCAATGACAAACATACAGTCAATACTGGCCTGTTGGAAAATCTCCAACACTATATCGACTTATATATATATATATATATATATATATATATATATATATATATATATATATATATATATATATATATATATATATATATATATATATGAGATCATGTTGGGGTTGTGACTTCATAGCACTTGTTATATTGATTATGATGTTGTTATCATGTGATGCAAAATGTATGCAATAGGAATACAATGTTTACATGAATAATGAAAATGTATGGCTTTTTTTATATTGGATGGATTCAAATGTATGTATGTAGTGGATATATGAATATGAAAATGATGTGATATATAAATGAAACAATACACATGATGTTTTTGCAGGCACATGGAGAGTTCAAGTGCTCAGTCATTGTCAAAAAAAATGTGTTACCCATAACGGTGACTGTTTCCTGATTGGATGGAGAGACCTTTACGTGATGCTCAGTCCTTGTGATGTGTTTAGTACAAATTTTGAGATTATCCAATGTCATGCTGAATTCAAACCATGAAAGAGATGCAACTAGACTAAATGCTAAATGCAAATCAAATGCAATCCTAAGAATTATTCATTGATCATTTGTCAATCTTTATCATCACAGAATATTTTTAGGTAACACTGGATAGTCGATACAATGTCCATTGGTTAGACAACCATGAACATATGAATATTGACTTTTAGTCAGAAATGTCGGATTAGATATAAGCACCAAGGCACAAAAGCTAGGATAACCTGAATATCATATCTATTTTGATTTAGAAATTTGTATAAGCATTAGAGCATAAATGATATACCTGAATATGCCTTGCATAAAAACACACCAATCAGTTGAGATATCATCCTTATTCTAATGAGAATTACCCACAGTGACCTTTTATCATTCACGTCCTTGGGTAATGTTGTATTTCACAGTAGGAATAAGAAATCACTCAAAAAGACAAAGTTAGACCTAACTGCCCTAAAGCATTCAGGTATCAAAGGTCGAGGTACACATGGCCATCCAATCGCAATGGAGGCGCTTATAGTGGACACCAATTCAATCCAGAGTGTATAGAGTGATTAGATGTTTACTTACAAACAAAAAACAAATAAAAGAATATGTCCCCAATCATTTCTCTTATAAATCCTATAAGAGGACTTCATCAATGAGCTCAAAGGGACATAATATGAAAAAATATCAATATGAATCAGTCAGCATACAAGAAGATAAAATCATTTCACAAAGATTGTTTCGTTGTAGCAGTGTGTTTGTTTGTGTTTTTGTTAGGTATAAAAATCCTTTTCTGGTAGGGAGACTGACTGACTGACTCAAATAAAGCTTGAAAGGACATTGACTGGATATGACTCATCTGATATATTTGAGGACCCTAGGATATGACATTGTTTTCCCCCAAGTTGTAAACTTTGATAGGATGCAGAATTTTGTTGCTTGGTACACAGACTGACTTTATTGAAAATAGGATGCAAAAGCAAATAAGGAGATATGTACAAACTAAAACAGGACTGAAAGCTGGGAGATTGACAAGATTGCATTGATAGATGGAGCGTTTTGTACAAGAGGCACCTATTTGTCGGGTTTTCACCATCTTGGTAGAGATTCTATTTTTTCTACCAAGGCGCTTGTTTACCAGGTTTTCACTAAGGCACTTTTTCTTTTTCTTCATTTTTTGTATTTTTTCTCTTTTCAATTTTTTGCATTTTTCCATTTTTGATTTTTTTTATTGATTCATCAAGGTGCCTATTGCTAGGTTTCACTAGGATGATCATTTTTTCAGGACTTTTTCTGATTTTATATATTTTTTAGGACATTTTCCACAGACTGAATGTCTAGGCGTAGAATTTCTTCAGATGGAGAACATTGATCAATTCTTAGAGCTGTTCTCCATCAATTGTTGAGAGTTGATAGGCTCCAGAGCCAAAAGCAATAGTGATAACAAAGGGACCCAGCTAGTTGGGTTCAAAATTCCCCTTGCATTCTCGATGGGATTGATTTTTAGTATTTTCTCTCAAGACTAGATCACCAACCTAAAATTCTATGTCTTTGACCTTCTTGTTGTAGCCTCTAGACATTCTTTTTTGATAGGCTTTGAGATGATCATACACAACTTGCCTATGCTCATCTAATAGTTCAAGTTCTTGCAGCCTAGATACTCTATAGGAAGTATTGCTTTAGCCTCATATACTAAAGTGAAAGTAGTAGCCCTAGTGGGCATTCTAATACTTGTTCTGTAAGCCCAAAGAGCTGGATTTATCATTAAGTGTCAGTCTCTTCCTATTTTTTTGACTATACGATGCATGATTTTCAATAAGTTTTTATTGGATACTTCATCTTGTCCATTCCCTTATGGATAGTAAATAGATGACCAATGTTGAGTGATCTTGAATTTGGAGTCTAGATCCATGTTCTTGAATTGGCCTCCATTGTCCATGATGATGGAGTGTGGGATAACATACCGATAAATTATATAGTTCAGAATGAACATTGAGATTTGTTTTCTAGTTGCTTGTGTCAATGGAACTTCTTCAACCCATTTTGCAAAGTAATATGTTGTTGTGATGATATGGGTGTGACCATTTGATGAATGTGGATATATAGCTCCTATGAGATCAAATGCCCATTTCTAAAAAGGCCATTGTTTTGTAAATGGGATCAAATTTCTTCCTGGTGCGTGAATAAAGTTACCATGGACCTGGAATTTCTGATCATTCTTAGCATATTTCACGGCCTCTTTCTCCATATCTGGCCAATAATACCCCACCCTAATGAGTTTTTGAGCTAATGCTAGACCATTGGAATGTGATCCACAAATACCTTCATGGACTTCCTCTAATGCACATTGTGACTCTTCACATTCTAAAAATCTAAGAAGTGTACCATTCAGACTTCATTTGTATAGATCATTACCAATGATGACATACCTTGATGCATTTCAGATAAGGTAGCATTTTTCATGATGATTAAAGGTATCAAGAATGATTTGGTCACGGAGGTATGAGTATATGTTTTTTTAATGGGAAGAATAATGACCAACAACGGTGTAGATCATGTGGGTTTCTGGACAATCATAGGTAGGGAATGATAGTGCTTCCACTAGAAACTTGTAGCATAGCTCATGTTTAGGCTATTGTAGAAGTGATGATAGTGTTTCCATGGCATCAACTTCCTTATTCTCCATTCTAGGTATCTATTCAAATGTTATAGAAATGAAGTATTTCTTTAGATCATCTACCATTCATTTGTATGGAATGAGCTTTTCATCTTTTGTTTGATACTCATTATTGACTTGGTGTATGACCAGTTGTGAGTCTCCATGAATGTGTAGCTCTGTTACTCTCCATTTGATTTCAATTTTCATTCCATTTAACAAAGCTTCATATTCTACTATGTTGTTGGTGCAAGGGAACTTGAGTTTGAATGCTTTTGGAATGCAATAACCATGTGGTGTGATGAACAATATACCAGCTCCAGATCCATTTTGTGTATAATATCCATCAGAATAAGTGCCATGTTTTGGAAGATATGTGCATGATAGAGGAATCAAGAAATTTCATCTGCATTGATTGATCATCAAAAATTGGAGCTTCAGCTAGTTGATCAGTGATCACTTGTCCTTTGATGGCCTTTCTTTCAACATACTTAATGTTGAACTCACTTAGTAGCATTACCCATTTTGCCAATCTATCTATGAGGGAAGCTTTTCTTAACAAATATTTAAATGGATCAATCTTTGCTACTAGTTGTGTGGTATGAGCTAACATGTAGTGTCTCAGTTTATGGGATGCAAAGATCATAGCTAGATGCACCTTCTCTATCATGGAATAGTTATTTTCATAAGCCACCAATGTTTGGCTGATATAGTAGATAGCTCTTTCCCATTTATTTTCATCATGTTTTGCTAATAATGCCCCCAATGATGTATCTATTGCAGAGACATACAATATTAATGGCTTTCCCTAAATAGGAGGCATAAGAATTGGTGGATTCACCAAGTATTGTTTGATATGATTGAAGTTCTTCTCACATTCTTCAGTCCAGTTGTAAGTCACACATTTATGCAATGTTCTAGTGAAAGGTTATGATATTGTTGGTCTCCTTTTCTTTCTACTTGCAGATTTTACAATATGATTGACACACAAGTGTATCTGACTCTATCACCACTCCACATCTACAAGAAAAAGGGCCAATTAACAAGGACTAGCATATCAATCCTCCTATACTTTGAGCTTAAATGCTTAGGTAGGTATACCTTTGATTCACTTATTAAAGGAATCAACAAATGTTAAGCATTAATGTCCTTGACATATTGATTTAAAGATTTTATCATTTAAAAGTTGATTGATGATGAAGAACTACTTCCTGAGAATAGATTAGTGTCTTATCCTAGGGAAAAGAGTCAAATTTAACATATATCAAATAAAAACCTAACTCAAACACACCTAAATCTAGAATAAGTGCTTTGCCTATTATTCCTTTCACTCTCACACTTGGACATCAAATTCTCATTCAACCTTTAATTCTCTGAAACTATCTGTTGTGGTCCCACAACCACGCTCCCTTTTTTTCCTTTTGGCTTCAGGGGGCACCCCTTCTTTTTTGGCTTGTCCATTAGTTTCTTGTATGTCTATCAATTTTTTCCTTTAGGTTTTTTTTTAGTTTTTTTCACCGTGTTGCACTTTTGCACTTTCAAAGGTCTAAAAGTGGGAAGTATCTGAAGGTGCGAAGGAGTTGATGGGCCTTAAGTTTTTTGAAAGAGCTTGAGGGTTTGGAATTTTTGGACGTCTAAAAAGTTGGGAGGTCCGACTCCCTGAAGGGAGTTAGCCTTTCGGCATTTTGGCCTTTCGGAGGTCTGAGACCCCTGAAAGACCGAAAGGCTAATTAGCAGGGGCTGACATCACCCGTTGATTTCCCTATATAAGGTGTGAAAGGGGTTTTATTCCCTCACTTGTTCGCTGCACTTTTTTTTCTTTCGGAGCTCTCACTGTGCCTTTCTTCCATTTTTTAGCTTCGGTCTCACTTCTTTGGTTTCATCTTCTAGCTTCTTCAAGGTCAGTTTCCTCTCTCCCTCTCTTGTTTTTGTTGTTCATTTTCTATTTTTGGTCATTAGGCTAGGGTTCCTTTTTTTTGTGTTTTTCTAGCTAGGGTTTTCGAGTTCTTCCTAGGGTTAGGTTTTTTGGTTCATCTGGTCTCACCTCAGGGGTTGTGAGGTTGTCCCCTATGATCCCCTAGCCTCGAGTTCGTGGTCGGACTTGTTTTTGAGTCTCGACACAAACCCTCACTTTAGTGCTTGCAGCCATCAGAGTTTTAGATGTTCATGGTCTGAAATTGATGGCCTTCTCTATGGGGAATTTGACTAAGTCCCAGGCTTTTGGCATTTTGGGGTTTTTGCACCCCAAAACTTTCCATCATTCAATTCACCAAAATTGGAAGGACTGAAAACTTTCCAAAGTTCAAGCACCAAGGTTGTCTGTCAACGTTTCAGAGTTTTCATCCTTTGAAACTTTTCTACTTCCAATTCACCGAACACCGAAAAGGGGACCATTTTTTAGCACACTAGCCTCTTTTTTCCCTTTCGGCCTTTCGGAGGTCTTGTACCCCCGAAGGTCCAAAAGGCCGAAAATGGCTTTAGAGATTTTTCAAACTTAATCTATCAAAATGCTTTGATTTTTTTTAGATGTTCCTCTATTTTCTACAATTTTATGTCCATTGATTCAGGTCTTTTTCTTTTTGTAGAAATGGTAGAGAAGGTTATGTCACCAGCAATGAAGTACCAGTTCAAGGTGTGTGTGTGTGTGTGTGTGTGTGTGTGTGTGTGAAAATTGTACCTAGCTGTGGATACAACACTTCAGTAAAACATTAGAGGTTAGCAAAAATCAAAATCTGTAATGTATTTGAAACTAGCTAACTAGGTGATTTACTACCTTCTAGTAGGTGTGAGTATGGTATTCTCATATTAGGTCGAGCTCAGTGACAATGCAACACCTAAATGAAATATTTAAAAGAAAATGAGCATGAATGTAAATTAATCTATATTTTTGTATTTTTCTATGTAATAGGATGAAAAACTCTATGGATCTAATCTAGATGAATGAAATTGATATGCAAAGAATGCTATGCTAAGTGCTCAAAACAATAAATGAAAATCTCACAATAGCCTTGATTCGCAAAAGATTGATTCTTCAGTCATAAATTTGCCAGCGTGAGAATACAATTTCAAGGGTCCTTTTGGAAGAGCTGAAGCCTTGATTTTATAGAAATCTAGGGCTTGAGGGTGCATGGAGAAAAGCCATAAATCACTCTTGATAAACTTAGGTTGATTTTTGAGTTAACAAGAAATCAAAATAATTAATTCATAAAATCATGCAAAAATAGCTTTTTTACTCAAAATAGAGTTCAGTTCAATTTTCAACTCATCATTAGATGTTGAGATTAAATTTAAACTTGGCTGTTGATTTCTAGTTGACTGCTTTTTTGATTTGGGCATGTTTTAATTATAAATTAATTTAAAAATAAAGTGATTTGTTCTCAACTTAACTGATTTTAAATTTAAGAATAACTGATGCATGGGTTAATCAATTATTAAATCAAACTTTTATTCAAAACTATATTATTAAATTTCACAACTTAGATTTAATTAATTAAATAAGAATTTAATCAATTATTCGTAGAAGATTTTGATTTATTGTCAAAATTAAATAATATAATTAGGAATAAATAGAATTAAATTTAATTAAATAATTAAGTGGCCAGATTAAACTTAAGTAATTAAATATTCAAAATATTTAATTAATCAAATTTTAGGATAAATAAGATTTATGGCCAAATAATATTTAATTAAAGATAATTATGATAATTAGGAATACTCAAAGAATATTCCCCGATGCAGAATTAGGATGAAATTGTAATACCCTAAAAATGGGCTATAAGTTCATTAATATCCTGTATCTACATATCGAACGAAATCGACATCAAAGTCCTAATCTAAGGCACATTTAAACATCATCAAATCTAATTGATTATCTTAAATTTTGCATCGGGGAATATTCCTAGTAATATTCCTAATTATCTTAATTATCTTTAATTTTATAATTATTTGGCAATAAATCACATTTATCCTAAAGTTTGATTAATTGAATATTTTCATATTTAATTAATTAGATTTAATATTTGCCACTTAATTGTGTGATTAAATTTAATTCTATCTATTATTAATTGTATTATTTAATTTTGACAAAAATCAAAATTCCTATCTTTAATTGATTAAATTCTTATTTAATTAATTAAAACATGTTGTCATTATTTAATAATATAATTTTTAATAAAATTTTGATTAAATAGTTAATTAACCCATAAATAAATTATTTATTTTCAAAAATCAGTTAAGTTGGAAATAAATCACTTTATTATTAAATTAATTCATAATTAAAACATGCACAATCATAAAAGTAGACAACTATCAATTATCAATTAAAGCTAAACTCTATTTTGAGTTAAAGCTTAGCTTTTGCATGTTTTTGTGACTTAATTATCTGTTATTATCAGATAACTCAAAAATCAAGCTGAGTTAATTTGAGTGATTTATGGCTTTTATCCATGCACCTCCAAAGCCCTGGATTTCTATAAAAACAAGGCTCATCTCTTCATAATTCATGTCTCAAATTTGCATCCAATCATCTCATATTTTGCACAATCACACTGGAGAATTGGAATTGAAGAATCAAAGCTCTTGCGAATCGGCATTTTTGTGAGATCAATCTTATTTTTGCATTCATATTTCATATCATTATTAGATTAGCATAGCATATCATTTTTCAATAGCATAGATTCATATCAAGTTTTTATCATTCTTATTGCATAGAAAAATATCAAAAATATAGATTAATTGCATTTATTCCATATTTAGAATTGCATTCAAATCCTTCGTTTAGGTGTCGTCTAGGTCACTGATCTCGATTACAATCTGAGAACATTAATCTCGCACCTATTAGAAGGCAGTAAATCGCTTGGTTAGATAGCTTTTAATTTTGCACGATTTTGATTATCACTAACCTCTAATGTTTTATTGAGTGTTGTGTCTACAGATCAAGTACAATTTTCACACACACAGAAATCAATTAGGGTTTTGATGCTCAGATGTGCAAATGTGCCTTTGGTTAGGACTTTTGTATCGATTTCATTTTATTTGTTGATTTAGGAGGTTAATAAACCTATAGCCCATTTTTGGGGTATTACATTTTTCCCCTCTTTGAATCACTGTGTGAAGCATAGTGGTTCAAAGAATAATCTATGTATGATAAAGTTGCAAACTCAATTTTGTGGTGGAGAAATTGATCCTGAGAGATAAACTAATTTTGAGACAGAAACTGATTGAAAGATTTGAAGATGTTATGATTCAAGTCCTAGTTGACCAAAGAATCAAGATGATGCTAGCTATATCAACAATGAACTGGTGATTATGAAAAAGTATCAAAATGCTTGATTCAAAAATTTATGATTACGAAGAAGTGAGTGACCTAATTCCAGACCTAATTGTCCAAAGGAATTGTAATGGTATCACATCTGAATCCTTCAGTTATGAAGAACCAAGGAAATAACACTAATGAACCGATGGTTATGAAAAGATGATATAGTTTACAAGATTGATTAGGGTACTAGATTGATATGGATCTTGATGAATCTGATATGCCCCAAGTGATGTGCCCCAAGAGATGAGGTCTTTTGATGAATTAGCAATTAGACATGGTTGTCATCTTGATTATCGAGAGAAAGATTTGATTTACATATTTGATTGATATGCAATACCATGCCCCCTTCGGGATGAAAATCAAAATCTGGCAAGAATAGCCAACATTAAATGGTTTAGAAGCATGTTAATTGATTTGAGAATTGTTTATACACGTCTGGGAATGCGTTCTGCATTGTTTAGAGGTCCTAGAGACCAATTTTGACTAGGTTTGACCATGAGTTTGACCATGGTTGACCAAATTGAAATTTCAATAGTTTGATGTGAGATAATCAGTTAAGTTGAATGTTGGATTTTTGTGATGATTGAAGGTTGATTATGCAAGTAGTCGGTCATCCTGGATCTAAAAATTTTAAATCACAATTTTGACAAAGTAAATGATCTTAGATTTTGATTTTGATCCCGAAAATGAGTTCAGAATGTCGAAATTAGCCAGGGCTACAATTTTTATGAAAAACAGAGCACTTTGAAAAATTAGGTCAAAACCTATATAAGGGCCAAAAAGGTCATTTTCATTTCATTATTCACTTTTGACTTTTGAAACTTGTGGAGCCCTCTGAGAGAGAAAATGGCTGAGATGAAGGTACCTGTGTCATCACACCATTTTGAGCACAGCTGGAGACATCAACGACCTTTGCAGTACGGACATCAGGTAAGTGGACCTTTGTGCCTCTTTGTAAATTCCATTTTTGCATGTTTTTAAGATTTTTAGATCATTTCTCGTACATTAGGAATTTTCAATTTTTGCATGCATGGAAACTTGTACGATAGTCCACTGGGACTCGTACGACTTTTAATTTTCATTTAGAGTGTCATCCCAAAACCCCCTGAAACTCGTACGAGAGGGACCCAAGAGTCGTACAACATTTTGTCGAGTCCCTCATATGTCATACGAGAAGATATGCATTGTTGTATGACCATGATTTTTCATATGGGACCTTGCAGAAACTCGTACAAGTTTTGATGCCAGACTGTATTGTCGTATGGAAAATAGTGAGGTAAAAACATCCATTTAGGTCAAAAATTTGAATTTTCTGATGTCTTAGGCTTATTCCAGAGTATTTAATGTACCTTCTGAGATAATCAACTTTTGAATTTCTATACTCTTAGCCTATTTTTCAACCAAGTTACTGATAGGTTATCCTATTTCTTTGCTATGTAGGTCATCTATGTTGACATACATGTTTTCATTTCGCATCAAGCCACTCAGAGACTCTGTGTATCACTGCCTTATCCTATGAGAGTTCATTTAGAATCCTTTAGGTTTGAGTATTTAATTTGGTTACTTGAGATTTGGGTAAACCATGGGCTTATGATCACATTGATCAAGCGCTTTCACTCTGAGACAAAGACCTTTCATCTGCCTACTAGAGAGGTCACAGTTACACTAGAGGATGTATATCAAATACTCTGTATTCCATTCCATGGTCTGTGTCCTAATTATGTGAGTTTGGGGAACTCAGGATTACATGCATTCAGATGTTTATTCAAAGATGACACCCATCTCACCTAGTCCATATCATCGGAGTCATTATTTCAGTGCTATGGGTAGGCCCATAGATTAGAGTGTATACTAGCTGGGATGATAGGTGGCATTATCATGTTTGACTGTTAGCAGAACGGTCTTTTGATGGGCTGGGCCCCTATGGTTGTATGTTTGATGGCCACTCCATCTGATTTGGGTTGGGGTCGATGCATGTTGGCTCACATGTTCTCTGAGATGCACGAGGTAGTGTATCAGGAGGGAAAGTCATTTGCTTCTAGAGCTCTAGTTCTTCAGATTTGGGCATGGGAGCACATCCCAGTATGTCATCCAGTGTGTCAGTCTCAATGCTAGCCATAGGATCTGGTGATATATACATATTCTAGTTACATTACATAGGTGCACATGGGCCATACAAAGTATTGGAGGTGGGTCCTCGATGATATGACATTTATACACTGGCATCCTTACTTGCAAATAGAGGCCTGGCCTACTATGAGAGAGCAGTTCAGTCACTTTTTCCATAGTCGAGTGTTGATTGGGTGGTCTACCATAGTACTTGAGCACTTCATTATTACCAAAGTATGGCATCATTATGGCATAATTCAGGATGCCCCTCAGGATTATGCTACATATGCTTGATTGGTCAGAGAATTAGGGCTTGGATGGTTAGGACGTCTGTCATATGCATTGTGTATATAGGAGTACAGTGGTTATGTCGGTAGAGATTGGGATTGTAGACCAGATGTCATAGATGCTAGAGTTGCTGATGGATTCATAGCTTGGCTTGTAGAGCATCCTATTCATAGGTTCTCGAATCCCACAGAGTTGATACCTTCGATGGAGGAGGTCATGGATGTGACAGGTGCTCTAGTAGGTCGAGGATAGAGATGATAGGTATCTATGCCCCAACCTACACCTCTGAGGCTGAGAGAAGTGATGACATCGGTGAGACCATCTAGTCAGATGAGACCACCTCGTCCGACTAGCTCTACAATAGGTAGGCCTACGGTTTTACAAAGGAGATCGACTAGAGGGGAGAGTCACACATTAGGTAGTATTGGTAGTGCTGATGAGGTACTCAGTGCTGAGCAGTATGTAGGTGCTAGTCCTGATCCTATACAGGATGATGCAGATTTTGATCTTGGTGCTGAGGTACGACGTTGTAAGATGCAGAGGGAACAGGGATAACTTTAAGGAACCCCCCCTTCCCAAAAAGTACAAAATTGTGGCGAATCACATGTGTTTTGGGGGGAAAATTTTTAATAGTGATGGTGAATTATCTGTCAAAATATGGATATTTGGTGGTGAATCTTTTAATAGTGTATACAATTTTTATAAAAAAATGGCGACTATAATTTTTTTTTTAATAAAATTATTAATATTGATGGCAAATTGTATGTCAAAATATTGATATTGGTTGGCGAATATTTAAATAATGGATACCATTTTTATAAAATTATGGTGAAACTATTTTCCAAATATTTGAATTAATATATTTGTCATGGCGAATGGTTTTAAAACATTTATAGTTGGTATGGCGATTGAATAATTCTGGAGAGATTTTTCACTAAAGGACTTAATACACCCAATTCCCTCTGAAAGAAACCTTCCACCATTCACATGACACACATCCGTTGGATTTAAAACAAATCAACAGCCAAAGGTGAATTTTGGGCCTTTTGTTTGTCTTCATAATATTTACGAGAAAATCTCGGCGGAATCATGAAATGTGGTATGATACCACGTGTATCATACCACATGTCATGATTCTACCAAGATTTTCTTGTAAATATTATGGAGACAAACAAAAGGCCCAAAATTCACCTTGGGCCATTCATATGTTGTAATCGAACAATCAATGAATGTGTGACACTGTGAGTTAGAGGAAAGATTTAAGGAGATCCCGAGTGATTTTATCATGATCTAAGTAAGTTTCTTATCGAGTTATTTAACAATAATATTTGAGTCTAGATATATATGGTGGAATCTATATCATAAGGGAAAACCCCTTTAATTGATGTAGAATTCCTTATCGAAGATGTGAAAATATAAGGTATTAAAAATTTTAATCGTATTATTGTTCAGGCTTAGAATTGTTACCCTAAATCAGGCATTAAGGCAAAACAACAATTCTATCCTGACAATGGAAACCTCTCCTAGCTGTGGGTAGACTATGAATGAAGAGGAATCTCCAGATTCTAGGCCGGTTCCTATAAATTATGGAATATCACTTAACCTGATCTGCAATTTGCTGGGAAAAGGGAAAAGAATACTATGACTAAAAGATTAGGGTGATACACCAAAAACTTGCTTCAGATCTATCAGGATCTTCAAACCGGCATTCACAATGACAAGATCATTGAGATTCATTTATCATTCTCTACTCAACATAAAGGTTGACTAGCATTCAACTATTAGGGTTCATACCACAAATAGTAGAAACTAACAACAAACTTACATATTCTACAAAAAGGCCTTGATTTTTATAACATAGAAAAGGAACCTGAAACAATTCTATTTACTAGATCACATAAAACATGAAACACTTAATATAGAAAAGAAGAATAGGAATGGATTTGATACTCAGAAAAATGATGTAATCAGAAAGCCTACTATTATTTCCTTCAAAAACCTGTAAAATGGTTACAAAATCATGCAAAAAGGGGCAGAGGAACAAAGATATTCACTCAACCTCACCTTTCCACTAATTCCAACCCCCCAAACTGACAATCTAACTCCCTTAAGAAGCCCTCCAAACCCTAATCCAGAAATCCAATCACCCCTAAAAATCCTCCTAGAAAAGCTCAAAAAAGCCTTCTTAACTTTACTCCAAATTGTGCCCAAAACTAGCACTAAACAAACCCTAATATTGGCAATTTTAAATATATCTTTTATAAGATATTACCAATATTTACAAAAAATAATAATTGAGATAAACTCAATATTAAAAACCTAGCCCAAATAAAATCTAAACGTAGGCCTAAAAAAGACCAAAAAGCCAAATTATTATAAAAATCAAGGCTAGGTCGACAAGACCACCCAAATGTAATTCATAACCCATTGTGACATATCACTGAAGACATATGCGAGATGGTAACTCCAAATTTGAGGTTGACTAGAGTACACTGCAACATTTATTTAGCTTTTATGTCTCTGGCATGGATTCCAAATTTTATCAAAACTGGCATCTTATCAATTCTTGAGCATTCTTTGTGCATTGCATTCGAAAATTTGGGAATAAATTGCAATCTAAACCCTAGTCTTTGCAATCTCGGTATCTCTTCATTTTTCTCTATAATTGGAATATCTCTTGGGTTGTAAATTGGCACTTGGTTTCTTGAGAGCACTCAAACTGTGACTTCATTTGTTATTGGCTGTGAGTCTATACTCACATTTTGACTGGCAGTTGGACTTTTACTTTGATACCTGAGAACTTGTCTTGTAATTGTTGTTTATTCTCTATCTTGTGATTACAAGAACTCATCCTCTAGGCTAGAAACCATAACCGGTCCTTGAGGACTCAAGCTTGGACACAGGTTGTATCATGACTGACACTAAACCCTTGAAATTTGGAATTCATAGGCTTGACTTATAAATCCAAGCTCTGCTTACCATTTTCTCTATTGTTTATGTAACCCATTACCTTTGGGTACTTAAAACTCAGTGTGATAGCCACAAACATGAACTTGACATCGAATTCCTTCTTCTTTAGTCTCAAACTGGCGTTCACTGTAAGTTCTTCAGACTGTGACTAGTATTGAAACTTGGGCACGAGCTTTTACAGATGGATCTCGAAAATGATGGCTAAAACATTTCATTTGTTGGGACTTAACACCAATAGCCAAGAGCTCACAGCTTCAAACTCGAGCTAGGCTCGATACTTAGAGATAAGTAATCCATTTCTCCCTTTGCATTTTTTATGAATCAAGCTGTATATTATTAAAGTTGATTTGCATTTACCCTTCTATTTTGTATAAATTTTAGGGCTTTCTTGCTTTCTTACTATTATTGTTTCCAACTTTCAATGCATTAAGTTTTGGCCCCTTTATGTTGCATTTATTCATACTTAATAGGCTCGGGCCTTGACACACGGGCTTTGACTAAGAACTTAACATCACTGAGCTTGAGCTTTCTTTGATAAAGATGGAAATCTATCCATGAAGCACGGGCTATGACTTATCTTTGACCTGGCATTATGACTGAGATTATTTTCAAGATCTTGAGCTTTTGCACATAGAACTAGCCTCTTTGTGTTTGAAAAAGCTTAGAAAGATCATGTGAAGTTTTCTGAAACGCAGCTATGAACATGAATGTTGAATCCTGGACTTGATCTAGAAATTGTTGTGACTCGATTTGTCCTTCACTTTATTTTCCCTGTTACAACCTGCAAACTCAATACAAAAAATTGAGCTTTGTTTCTTGTATTGCCCCTGTTGTTTATCTTGAACACTTTGATACACAGTTTTTCATTTGAGGCATGACCCTGACTTAAACAAAATCAACTTTGCTAAATAACAAATGGCTATGAATGCTTGAGTATACAATAATACTTGGTTCTTGTATCATACTATGACAATGCTCACTGTAAATTTAGACCTTTTGTTTGATATTAACTTTTGTGACTGATACTTAGCTATCTTCAATGCTTTTTGAAAGCCAAGTTCATTGCTTATTGCATCAACTTCTTCATTAAGTCTGATCACTATTGGCACATTTAAATAATCTCTACTTTGAGGCTTGACTTTGGGGTTTTGAACTCACGACCAGCTTTGTACCAGTTGGCTTTTTGATTGTGAAATCAACCTTTGAAATATTTAACTTTAATTAACTTGAAGTTCATTTCTAAAGATCCATTGTAGCATAAACTGTACAATTTTCAGCACTTTAAAAGTGAGGATCATAAAGCATGATTGCATATCCTTTGATACTCTATTACAAATCCATGAATCAGATATGATACAACTTGAAACACAAATTTTTACTTTCAATAATCCAATCTGTTTATGGGGTTTGAGCATGGGCTCATGACACCCATGAACATATTCATGTGTTCTTAATCTTTGATATATAGCATATACTCATAAAATGAATAATATCTGTACAACATATCAGTTGAATTCCATGAGCACCATGATAAAAAGAATCATATTGCATTTCTTTTGATTCTCGACTGTGAAGAATACTAGTCTGTTTTGAACAATGCATTTCTCTGTTAAGCTTAAAACATCAAAAATAACACTTTATGTTAGTGATTATGACCCAGTGGTCAATTTTGGGCATCCATCAGATCACTGGTGTGTTCACTAACATAAAGTTTGCACAACTATCTTTAAACATTGCTTTTCACTTTATGTATATGCTCATTTTGCTATTGCAATGAATATCAAAAATATATGTAGCTATGAAAGAATTGGTGTTGTATGATGTTCTCATTCTTTTTGCATTGCTTAGATCCAGTTGGATCTAACAAAATCTTAACCATGATGCAGGACAACCCCTAAGACTTAGAACCAGACAAATGCAGACTCAGAATAAAGACCGGAGAACTAGGACCAGACACAACAACCAGCTCTAGATATGCAAACAACACTTTCAAGGCAATGCGGAGGACTCACTCATACCCCTATCTCTTCTTTCTATTTTGCACTGTGTACTCTATTTATTGATAAGAAATATGAAGTATGAAAGAACTTTTTTTGTAAATTACATTCAGTATGAATGCACAATGTAATGATCAATTATGAATTTAGAACTTTTTGAAACATGATCAATACTTAGAGTAAAAATGAAAATCTAATATGAATGAAATAACAAAAAGGTGATTGACATAACCTGAAAAGCACTGTTTAAATGAAAGCACTAGAATGCACCCTTACTATTTGTCTATTATTTTGCATGATGAAAAATATGGTAACAATTATTAAGAATATATTGTTAAGGTCTTGGTCTAACCTAAGCACTAATTATAATTTATGGTCCCCCCAATCCTATTAGAGAACATACTTAGTTATTAGGGAAGCTTGATTAAGATTTCAATTTTCATTTCAAATGTGCTATTGATATCTATCATGATAATTAAGTGAAACAGTGTGATGGCCTGGTATTACCTAAAGTGAACTTCAAATTGGTCTATATCTTCTTAGTGAAGACACATGTTGTGACTAGTCACCTTAATTATGTTGGGAAAATATGTTCCTTCACATATTTAGGAGATGTGTTGTCATTGATGTCAACATATTTATGTGTTCAGACAATATTGCAGTGTTAGTGCAGAGATGTTCAATCTAGATTCTAGATGATTAGTTCGGTGAGGCTATTGTACGAAAGATCAGATGCTAGTAAGAGTAAGGTACATATATATGGAAGGATGAGTGTAGATGTTATATATGATGTTACTAAGGTTTAGTGTAATATTTGTGAGACTTACAGGTGATTTAGCAGAGATAAGTATTTTATTGATAAGACAGTGTTAACGAGTCTATAATATTAGATAGAAATATTAATTAATGGCGATGAGTAGATGAGTCATGATATCAGTTAAAGTAATGTGAATTAATGGTTTCTTTGATGGGGCCTTTCAATTTTCACTGACAGATAGGTGTGACATCATATAAATATTAACTATTTAGTACCTTGATTGATTAATGCCTTAAAGTTAAGGCTTGAATGAAAACGTCATATCATATAAGGATAATATTTTTTGACCGTTCGATGATCTTAAATCAATGGTAAAACTTCATTTCCTACCACCATTTCACTGGTAACGTACTTTGCTTCTTGTTTCTACTTCTGGTAACGTACAGGTTTTATGGTTTTTTTTATAATAAAGAATTGTTATGTCCACCTCTATGGCGCAAGTCTTTTGGCCTTCATTATTCCCAAGATAGAAAATGTCTTATCATAAGTGTTGTTTCCAATAACAATTTCACCCAGTGTTGCATTAAATATGAAAGATTTGGAGATTTTTGGACAGTTACCATTTATCTTGTGATTTAATTAGATCTTTAGGGGAATGATTTACAATTAGGAGTTATAAATAGATCGATCTATGCTTGTTAATTTATGATTGTGAAAGCATATTTGTGAGAATAGTCTGCGAATGCTAGGTTCTTTGTGAAAGAATATTTGTGAAAATAGTCTGTGAATGGACACTCCAATTCATTTGAGATGCATTGCCTTGGAGGACCAGAAGGCCTTTTTGGGCCTGGTCACATACCCAATCCTGGTGTCTGTTACTATGAAGTTCGGAGCCTTCACCAAGGAGGCTATACGAATGGTGCTCAGACATCAATTTCTGGAGAGTGAGAATAGGTATAGAGTCACCACTGACATTTCATCTCAGTTCCTGGCTTCTCTGTTGGACCTGGGGGGGAAAAGGTGGATATGATTATGCTTCTGAGGAAATTTTTCAAAGAAGAGTACCTCAGCGATGATGTGCATGTTGTCGTATTTTCTCAAATTGGGGTTGGAATTCCTTGGGCAAATGATTTGCATAGGATTCTACAACCAGGAGTAGTTCCTAAACCTTGATGCTGAGTAGCTCAACCATCATCGGAAGTGGGCAAAGATTGGGAGGGATTTCCTCCAGAAGTGGTACCTACTGGATGAACCTGGGGACTATCAGTGGCTAGATGAATTCTTTGAGATTCTCCTCTCTTCAGACTTCCACACAGAAGGAAGCCTTGGCCGGATAGTCCCTGAGTCTACGACTCTCTAGTCCCTCTACCCTCTACTCTCTACTCTCTAGTCCCTCGGCCTCTACTGTGTCTCCATCTGATGGTAGTAGCTTACCAAAGTTTTTCAAATGATATAAATTGTAAATTGTTGAAAAATATAATATGAAAATGTTTTAAGAAATTCAAAGTGCTACTGCTTTTATTTTTTGTTTTTATTATAAGAATCGTTAATAGATATGGTCTTATATAATATAAAAAATTTGCGTTGCACTTTTGTTTCATGTAATATTTTAATGTTTCCAAACTTTATCATGGATAAGCTATTCTAAGTGAATATCATTAATGATTAATATTCATTTACATTACTGTGTATTAAATTATTAATATTTAAAATTGTGACAATCGTTGGATTACGAGAGATGAACGGTTGGAGTTGTATTTCGGAAGTACTATGGGTTTCAAAAAGATTTTCTGAAAACTCACTCCAGAATCATGACACGTTGACATGTAATTTGATGAAAAGATTACGTGGGACATTTTAGAAAGATTACGTTACACGTTGTATGTTTTAGAAAGTTAATTATATACCATTACAATTTACATTTAAAGAAAGCTTTTTAACATTACTCTTAGTTGTAGAGCTAAAAAGAACTGTTGAACCATCGCCAAAGATTTCGAGACTGTAATTTGTGAGAGCCTTAGGGCTTAGAGTTATCTATTCTAACTTCAATCTATCCACTAGATTTCAAAGTTGAATTTTGGGTAAGATATCTAGCCTGATGCATCCCAATTTTGTAATGTCAAAAATTTACTTTAACCTGCTTTTGAAATTACAATTTACAATTGGGGTTTTCTTAAATTGAGGCCAGGGGATTTTGTAATGTCAAAAATTTACTTTAACCTGATTTTGAAATTACAATTTACAATTGGGGTTTTCTTAAATTGGGGGGGGGGGGGGGGGGGGTGGTTTCTTAAATTGGGGTTTTCTGTGATTTTGTTAGTAAATATCTGTGAATCTGTGTTGTTTCATTCTTTGAAAGAACAATGGTGAAAGTGAAAACTCAAGGCCAAGGGCAAGCAGATGGGAAAACTTTAATAGACTGCAGAAAACTAGTAGAAATACCTAGTTTCATTGATGAGTATCACGATGTTTATGATCCTATTATCAACGGTGAAAGGAGACTTATAGCAATTAAATATGCATTGTGCAGTAAGGCAACTGGGCCAAAGAGGCCTGATTTTATAAAATTTAACCCAGTGGTAGGTGCAAAAACCAATAAAGTTGCTTCATGGGATGTTGGTTTGGGTTACATGTTGTTACCCGAAGTTTTCCCTTGCCCAGAAATTGTCTTGATTTGTGCAAAAAATTATGATGAAGAAAGAAAAGCAATTGTGAATAAAAATAATCAGGAAGAAATTTTATCAATAAATGAGGAAGAATTTCTCAATTTGCTAGACCTAGGGTTTGACCCACAAAACTGTAATGTCCATATTGACCTGGGATTGTTGGTAGACCAATATGAGGCAGTCCCGCCAGATGCAAAAGATTCATTTATAAAGTGTCTAATAGTTGCAGAGGCAAAGGCTTCATTGGGTGAGAACCATAAGCCTCCTTATGATTTTAACATTTTTGTGCCATGGGTTCAGGATACTATATCCTAGCTAGCATTTTGCCTAGGATTGGAAAACAATAGGGAAGTGGGTGCCAAAATTCTTCAATTCATTTGAGATATCCATTGTGTCAATGAACCAGTAAGATATAATTTTGTTGGACACATGGTTCAATCGATGCAAGAACAATTAGCATTGATTAAAAGGGGCAATTCTAAGACAATTAGGTTCACAAACTACTTGTGCTATCTTCTGCTAGCCAAGAATGCTACAATATTAATGAGCAATGGCAACAAGCTAGAAATTCAGAGGGGGATAGGTACTCCATTTCCAATATATAACTAGACACCTCAGATAAGAATGTATGATAACAAAAGTAATTACAGTAATTTTGTAGACTTATTTTTGTCACCATTGTACAATAAAATAACAAGCACTCCAATGCCTAGGTTGTCTGCTTCATGTAGGGATTGCATCCAACTTGGAAGCATAATTCAATTGGCTGACTGGTACATAATGGAAGAATACACTATAATAAGGTTTTATGGGTCAGAACTGCAACCCCACAAACTTCCAATGCATGTGACAGATAGGGTGTTTGTAGTAGAATATGTAGTACAACTAGAGAGGATAGATAGACTCTTCGCTGGCCAATCGAAGAAGAGCATATTCCCTTCCTTACCTTTCTCAATTGGAGGGTTAACATTTGAGAGAAAGGCATTCAAAGTGGCAAATTTTTTTATAGATATTTTTCAATTTGATTTAGAGTGGTACTGGAAGTATGATCCACTCAACGTCATTCAAACAATGCTTGTTGCTAATAACAACTCTATACACTTATTTCAACATGAAAGTAAACCATTGCTAGAGAAGTTGAAAAACAAGGATAGCTGGGATGACGTTAGAAAAGAGTTGGAGAAAGTTTCTGGTGAGGAAAATTTTTTAGTTGAACAGTTGTCATCACAAATTATGACAACAATAAACTAGGGCATTGTACAGCCTAGGATGTCCTACAATTTCTATGAAAAAGCTACTCAACCATCAAACAAAAAAATACCAAAGAGCTTAGCAAAAGCTTGCAAGGATAGAAAATGGACTAGAATGAAAATGGATGATTTTTGGAGTATGAGAAAGGATCTTGGTGAACCAAAGACCAATGAAGATCTAGATGAAATAGAAGAGGATATAGAGTTTAGTAGATTGTGGAATTTGGAGCATCCTAGCATGGCATACGACACTAAGGATGAATATCCAGACATTGAGGATGATAATCCACCAATTGCATTTACTCCAGGGACTGGGAGTTAGAGTGGAACCAACAAGTCACGACATAAACCATATGGAAAAGGGGCAATCATTGTGGAAAAAATGGGTTATAAAGGTGGTGGTTTGGGTCCCATAGGAGAAGGCGTCTGGAATACAATTGAGACAGAAAAAAGTGCTTATGATCATGGTGCAGGCCTTGGAGTTGGGTCTACTAGTGTCACTGGTGCCAGTGAGACTAGCCAACTTATACAACAAGTTCCCTCTCTAAAGAGGGAACTAGAATCTACACATAATCCCATACAAGAAGATAGTATCAAGAAGCAAAAGCTTTCCATTTCCAAAACACTGACAATAATGACATTCAATCCTAAAGAACTGTTTGTTGATTCAGGTCCAGCAAAACCCTCTAGAAGTTTAAATCCTCAAAGAGCATTAGTTAGATCAAGAAGCATTGCAAGCTCTGCCTCTGCATCACCTTTCAAACATTCAAATCCTTCTAAAACACCAAATTTTCATTTGAAAGATTTCTCTAATAAATTTGCAGAAACAATAACCAAGAATAAGGAAATAAAGAAGACATTGCAGACTTGTGCCCTTAATGCAGCTGTAGAGGAACAACCTGCATCCAATAGGGTTTTACCAACATATGACCCAAAAAGAGACATGATGGAGTTCATGGTTGTTATTCCACCAAACAAAGATGGAAACCCACCAGAGAGTCAGATAGATCCATCTGAATTTCAAGTTAGCACTCTCGAAATGGATTTTTCCAAAGTTAAAAATGTGGATAAAATCAATGTGTCAAAGTCTACAAACCAAGTGGTCTACAATGCACTACTAAAGGTGGAAAGAGATAAAACCAAGCTCGAGAGAAATATAGAAAAGTTACAGGTAGACATTGGCAATGAAAAAGAAAAGAGGAAAGCTTCAGAAAATAGTTTGAAAGAATTATAGAAAAAGATTAAAAAATCAACCTCTACATTAGCATATACAAAGCAGGAACATGCGGAGGCAGTAGTGAAGGAATAGGAGCAGGCAGAGGTAGAGCTGAAGGCACTGAGGGGAAAATTGGCAGAAATTAGTAAAAAACTAGAGGAAGAAAGAGTCAGTTCAGAAAATTTAGTTAAAACCATGGGGAGTAATGCTGCCTCCAACCGGGAATTGCAAAAGCAATTGGAATCTCAGGCGGATAAAGCCAATCATTGGGAACACAAAGCAGTGGGAGAGAGAGAGAATTGTGAAAAATGGTAGAAGAACTAAAGAAAGCCAATCATTGGGAACACAAAGCAGTGGAAGAGAGAGAGAATTGTGAAAAAATGGCAGAAGAACTAAAGAAAGCCAATAATACAATTCAAACTTTAACAAATACTAATAATAATTTAGTGAAGATTGCAAAAGAACACATTTGGGGCCAAATATTGATGATGTCTAATAGCTTGTATGAGTGGTTTGAAATGCTTCAAAGTATGAGAGTATGTTATTTGAAGCTCCATAAGAACATTGAACAGAACATGGATGTTGTCAAGAAAGAAAAGGAAGAAAAATATATTATGCAACAACTCTACAGTAAAAGTGATAGCTATCTATCAAACAAGGGAATTAGCAACTGCCTTGATGCCTCAGTAAAGGTATCAAGTATCATTCAAAAATGTGAGAAGCTAAGGGAAGTATAGGAATTGGATGACAAAGCTAAGTAGAAGATCACAAAGATGGAACAAAGGAAAGCGAATATGGAAAGTCTTGGTTTGCCTAAGGGATTTGACACAAATAACTTCATTGGAAGAGAAAATTACAAAATAAGGTTGCAGGACAAAATAAATACTGATTTACGCTTTCTTCCTACAAACATATCTCCAGATACATTCATGGATTTCATCAAACCAGTGAGAACTTTGAATGGAGTTTTGGAAGCAACAGTAATGTCAAGTCACACTTCCAAATATGAATTGCTAATGAAGTTGCAGGAGTGTGACTATACTATGAACCAAATTGTTCTACCATTAGAGGATGTTTGGACTGGCCTACAAATATTGCTCTGAATTTTGAACTACTGTAAATTGTAATATATTGCAAATGAATACAAAAAAAATTGTGCTCTATCTAATTTTCATGTTTTCCAATTCAATGTATGTTCAGTTACTCTATTTTATTCAGTTATTCTTAGTTGATTTACTTTGTTATATGCTATTGGAATACAAAATTTCATTCAGGAATTTCAAATTCAAATATGAATAATCATTGATGATACGATACAAAGTTACAAATTACA
Organism: Chamaecyparis obtusa; assembly: GCA_027943335.1. Taxonomy (NCBI): domain Eukaryota; kingdom Viridiplantae; phylum Streptophyta; class Pinopsida; order Cupressales; family Cupressaceae; genus Chamaecyparis; species Chamaecyparis obtusa. Next base: position 577,819 of record BSBK01002602.1, on the reverse strand, counting down.
CTCTATAGTAATAATACTCTTTGTTCTCAAATTTTAATGATGAAACATAATACATTCTTGCTTTTCTAAAATGAACATTGAATGATAGGATATAGTAGTTAATAAGTTCAAAAAATACCTATTGATTGCTACTACTAATTTAGCAAAAATTTCCTAAATTTGCCAATTCAACTCTGCGTCGTTGTCATCATCCAATTCTGGTATTCCAGTTTCTTCATTGTTCTCTTCATTTTCGTTTGTGCCTTCTTCACTCTAACCTCCACTTCTATGACTCCCATCACCATCAGTACTTGTCCCACTCAGACTTGCTACCAGAGATTGGTTAATGGTGTTGCCCAACCCTCTTCTTTTGCATCATTTCTTCTAGATTTCCATTGCTTTTTGATAAGGAAAAGTATTGACATCATACCTAGATGTGTAGACCCTCAAGCATGTTTCCAAATTCTTTTCTAGTTTGTTTCTTAGCTTTGATTTTAGGAAGCCCAAAGCACTAAAAAATCTCTCATCCTCCACTAAACCCAATATCATGGTCTGACATAGATCAGCAAGCTTGAAGAACTCTAAAATTTATTCACGCAACATTGTGCTCTATTTTAGTTCTGTCCAAAGCCTTGTTGTTGAGCCCTCATCATGTGGGTTATGCATTAATTGATATTGATGCCTCATAGTCCTTGCAAAAGTGCCTAATTGCTATCTAAGAAGATCCTCATCTAAAATTCCATTGATTGTCACTCCATTGAATTCTACAGATTTGCAAAATTCCCTTATCAAAGTCATCGGCCTATTACGATAATCTTCCTTAGATTTTAAGGACCAATATTGAGGAAACACAATTTCCATGGCCTCAAGTAGTTGTTCATATGGGAATCAGGATCTTATTTTAGAGGAAACTTTATAGGCTATGTCCCTTGCATTACCTGCTATAGAATCAACGATCTTGGTAAACTCTTCCCTTGTAACTCTTGTAGCTCGCTTCTTTGGGGCACTGCAGTACATTGGTATCTGAAATCCTCTTACACAAACACATAAATCCCCATTTTCAATGATCTTTAAATAATTATCAGGATTGTCCAAATCTGTTAGTTTTTGCCAGTGATTAAATCTTTCATCGAATAAATTTAGGTCATTTCGATAGAGACTATCGATGGCTTGGCATGAAATTTTACGCAAGTGAGCATATTCTGCAATATACATGGCTCTTTGCTGGGCTTTTTTCATAATGAACATCATTTCTTCTAGCATGGGAAGAAGAGATGCTAATGTCAAAAGTGTCTCTATATTGCTTAACCTCCGAAGCAAGTCGCCACATCTCTGATTTTTTGCATTGTCCCAATTTTTGTACATCAGTCCAATCAAAGATTGATATTCAAAAAAAACTCGATGCGCTGGTCCATCCAAAGAGATCCATCTGGTATCAACATCTTTAAGAAGCTTGTTTCCATTGGTAATTCCATCATAAAAGTGTTGAAATTCCCTAAAACATTTGGGACCTCGACAAAAATATGAGTACAACTCTCTTACTAAATCTTCAACCTTGTTTACTAAAGGAAACTTCTTCACAACTCTAAAAGCAAGATTCATCCTGTGGGCCATAGAGTGAATGCCAACAACATATGGTGAACAAGAAGCCTGCATCTTTGTGCAAAGACCATTCCTTTGACCTTGCATTACTGAAGCTCCATCTGCTCCAACACAGATCAACTTCTTCGCTATTGTCAATTCATCCATACCTCCATATTCAATTAATTGGTTCTTTACTAATTGAAATAAAGTTTTCAATGTCGCATTGTCCCTCAATTTTGCAACATTGAGTAGATGTGGTTGGCAGACATTATTCTGTATAGTATAAACATGCATGCATACCCACAATGTATTATCTATTGCCGTAACTTTGTCTAAGGACAATGAAATAAAGGTTGACTCTTTTATTTTTCTCTGTGCATCCTCTATTTCAACCTGGGCAATACAACTTGCCAATTCCCATCCATTGTTTATTGACCAATGAGTGACAGGATAGTTAGGAACTTTCAGAAAGTGTAACAAACCACTCATTTCTAGATAGTCTATCATTGGACACCCTCTGCTCAAAATATGGAAAACATTACTTAATTGGACAGCTTTTTCATGATCTTCTACTTCACTTGCTTTTGCAAAAATAGCATTAATAGAACCTTGAACTTCATCAGGCTTCGTCTTAAATTTTTGAAACAAATAATATTCCTCAGCATTCCTTTTATGTTGACATTACTCCTTTGTTTTATATCTTACCACTTTTATTTCCTTTCCATCAACAATTGAGGTTTCATAAAACTTACCAACATGTTTCTCTATGGTGTCTAGTTTAAGCTGCAACCGCTTTTCCTTTTTATACTTCCAACTAAAAATCATACATTTGCATTCTACTGGTGGCTCACCTACAATTAGATTGTCCATGGGTTCAATGAATGGATACTTTTCTGCCCAATCAAATTTAAATCTCCTCATCTCCCATTGACGATCAATTTTTTATTTTGGTTTTCCTCTCCCTTTAGTGTTACTGTTAACTGAACCATCATCATCACCGAAGTCAATCGCTTCATCCTGGTACTGGTTGTTGACTTGAAATTATTCTTCAAGGTCATCTTCATCAGAGATATCAGGTTCCACAACTTCATCACCAGATTTATTAGGCTCCCCAATTTGTTCATTAGACTCATATGTAGGTTGAGAACCTTGAAATTGTATAGGTTCCTCTAATGATGTACCTTCCTCACTTTGACCAACACTATCGTGTCTGCCCACACCAAAGTATGAAGATAAATTTATGCATTTCATTGGCCTCGAGCTCTCTTGGACATCTCCACCTGCAATAGTCCTCTTCCTATTTAACTTTGACTGTGACATCTCCAACAAATTAAGGCTGCAAATAAAATTTTACTTGAATAAATTATAAGATACTATGGACTGGCAGTCATTTGCTACCGATTGCAAATGCAATTGTGAGCTCATAATTAACTAAATCTCTTGAAGTCTCCTTCTCTTCGACATGTTTCAATAATGAAACTCATATCTCTTAAATAGACAACTACAAGTAAACTGTTTTCATATTAGCCATCAAATTTTGCCTCATAATCTCCATCATCCATTTTGGCAAAGGGGTCGATAGTTGCTTATGATTAACAACTAATATTTGGTGAACCTGTATATTTTCAAATAATTGACTGGGTGAATAGGGTGGGAATTTGGGATATGATTATGTATGATGCATGGCGAATTGGGTCCTAGTGTAAATAAAATTTTTACTTGGGAGAATGGGCCTTTGGCGAATGTTGATCCTCGATGAAGACACCTAATTTAATATGTGGTGAAGAACACGACTACCATAATACAAATATGGGTGAAGAACCCGACTACCATACTGATATTATTTAAAAATAGTGGCAAACAATCTGACCACTATATGAGCATTTTATAAAATTTGGGAGAACCGGTCAACAACTATACGAGCATTTTATTCACCAATTTCCTTCTACTGATAGGCACATATTCACCAAATGGTGAATAATCACCACTAAAAGAAACCCTAAGAGGGAAGAGGTTATTGATCAGCTAGCTAGAGATGCAGAGATGCCCATGGTAGATGTAGATCCTGGTGTAGCGCAAACTTCTTAGGAGATTATTAGGCACTTGAGATTATAGGTTAGAGACCTGAGAGTATAGAGTGCTCATTTTGAGGAGCAATTCATAGAGGCTGATAGACAACGATCATAGCTCTGAGAGGAGAATAGGAGATTGTAGGCTGAGGTGACACATCAGACCTCTCGAGATGCATATTACATTTCTTCCTATTATGTTATTGTTCCTATTGATCAGAGAGTACCGACATATTCCCATTATATGATAACTTCAGAGGGAGCCAGGGCACCCTGAGCTGAGGTAGTACCTGATGCACCACCACCACCTCTTCCAGATGTAGAGGATCAGGTAGACAACTAATCTATCTTCATATGTTTCTGATATATTTTTTCTCTTTTTGTCCATGGATACCTTGTGTTGATCTTGTAGCTTTGAGTTGCTCATTCTTTTGTATATTGTGCTAGGTGCACCCTTGACTAGTTCGAGTTATATGATATGAGATCAAGATTTTTGGTTGTGACTTCATTTGTACTTTTCATGTTTTGATTTATGATGATATCATGTGATGTAAATGCTATGAGTAGTGTAGGATGTATGTATGGAATGTAATGCAATGATTTCTTTCAAATGTATGGATGTTATGCAAATGTAATTGATTATGAAAAATGTATGAAAATGTATGATTTTGATTATGTTATGCAATGTTAAACACACATGTATGTAATGCAATAGATGGAATGATTATGAAATGCAATGTAAATGTAACGATACACATGATATGTTTTACAAGGATTGATGAAAATGAGTACTCAGTCTTATGTCAAAAAGGATGTGTAACCCAGGATGATGATTGCTTGCGCTCTTGTGAAGATACCTTTGTGTGAGATTCAACTCTTGTGAGATGCGAAGATGTTGTTTGAAGAATTGGTTAAGCATTGAAGTTTATTCAACCATTGTGAGATCATGAAAACATGCAGAATGCAAAGAGAAATGCAGAATGAAATGCAAACCTAAGACCTAGGACCTAGTCACTGATCATGTGTCAGTCATTTTCATCATTGAATTTTTAGGTAACTGGATAAATCAATACAATGCCCACTAGTTATGAAACCATAGACATATGAATATTGATTTGTATGCTCAAAATTCAATACAACACCCACTGGCTAGACAACCATGGACATATGAATATTGATTTTGTTTTTGAAATGTCAGATTAGATATAAGCACCAAGGCATAAACGCCAGGATGACCTGAATATCATGTCCATTTTGATATAGCAATTTGTATAAGCATCAAAACATAAACATTGTGATGACCTAAATATGCCTTGCATACAAACAAAACAAATAGTCAAAAGATCATTCAAAATCCAGTGTGAATTACCCGTAGTGACCCTTTATCGTTCACATCCTTAGGTAAGATTGTGTTTTATAGTAGGAGTAAGAAATCACTCACAAAAAAGACAATAGTTAGATCAAACTTCCTTGAATTTCCTGGGTATCAATGGTCGAGGTACTCATGGCCATCCAATTCAAGATGGAGGCTCTTACAGACGGACACCATTTCAATCCAAAATTTCCAAAGTTGTTAGATTTTCACATACAATCAGAAAACAAAGAAAAGATTTTTCCCCCAGTCATCACTCTCTAAATCTGATAAAGGACATCATTGAAGATCTCAAGGGAACAAAATATGCAAAAATCTTAATGTGAATCAATAAGCATATAAGGAGATAAAAGCATGTGGAGCATAAATTGTTTTCGATTTGTTGTTGATGTTTGATTGCATTGTTGTAGATGCAAAATCCTTTCTAGATAGGAGACTGACTGACTAACTCAGATGAAGCTTCAAAGGACTTTGACTGGATATGACATGTCTGAGATATACTAGAGACCAAAGGATATGACATTGATTTCCCCCAAGTGTTAGGCATTGATAGGATACAGACACTTTTGCTAATTGGTATACAAACCGACTTATTGAAAATAGGAATGCAAGAACAAACCAAGAGATATGTACAAACTAAAGCAAGACTGAAAGCTAGGAAAGACCAAGATTGTGCTGATAGATGGAGTGTTTTGAACAAGTGGCACCCATTTGCCAAGTTTTCACCATCTTGGTAGAGATTCTATTTTTGCTACCAAGGTGCCTGTTTCCAGGTTTTCACCAAGGCACTTTTTCTTTTTCTTCTTTTTTTTTTATTTTTCACTTTTTCAATTTTTTTTGATATTTTTGAAATTTTTTTTTTTTTTTTGTGAATCATCAAGGTGCCTATTGCTAGGTTTTCACCAAGATGTTCATTTTTTCAAGACTTTTTATGATTTTTATGATTTTTTTTCAGGATATTTTAGAATACTGAATGCCTTAGGCGTAGAATTTATTCAGATGGAGAACATTGATTGGTTCTCGGAGCTGTTCTCCTTTAGTCCTTGAGAGTTGATAGGCTCTGGAGCCAAAAGTATTAGTGATAACAAAGGGACCCAGCCAGTTGGGTTCAAACTTCCCCTTGCATTCTCGATGTGATTGATTTTTAGGATTCTCTCTCAAGACTAGATCGCCAACCTGAAATTCTCTGTGTCTAACTTTCTTGTTGTAGCCTCTAGACATTCTCTTCTGATATACTCTGAAATGATCATACGCTGCTTATCTGCGCTCATCTAGTAGTTCAAGTTCTTGCAACCTAGAAACTATGTAGTCATCATCAGTTACTAGACCATGCATTCTGATTCTTAGTGATGGGATTTCCACCTCAATAGGCAATACCGCTTCAGACCCATAAATTAAAGCGAATGGAGTAGCCCTAGTAGGTGTTCTGATACTTGTTCTGTAGGCCTAGAGAGCTGGATTGATCATGAGATGCTAGTCTCTTCCTATTTTATTAACTATACGGTGCAATATTTTTAATAGATTCTTGTTAGAAGCCTCTGCTTGTCCATTCTCTTGAGGATAGTAAATAGATGACCAATGTTGTGTAATCTTGAATTTAGCACATAAATCATCTAAGTCTCTGCTCTTTAATTGTCCACCATTATCTATGACTATTGAATGTGGAATACCATACCGACATATGATGTAGTTCAGGATGAACATTGATATTTTCTTGCTAGTTTCTTGAGTCAAGGGGACTGCTTCTACCCATTTTGTGAAATAGTCTATAGCTATGATGATATGGGTATGTCCATTAGAAGAATGAGGATGTATGGATCCTATAAGATCAAATGCCCATTGTTGAAAAGGCCATTGTGTAGTAAAGGGAATTAGATCTCTCCCTAGTGCATGAATTAAGTTGCCATGTATTTGACACTTTTGATAGTTCTTAGAAAACTTGATTGCATCCTTTTCCATTTTAGGCCAATAGTACCCAACCCTAATAAGTTTTTGAGCTAGTGTTAAACCGTTAGAATTTGATCCAAAAATACCTTCATGGACTTCCTCTAATGCATGTTGAGACTCTTCTCATTCTAAAAATCTAAGGAGTGTACCATCTAAACCTCATTTGTATAGGTCATGACCAATGATAGCATATTGGGATGCATTGCGGATAAGGTATCATTTCTCATGGCAGTTGAAGGAATTAGAATGATTTGGTCTTGGAGGTAAGAGAAAAGTTTTTGTATCTGGATGAATCATGACCCACAATAGTGCAGATCATGTGGGTTTTTGGAGAATCATATGTAGGATAAGATAATGCTTCCACCATGAACTCGTAGTGTAGCTCATGTTTGGGATGTTGTAGTAAAGTAGATAGCATTGCCATAGCATCAACAACCTTGTTCTCTAATCTAGGAATTTTCTCAAAGGTGATAGATATGAAATATTTCTTGAGATCATCTACCATGTGCTTGTAGGGAACTAGATTCTCATCTTTTGTCTAATACACATCATTTACTTGGTGTATTACAAGTTTTGAGTCTCCATGAATGTGTAGGTATGTCACTTTCCACTCAATTGCTATCTTCATACCATTAAGAAGGGCTTCGTATTCAGCAATATTGTTTGTGCAAGGAAACTTGATTTTGAATGCCTTGAGGATTGAGTACCCTTGAGGTGTGATGAACAATATGCCTACTCTAGATCCATTATGTGTATAGGAGCCATCAAAGAATAAATTCCATGCTCTAAAAGAAAGATTCATGATAGAGGAATTCGGAAATTCCATTTACATTGGCGCATCATCAAACAATGGTGCATCAACTACTTGATCAACAATGACTTGGCCCTTGATAGATTTTCTTTCAATGTATTCAATGTCAAATTCATGTAATAACATCACCCATTTAGCTAATCTACCTATGAGGGTAGCTTTTCTTAGTAGGTACTTTAGTGGATCAATCTTAGCTACCAAATGTATGGTATGAGCTAACATGTAGTGTCTCAATTTTTGTGATGAAAAGATCACAGCTAGACAAGCTTTCTCAATCATGGAATAATTCTTTTCATATGCCACCAATGTTCTACTTATATAGTATATAGCTCTTTCTTTCTTATTCTCATCATGCTGCGCTAGCAATGCCCCCAGTGATGTATCTATAGCGGAGACATATAAGATCAATGGATTCCCTTGAATAGGAGGCATCAAAATAGGAGGATTTGATAGATATTTCTTGATATGATTAAAGTTCTTTTCACACTCCTCATTCCATGCAAAAGTCACACCCTTATGTAATGTTCTTGTGAAAGGTTGTGATATGTCTTCTAGCTAAGATATGAAGCATCTAATAGATTTTACTCTCCCTTGTAATGTTCTCATTTGACTGATACTCTTGGGAGGTTGCATCTCCATGATAACCTTAACCTTAGCAGGATCAACTTCAATTCCTTTCTTTGAAACAATGTATCTTAAGAGCTTTCCAGAAGTGATACCAAAAGCACACTTCTTAGGGTTTAGTCTGAGACTAAACTTCTCCATTTGATCTAGTATCTTACTCAAATCATTTAGATGTTCAGACCTTATCATAGATTTTGCCAAAGTATCATCAACATAATCCTCCATAGTGTGACACATCATGTCATGAAAAATAGATGGCATAGCTCCCTAATATGTAGCACTAGCATTCTTCAAACCAAATGGCATGACGTTCCAATAGAAGGTACCCCATGCACATGTGAAAGCAGTCTTCTCTTGATCTTCAGGAGAAATTTTTATTTGGTTGTATCCAGAGAAACCATCTATTAAAGAATACATCTCAAATCCCATAGTCATGTATACTATCATATCAATGTTAGGTAGCAGAAAATCATCCTTAGGGAATGCTTTGTTGACATCTCTAAAATATGTGCACACTCTTATTGATTTGTCTAGTTTTGAAACTAGAACAATGTTAGAGATCCATTCTACATAATCAATAACTTGGATAAATCCATCTTTTAGGAGCTTCTTTAATTAATCTTTTACTAAGAGTGAAACATGAGGATGCATCTTTCTTAACTTCTATTTAACTGGTTTGACACCTGGAGCAATAGATAAATGGTGAATTATGAAATTAGGATCTAGCCCAGGCATGTCTGAATACTTCCATGCAAAATTGATTTTTTTTTCTGTCAAGAATGTGGTGACTGCTTTCTTTTCTTCTTCTAATAAGGGTTGTGCCACATGAATCAATTGTGGGTCTTCTATTGTACCCAAGTTGATGGATTGAGTGGGCTCAATTAGAACTGGAGATTTGTCCTATAAATGACTGGGAAGGACATCAAACATATCATCCTTAGGCACCTCAGAGAGGTTTTCACCTTTGGATATGTCTTTTATTTTTACTTTTTTAGGTTTTGAGACTACCACAAAGTGGTTTTCACCCTCAGGACTCCTTTTCTTTTTATTTTTATTCTTTTGACTAAGATACTTGATGTCTGACTCTATCATGCTAATGCTCGGTTCACCGATGGAAGTCATCATAGGCTCAACTGCATTTAGATGGCAAGCAAGGGAATAGTCATGAGGAAAATTATAGATATCTTGGCTCAGATTCATGGAAGTTTGGTCAAGAAGTTCGGGATATTAGATAGTCAAAGTGGGAAAGGATTGGGAGATAGTGTTTAAGGATATGGTTCTATCATCATTGGGCCTAACCCAACTCTCGAGTTCAAAGGTGATATTACAACTCAAAATGTTCAATTTGTGAATAGGCTCAATGTCATCATGGGAGTCCACTTCAACCATTAGTGGATCAAACTCATTAAGTTCATTAGTTTTCTCTAGACTTATGTTGGGTTTAGGTGCATATTGGTGAATAACATCAATATTTTTTTCTGTGATAAGCTCATCTTCCTCTGGAATGGCTCCCCATTCATAGTCATTGGATTCCTCATCTATGCCTCTAGGAAATCTGAGAATATGCATGAAATCAGGATGGATTCCCCAAGAAGGGTTTCCTTCTGATTTTGATTTGAATTCATACTCATGAGAATCTATCTCAAAGTTTCTATTTTTGTCCAATTGTTCAATTGTCTGAATAGATTTAATTGATACCTTCTGTTTGATTTTAGTAATAGGTTCTTGTGTTTCTACTACATTGATTCTCTTAATTGGGTCATCCTCCCCTTCAAGGAGGTCCTTCATTTCTTTAGGAAAGTGTTCATAAGGAATAAGGTCATCAGTGGTGTCTGAATCACCATCATTGGTGTTGACATGTTCTTCGTCATTGTTGTCAACCTCTGGCTCTATATTTTCTATCACATGGGAAGAACTTCCTTTAAGATAAAAAGGCTTCTTTCGATAACCTAGACCTATTGTATTCTTGTTGGTTCAACCCTGGTGGTCAAGAGGTGATATGAGACCTTTGCCTTGTATTCCTAGAGGTCCTGTTCTAGTGTATCCCATTTTAGCAATTAGTTTATTCCTTATTCCATATGAATTTGAAGGAAATTTCAGTGTGCTAGTCACATTTCTAGACTTTTTGGGATTGATATTCATCTTTGTATAACCATGCAAGTACAATGGCCTCTTCATCAGACTCTTGCTTGGATACCTTTTCTATGACAAAACCCCCATTAAATATGACCTGGGATTATTTAGCTACAGGTTTCACCTTGTCATAAGGTTGTCCATAAGATTTTGGGGACAATGGGAGGGATGTGAGAGATAAAAAAGGCTCCATTGTGTATTCTCCCATTCCCGTGTCCTTAATTTTGACTTCTTTAGCGATTTCTGTTATGAATGGGAAACTGAGAGGGGGGGTGAATCAGTGTTCACTATATTTTACCTTTTAGCTTTAATTTTTAAACTGAAATTAAATGCTTAAGTACTAAAATGAACATCCATATAAACATGAAACATGAAATCAACACATAACACCAATATGGTTACGGGGAAAACCAAATAGGTAAAAAACCTAGTGGGAATTGACACTGACTAATATTCTGTACTAGTGTTTTGTGATCCTTGTTAGAAGATCCTTAACCCTGCTAGGAGTTGCTTTACAATGCATTAAGTACAGTAGACCTTGTTAAGGGTCAGACCCTATTAGGAGTCTTTTACAATAGTCCCTATTATGGGAGTGGACGCACTATCCTAGAGCTCACTACTCAAGTAGTGAAGGCTACAACCTTCTGATCTCAGATACACACTATATCTACTGGATGAACTGTCACTGTGACATTGCTTGTCAGATCAGTTCTTTTGATGTGCTGATGCTTTTTCCTCTTACAAATCTCTAATACATCTTATAGTGTCTTTGCACACTTCTCTTCTACTTATCACAACTCTATGTTTGTTGCAACCCTAATTACAATGAGCGCATCTTATATTTATATGCGCATACAAAATAAACAACTAGGTCAGCCCTTAAACCTATTACATACAATGCTTCCAAATGAATTGGCTCAAGCATGTTTAAAAACAAACACATATACATGTTGGAAACCTAATTACAATAGGTGCATAGCCTTTACATCATTATAATATAACCGCAACTCAAAATGATAACAGTTGGCTGCCTACTTTGTTCTTCACTGGTACACACTGGTTATGCAACTTCAACTGCATGTATCTTTCTCATACTTGCATATTTGATCATGCACTCATAGACTAAGCATGAATTTAGTCCAACCAACTTAACTTCCAGGCACACACCATAACTCAATCGTATGCACATGCGCTAATGCTCTGAGCTGGAGGAATTCTGTACACTATCCAGTCTTCAACACTTAACCAATTTCTGATCTTCTCATCAAGTGTGCTGACTCCAAACTACTATATGAATTTTTTGCCATAATGACAACACTATAATAAGTCATATACATCAGTATAGACAACTTTCCAACAATCTCCCCCTTTTTCATTGATGGCAACAAAGGAATATGGCCAAGCTGCTAACTGTCTTTAATACAAAAAACTTTTTGTCTTCTATACATAAAATTATATCTCCCTATACATATTATGATCCATATTCTATACACAACTCCCCCTTTGACATTAATGACAAATGTGTTTCAAAAACTGTATCTACATATACTTGTAATCACCTAAAAATGGACAAAGACAATTTAACGATAATTCAAAGAAAATCAAGTCAAATCAAAGCAAATCAAGGAAATAATTGAATCAATTGAATCACAATGCACAATTAGCCAATCAAAATTAAAATCAAGTACTAATTCAAGATCAATCAAAATTAAGAGCATTTTAATCAAGTGCAATCAAATCAAAATACAATTAATTCAATTAATTGTATAGTCTTGGATTAAATTAAATTCAACCCATTCAAGGGGTACATAGCTAAAATAAATCAATTAATAAAAATCAATTACTCTCAACAAACCAAAAGGAGAGAAAATCAATCAACCAATGAGATTTAAGGAAAGGCATTCACATGGATCAAGCCAAATTGAATCTCATTCACTCAAAGTGAAAAGGAATCTTAACCATCCATCTTGTCTACTTGTCCCAAGCTTTGAGGACACAAACTTTTCTTTGTCTTCAAAGGGTGGAACCAAAGACTTAACTCCAACTCAACCATGATTAAACACAACTACACCCCCTACCATTGGAAAATCTATAAAAGGAAGGCTAAAATCCTTCATTATTATCAACCACCTATCTAAGAATTACATCAAACCTCTTGCAATTTGAGTTTAGAAAGGCATTTAAGAGCAATTTTAGCATTCATATTGATAATTGTTAGCTTTAGCATATTGTTTTATCTCTATCATTCTCATACTAGGACTATCATTAGTGAGAGCTTGCTGAGAGCTTATTCATTAACATCTTAGTTAGAGAGCCATAGGATGCTCAATTAGTCATTGATTTTGTTAAATAGTTTCTCAATTGTGGTTGTATTTAGTTATTATTTCACTTATTGTTGATGATTAACCCTAATTGTTGTTGATGGGGCTCTAAGCCTCATTTTATCATTTTTATCATTTGGATCATCTTTTGTAAGCTTGTATTTGCTATTTTCTATGGAATTTTTGCAAGAAACAGGTCAAATCACACCTACAGTCAATTTAGTCATGCTTACAATCACTTGGATGATGCCTACAAGCTCTGTGTTGATGCTTATTTGTTGAACATTTGTGGCTGGTCGATACTTTCTATTCTGTCTTAAATTCTTTATTGTTGACTGTAATCGAAACAATCATGCCTGTGTGATAAAGATATATTGCCTTTGCCTGAAGAAGTCATGCCTATGAGTTGAGAAGTGTCACCTGCCGATAATCCATTGTCGCTTTTGACCAAACTTTGTGAAGCACTTTAGAGAACAAGTCACGCCTAGTATCATCTTTCTTACGCCTACTTCTCTTAAAGTGTCCCTTTGACTTAATCAGTTTTATGCAATTTTAAATTTTCTTTGTGCTTAACAACAATTTTCTTATGCTTGTTTAACTTTTTGTGTCTCCTATTACACTTTTAAGTGTCGCCCGCTAATAGTAAAGTTACGCCTATAAACAATTTAATATCACGTATTTGCTAGACAATGTCACTTTCGGTTTTCTGTCATAATTTTCTTTCAGATTGATAAATTTATTTATCTAACTCTTTGTTTGTACATTTTTACTGTAAATGAGTAGGCATCAAAAAGTTGAGAAGCCAACAAGCAAGTTTAATCAAGAAGGGAAGGCACTAGCTAAGAAGATAAAGAAGGAAAACATAGCACATATCAAGGCCGTTCTTGAGTCAACAAAAGAGAAGGACAATCAGGTATATCAAAAATACCTTGCTCTGATTGAAGCTTACAAAAAGAAATTTGTCTCTCTTAATTGGATCTTTAGTCCTTAGTTCAAATTTTTGTTTGAAAATTTGTAAATAAGGTACTTAAAATTCATTACATAAATATTTGCTTTGTCAAATTCAATTTTGGTTTCCCCTCATTATGATTGTTAGTGTTGACTAACTTGCTAGAGGAAAAACACACTTGGAAGGAGCTATTGCCAAGCTGAGATGAAAATAATGAAATCACTTAAAAATGCCCCTAGCTTAGGCTAGCTACAAAAGAAAAAGGTATTTCTCTATTCAAGCTTGCACTTGATTAAATTGCGGCATTATTTTGATATAAGCTTGAGATAAAATAGGAAATGAATTACACACTTCAATTTTAAGAATCTCCTTGTCAAGAGATTGGGAAAGAACAAACATGTGTCTAAGTGTGTGGAACAAAGAAAGACAATAGGGATATGCTCTTCACTCTTTGAGTGAAACAAACTCCCAAACTTGTCGGCCTAAGTTCATTTCTTATTTTTCATATATAGGCTAGAGCAATAGTGGGCTCACCTCCCAAGTTTTCCTTAACAAGGCCAGTGAGAGGGACAACCCAAAGTGGGATACGCTTGCTTTTGCTGCAAGAATCCAACCCACTCTAAAATGAAATGCATGTATCCTTAATGGGGTGCATGACAAATGGATTTTAATTTTTCAACCTTCCTCTAGTAGTCCTCATGGATTGTGCAAAATCATACTTTGGCACATGTGGGAAGCCTCCTAACATACTTGAAGGATGAGAGATTGAAGTCTATTTGAATGGAATATATACTAAAACCTTGATAAAGTAGCAAAGACCACCTTGTAGAGCCATGTTTATGAACCAAATCTTGTGCTAGGTAGGTGCTTGAAGTGCATTCTTGTGAAAAACCCATGAAAACATTCTACAAATCAAACATTTTGTGTTTAAGTGGGTAAAAGAGGCAAGTGAATGTGTGGTTGTTGTGCTTGAAATACATAAACAAGTGAGATATATCCATTGAAAATCATCTTATAGTTTTAAATCTCCTCAATAATAAAATCAACAACTCTCATATCAAGGATAAATTTCAAAATGAACCCTTGTTGGATGCTGGTTTCCACATGGTCACAAACATATAAGGGATCATTACCAGGAGATAGCACTATCTTTGCAAACCCAAGGAAAGAAGTGGAGTACCAAAGTGTGTTCAAAGATCCTAATCAAGAAGAAATTTTCACGAACCTATTTGATCCAAGACTTGAAGAGATGGGTGATATGAATTCAGCCTATCGCAATATCAACAATGCCAACTATAATCCTAAGGAGACACTTGAGGAAAGGTTTGAGAAAGCTGCCCAAGACAATGATTTCCTAGAGGTTATGGAGAAATTAATAGGCAAAGATAGGGAGAACTTCTTCCTAAACCTAGCACAAAAGGGGGTAAAGCTGCCCTATGACTTTGATATTGACCAACTTAAGAAAGACCAACACCGAGATGATCCTATGAACGTTATCACTAGGAAGATTAAGGCCTTTCAAGAACAAATAAATACCATGAATAAGGAAGCCAAACCTAAGGCCTTTTCCATAGAAGCTTTCTGTCCTTTTCCTTTCGACAAAAGTTTAGCAATGGTATCTTTTCCTTTCAATACCATCTTTCTGAAATACAATAAATACATGGGTAAAACAAACCCACAGGACCATTTAAGGGAATTTTGTTAAGTATAGAGTTCATGCACAATGATACTTATCTAATGAGACTCTTTCCTAGAAGCTTAGGAGGTCTGCAATGGAGTGGTTTTCAAAAGTAACCCTCGAAATAAAGTCTTTTGAGGAGTTAGCCTCCAAGTTCATAACCCATTACTCTTACAACATTGAGCATGAAATTACTATGCTCAAGTTATGCGATACCAAACAGAAAGATGGGGAGTCCTTCTTAGGATTCCTACAAATGTGGAGGACCATTTTCGCAAGGTACCCATGAAGTATCCCAGAGAAAGAGAAGATGGAGATCTTCACCAATAACTTGACCGCGGAAATGAACTATCGATGACAACTTCAATGTCCTCCTACATTTGAAAAACTTATTGAAAATGGAGTTAAGATTGAAGATGTTTTTGTCAAAAGAGGAAAGATTAAATTATTTAAAGACAATAAATCCCACAACAACAACAACAACAATAGAAATAACAATAATTATGTTCCTAAATATTTTAATAATCAAGGGTCCAACAATCACAACAATAAATTGAAATCATGGAATAAAAATAACAATAAAAATCTTGTGAATGATGGGGTTGTGGAGTCACACAACTTGAAGTCTACCCCTTTTATTCTACCCTATGGAGTGAATTCTTCAAACAATGTTAATCAAGCAAGTAAAGTTCCATATGATTCCAACAATTATAACAACAACAATTCCAACACTTCCAACAATAAGACTTGGGATAAGTCAAAATCAAATTCCAGCTATAATAAAATGAAATTCACCTACTTGGGTGAACCTTTGGAGAATGTACTAAGAACCTTGTTGGGCCATCAAGTTATCACATTACCCGACATATCAAATTATGAACTTGAAGTCAAACCTCATTGGGGGAATGCATCTCATCATTGTGAATACCATCAAAAAAGAGGCCATCCAACCAACGAGTGCATGAAATTGAAGCACTTAGTACAAGATTTAATTAATAATAACACCATCCAAATTGAAGGACCTCAAAATAATGGGGATCACACAGCTTACAAGAATCCCTTTTTGAATCATGAAAAGGGGGAGTCATCCAATACAAATCAAAATCATAAAAAGGGTAATGATCAAGTGAACTTTTCCCATACTTATGATAACACAATAAATACCATAAGTGAAGAAGATCAAAGCATAAATGTTGTTATAATAAAAGGAAAATCAAGAGAAGCATCAGTAAATGTGATCACTAGGGGGCAAGCCTCAAAAATTGTTATACCTAATAATGCTCCAAAAATTGTGTTGTCAAACCAATCTTCCACATCATCATCAAAACAATACAACTTGGTTGACCAATTGCAAAGAACTCCCACTCAAATCTCTATTCTTGAGCTGCTCAAACTATCACCAATCCATAAGGATATCTTGGAAAAAGCCTTGTTGGAAATAAATGTGCCTCTAAATTTGGCGGTAGACAAGTTCCAAAACATGGTGGGGCATTTAATTTCACCTCATTGCCTATCATTCTCCAAACAAGATGATATGTCTCTTAATCATCCCCAAAATCTGCCCTTACACATAGAAGTGTTGATCCACAAGCATAGGGTGAAAAGAGTCCTTATAGATGGAGGTGTTGGCCTAAATATTTGTACCCTTAGCTTGGTAAAAGCCTTAGGATTTTATGAGGAGGCTATTGACCCAAAGAAAAAGATAACCATAAAAGCCTACGATGATGAAGAAAGAGTGTCAAGAGGAGTCATAATCTTTCCCATAAGAGTTGGTCCTATGCAAAAAGAGACCATATGCCAAGTATTGGACCTAAAATTGAATTATAATATTTTGTTAGGAAGGCCATGGATCCATGAAATGTAGGTTTTTCCTTCAACTTATCATCAATGCCTAAAATTCCCATATCAAGGGAAAGAAATAATGGTAAGTGGAGACCTCAATCCCTTCCAATATTGTAATAACGTCAAGCCTATAAATGACTCATTGGTTCCACACAATTTTGAAGGGTCTATACCCAATCAAATGGAACAAGGCCAAAGTTCTAAAGACATCCCTTTGCCAAAAGGAAGAGAAAAGATGGAAGAAGATATTTTTGTTAAAGAAACTCCAAAAATCATTAACCAAACTACATCGACTAAAGGAAAAGAGAAGGTTAATGAGGATGATATTATGGAAGAAGAAAAAGAAGACTCTATCAAAGTTGTCCAAAGATATACTAAAGAAGCCCATTATCAAAAGATGGATAAAATAATGAAAAACTTTGATAAGCAATGCAAAATTAAACAAGGAGTAGGCGAATACTCCTTATCCATGATGGACCTACCCTTATCACCAAAGTCCTTTGGAAAACCTCCAAGTCTACCTCACAAATATAATGAAAACTTTGTAAGGGAAAGTACATCATCCACCATGAGTGAAGAGGATAATGAAATTCTGAATTGGTTATACAAGGATGAAGAATCAAGTGCTCACATCAATCACATTCAAAATATAACCATCCCTACTCATCAATATGGTAAAGGGTTTGAAATCATGCAAAAGATGGGGTACAAAGGTCAAGGACCTTTAGGCACAAGAAATGAAGGGCTAATTGAACCCCTAGAATCCACATGGTGAGATTCCAAGGAGAAAACTGGTTTAGGATATCTTGAAGAAGGATATACACAAAAACATTATCCCAAATTATATGATCAAATACTACAATTACAATCTCATAGTGATGAGGATTATAATGAATGGGAATGGGAGACCCTATCAGATGAGTCATACCAAGACAAAGGTATTAATTCCATTCATACCTATGCTTCTACCAAAAATAAAGGACTAATGGTGGAATCAACTTCAAATCAAGCATCTAGTTCTAGTCAAGAGGGTCCAAATGATGTGCTAAGCATAGAAATCAAAATAAATAAATGGGTAGGTGATCCATATGTTCCTTCATGGAGACCTACTATGGAAGAATCAAATGCTAGGTTTAATCCACATGAGTTTTATCCAACAGAAACCATAGTGGAGTCTAGTGAGGAGGATTTTGATCCTTCTTCTTTAGAGCATTTAGAGGAAGCCCATGTCTGAGATATTCAAGATACAATGTATGAACCCTCCAACAATGAGATATACACTTTAAACCCAATTGAGACAAACCCAAGTGTTGACCCTTTAACTCTCATTTGGTTGGACCTAATTGAATGGAATACCATTGAACCCGATACCTTGCCAACTTTCTTGAATGACAACACATTGTCCCAATACCTCAATGCAGTTGAACCTTCTTCTACCAAGGAATATCAAGAAGAAATGATCAAAGGGAGCATCCAAACTCTTAATCCAAGAAAAAATGAAAAAAAAAAAAAAATAGAAAAGGAAAAGGAAAAGGAAAAGAATCAAGTGTTGAAAACCACTTTGTGGCAACATTAGATCCAAAAGAAAGAAAAAAAAAAAAAAGGATGTTTCTAAAGGTGAAAACCCAACTGAGGCACCTATAGAAGGGAGTTTGGATTTTCTACCAGATCACTATGAAGAAAGGTCTCCAATTCTAATCGAGCCAACAGAAAAGATAAACATTGGATCAAAAATAGAGCCAAAGATCATCCACTTAGCATCATCCCTATCAAGCAAAGAAAGAACATTGTTCATCAAATTATTTAAGGAAAATAAAGTTAACTTCACCTGGTCTTATGATGATATGTCGGGGTTAGACCCAAATTTGATAATGCATCATCTCAATATAAAGGAAGGAGCCAAACTGGTCAAGCAAAAACTAAGGAAAATGCACCCTCATATAGCCCTACTTGTCAAAGTGGAGTTAGAGAAGCTATTAAAGGTGGGGTTTATAAGAGCCATTGATTATGCACAATGGATCTCCAATATAGTGCCAGTATCAAAAGCAGA
Source organism: Chamaecyparis obtusa (assembly GCA_027943335.1). NCBI lineage: Eukaryota > Viridiplantae > Streptophyta > Pinopsida > Cupressales > Cupressaceae > Chamaecyparis > Chamaecyparis obtusa. The sequence continues at coordinate 558,460 of BSBK01002602.1, read as the reverse complement.
TAAGTCCATTAGAATCTGCATGGATTTTAGGGACTTAAACTTGGCATGTCCTAAAGACGATTTCCCACTTCTAAGCATTGATGCCATTGTAGACCTAACAACAGGACACTCCATGTTTTCACTCATGGATGGATTTAGTGGCTATAATCAGATCAAGATAGCACCCAAAGACCAAGATAAAACTACCTTTATGTGTGCATGGGGTACATTTTGTTGGAATGTCATGCATTTTGGCTTGAAAAATGCCGGAGCAACCTATCAAAGAGCAATGACTACAATATTCCATGATATGATGCATAAGTTCATGGAGGATTATGTGGATGACATACTAGCTAAGTCACATTCAAGAAAATAACATCTACCTATCTTGGCGAAATTTTTTGAAAGGTTAGAGGAGTTCAAAGTAAGACTTAAACCAAAGAAATGTGCTTTTGGAGTCCAATCTAGCAAACTTCTAGGTTACATTATATCTACAAAAGGAATAGAGGTTGAACCCCACTAAGGTGAAGGCCATAATGGAAATGGAAGCACCTAAAACCATTAGTCAGATGAGATATTTACAAGGAAGGATACAATCCATTAGGAGATTCATCTCTCAATTGGCAGAAAAATGCCATAATTTCACCCAACTTTTGCATAAAGACACAATCTTCAAGTGGGATGAAAAATGTGAAGAAGCTTTCAATCTACTAAAGACATACCTCATGAACCCACCAATATTGATGCCACCTATTAGAGGCAAGCCCTTAATCTTGTACATTTTAGCAACAGAGAATTCATTGGGGGCACTTCTAGCACAAGAGGATGAAAATGGAAAAGAGAAAGCAATCTACTACATTAGTAGAACCTTAGTCAAATATGAGCTTAACTATACCTTCATGGAAAGAGCATGCTTGGCTGTAGTTTTTTCTTCCCAAAAATTACGCCATTATATGCTAGCCCACAAGATAAGGCTCATTGCCAAAATTGACCCTTTGAAGTATCTACTAAGAAAAATAGCATTAAATGGAAGATTAGCAAAGTGGGTGATGATACTAAGTGAATTTGATATAGAATATGTTGACAGAAAAGAAATTAAAGGACAAGTAATTGCAGACCAATTACAAGAAGCACCACTTCATGATGATCATCCTATACAAGTTGAATTCCCAGATGCAGAGATTGTGAATGTGGAGGCAAAAACATGGCAGCTTTATTTTGATGGTTCCTACACTCAACATGGGTCAGGAGCAAGCATACTTCTAATCATGCCTCAAGGCTCCACTATCCCTAAGTCATAAAAATTTCTATTTCCATGTACAAACAATATAGTAGAATATGAAGCCTTGGTTATTGGAATCAAGTTGGCATTAGAGTGGAAAGTGACAGAATTAAAGGTATATGGAGATTCACAATTAGTCATAAATCAAGTCAATGAAGAATATCAGACAAAAGATGACAAATTAGTACCTTACAAAACCATGGTGCATAATCTCAAGAATTATTTCATAATCATCACATTTGAACAAGTGTCGAGAGAAAAGAACAAAGCAGTAGATGCCATGGCAACCTTAGCATCACTTTTGCAGATGCCTGATCAGAGTGCTAGATATGAGTTCTTGGTAGAAGAAGCGACTCAACCCGTGTATGATCCAACCCATCCTTATATGATTTGACTACTTACTACAATTGACTCACCTTGGTATGGACCAATTTACACCTATTTGAAAGACCAAATCCTTCCTATCAACCAAACTAGAAACCAAAAGAAAAGCTTCATTAGACAAGCTGCCAAATATACTATAATTTTTGAAACATTGTATCGGAAAAGTCTTGATAGAATGCTCCTTAGGTGTTTAGAAGAGGAAGAATCAAACTTAGCCTTATGAGAAATTCATGAAGGAATTTGTGGATCACACTCAAACAAATTATCTTTAGCTAAGAAACTTCTTAGGATAGGATATTTTTGGTCTACCATGGAAAAAGATTCTTGTAACTTTGCAAAAACTTGTAAGAAGTGTCAATTCCATGGAAATTTGATACATCACCAGTGCAAGAACTTCATCCAATGACAACACCTTGGCCATTCTATCAGTGGGGTCTAGATGTAATAGGAATGATTCATCCACCATCTTTGAATGGGCATAAATTCATCATAACGGCCATGAAATACTTTACTAAGTGGGTGGAAGTTGTACCCCTATCAACTTCAATAGGCAAACAAATATCCTTGTTTATCCTAAATCATATAATTTGTAGATATGGCACACCTCATGCCATCATAATAGATAATGTAAGGCATTTCAAGAACAAAGACATAATGGAATTGTGCACCAAATTTCACATGATACATCATTCATCTTCAATCTATTACCCTTAAGGTAATGGACAAGCCGAAGCAAAAAACAAAAACATATTGAAAATCTTGAAGAGAACAGTGGATAATTCTAGTAGAGATTGGCATATCAAGATAAACCTGACCTTGTGGGCTTATAGAACAAGCATAAGGATGCCAACAAGGGCTACACCCTTCTCCTTAGTCTTTGGAATAGAAGCAATTTTTCCTTTGGAGGTAGAACTTCCATCCTTGAGGATATCTATGCATGGCTTGATAAATGAGGAAGACTATAGGGTTGCTAGGCTACAAGAACTAGAACTCTTGGATGAAAAATAGAAAGAAGCCTTTGATCACTTAAAGGTGTACTAGAATAGAATGTCAAGATCTTACAATAAACACATCAAGCCAAGGACATTCCAAATAGGTGACCTAGTGTTGTGCAAAAATCCCAAGAACCAAGCAAAAAGAGAGAAAAAAGGAAAGTGGGAAGCAAACTGGTTAGGACCATTTCTCATTGTGGAAGATTTTGGGACTGACACATACAAGTTATCAGATTGTGATGGTGAAGAGCCACAAGAATCTATAAATAGCATACATCTCAAGAGGTTCTATACATGAGGTAGATGAAAGAGTATAAAGAGTATCAGATGGAGAGCATCATATTTATTGTACATAGTTCAAAAGAGATCTTGAAAATACCAAAAACATTGGAAAAGCTTAAAATATCAAAAACATTTGAAAAAGCACAAAAGATCAAAAATAGTGGAAAATTGGGCATGAAGAAAGGAAAAAAATTCAAATATGATCCTCAAAAAGATGTTGTCTTGGTGAAAACCTAGCAAATAGGCACCTTGATAATATGAAAGAAAAAAATTGAAAAAGAGAAAAATACAAAAAAATCAGAAAAAGAAAAAAGTGCCTTGGCAAAAACCTAGCAAATAGGCACCTTGGTAGCAAAAAAAGAGAAAAGCTTTAAAAATAGAAAAAAGAGCTTGATCCATTCAATCGATGAAAACCTGGTAAACAGGCACCAATGAAAGTCCAAGTCAGTTGCATACTTAGAAGGTCACCTTGTCAATATTGCATTCACCAGCATTTGTATATATTGCATAATAAAACCCCACAGTTGCATTTGCAAGTACCTTAAGATTTTGGTCACCTAATCGAAAAATTGTCCTAAGTCCCATAAATGAAATCAATATCAAACTAGGGGAAATATTCTCTGAAGGAGCAAGGATTCATCAACAAGCTTTATTCAATCAAAGAATCAATTCATCACACTTAAAAGAGGAACACTTAATCAAATCTACGTCCCAATCCAATGTGAGCCTAAAATGAAAATTTGATCCAAGAACTTAAATGACCTTACCCTTTATTAGGATTAAAAGTATGAAATGGATGGAACTACACTTGAACTATGGATTTGAAAAACATGGCAAAAAAATTTCTAAGTGTTGGCTCAATTGATGAAATCATTCCTTTCTAGCGAATCGATGAAAGTTTTAGACTAGACAAACTATGATGAAAGGAGGATATTTTCTTGATTTTTGAATGACTGTCTTAAAATCAAAGTGGTAAATCATGTATTATTTGTCTAAGGATGTGATCATTAAAGAATTATTGAGGACTTGTACATAGGATAAAATGGATATTTCTTCTTGTTTACACAAATGGATACCTTGGCTATTTTGATCTTCAATATCATAATACCAACATCCACTTGCAACATAGAATCTGACAAAATTGGTATTCGCACTCTCATGATTGGCTTCAATTAGTGATAGTCACATCGAAGAGACTGATGGGAAAGCAAAGGAAAAAGGAAAAAGTATTCATATCATCATAGTTGAACTAGTGATGGTTGTACTAAAAAATGGGATTCCAAAAATGCTCAATGATGATGATAAGCTCTAAATCTTGAATAATGACAATTAGCTACATACATGTTAGATTAAGTGCATTGTATATATTTGTTTGGCCTTTCTTAGCTTAAATTGCAAGGTGAAAAATGAAATGGGGGGGTTCAATTCAAACATCATGATTCTAGATTCAAAAACAATGAAAATGAGATTATCTTTTGCATTCATGCATAGCATTAATCATTAGTCATTATACATAAATAGACAGAAAATAGAAAAAGAATCATTACTCATACATCATTTGCATACATGTAGTTATGGATAGAATTGCATACATTTGAATATACAAAAAACATAGGATCATCCATATCCATATGACCATAAAACAATTTGCATCCATACATTGAAAAATAGAAAACATCTCATAATATTCATACATCAATGCATCCATCTATCTATATCATAAAAATAAGATACATTACATCCATTGCATATAATCAAAAGTAAATGCATCATAAACATCATATAGCTGCATATAAAGATAATCTCATAAATCAACTCATCAATAAGAATGAAGGAATAGATCATCATATATCATCAAAATAACGTTTCTCAAAGGATCCAGTACATCAAAGTATATCCAAATACAATATCATGAAAGTGGCACATCAAAGGTTCCGATCAATCAAATAACATCAAATGTTCAATAGAGGACATCAATGATAAATGAATCTATCATCAATCAATAATGATCCTACAGCACCAGAACCACCTGGATCTCTATCATCCTGTGGAGGAGGAGCCTGAGAAGTGCTCGCTCCGCTCAGTCTCTGAACAACCACTACTGAAATAAATTGTTGCATCAAGGCAGTAACCTGATCTAAACACCCAACAATAGTAGACATATCTATCCTCATAGACTACATATCTTAGGCTAAAGAACCAATAGTGGAAGCATCCTATGAATCTTGTCCATGATCTTGTGGCTGCTAAACTGGTAGAGGCATCTACTGTGCCGGAACCTGCTGGCCCTAAACCTGTTGAGCATCATCATCCTACTATGCCAAGGAAACTCTCTGTAACTACACCAAAGGATCTAAACCCCCAGGAACCTACCTAGCAGCCTCAACATGAGCCTGTCTCTAAGCTCTCTATTGTCGATGAACTCTATCCTATCTAACTGCTACTCTAGGATGAACTACCTAGACTGCATCAACCTATCTATCTCTAGCTCTATCTCGACCATGTCCATCCCTCACCCATCCTCTACCTGCAACAACTGGAGGATCTCTACATCCTTGATGCCTCTAATGTCTACCACCACCATGCCCATCATCACCACCATCACCACCACCATGTTGAGCTGGAATAGGCTCCACTAGATCTGTGAAATGAATAAACCTATTCCAAGACCACCAGTCTTGATACTCATGGGACATCCCTACATCAGAAATACCTGTCAACATCTCCCATTTGCAAAAAGGCATACCAACAATCTGAGTCATGGAAAACTGATAATCAATACAAGGGCCCCATAAAGAGCTCTCAACTTGTACTCGTGCATATAACACATTTCCCAGAGGCATATCCTATATCCTACCATATTGTTTGGAAACTTGACCAAAACAAAACCACTCAATAATAGTATTAGATCAGCCAATCATCCAATGAGGAGTAAACATATATGGCAACTCATTATCATCCTCCCACTAGATATCGTAATCAAGGTATGGACACCATATAACCTGATCAAGATCATTTATCTGGAGTCTCTAATAATCTAGATGACCTAAATGATGTTGAATCACCATACCTGTATATAGAAAAGCATAGGGATATCTACATGGCTATCTCCTATCATAAATAGGCCTGGTAATAGGAAGATGCTCCCAAATCCATAACTGGAGAATAATAGCACCGATAGATAAAGAAGAACTCTCTCTGTACACCACCTCATGGAGGTCTCAATATAATTGTGCTAGCACACAAAAACCCCAATCAAAACATCGAGGTTGTGCTAGTAAATCTTCTAGAATCCTACCACAACCAATGGAAAAACTATGACCTTGTCAATCAAGAAGAAGTAGACCACCAATCAATGCACCTAGAACTATAGGCAATGTAGGGAAAGAAGAAAATTGTGGCCATGTGATCAAATCATCATCAATCAAATTGTCCCTGAACACTCATCAGCAGACAGTAGAATCATACACAGAATCATAATAAACAATCTCTCCTCAATAGGGAATCTATAGCAAACAGGTGTGATCATCATCTCACCATGTGGAAGATGGAAAGTATTGTGGTCAGAGTGCCAATGCTCCACCACAACTGTCAATAATCCATGGTTCAACTAAAACTAAGGAAGATTGAGAAGCAATCTCAAACCACAAAGCTCTGTGACATGAAACTCGGCATCAGTCAATGTCTACCCAAGGTTAATAACCCATGACAGAACTGATCAGATATATAATATAGGGAAGTCATCCTATTTGGGAAAGAACAAAAGAATAATATCAACATATTATATCAAGGAACATCTAAAGTTGATCAAGTTATTCTAAAATCCATTTTCTCATCATGAGCACATCAAAACTCCTAACTCTATATCTTGAGGAAGGAAAATCTTTGTTTTATCTCTCTAGATCTTGAGAGTAAAATATTAGACCATCACCCTATCATAACAGATTGACAAATCAACTTCATTGGTATTACTATACTGATATCCTAATCGATTGTTTAGTTCAAACATAACTAACCTAATCATATCATTTGAATCAGTCATCTTAACATACTAAATGTTTCAAAATAAAAACAAAAAAAGGTCAAGTACAAGTGAAAATTGGATAAAAATGTTGCAGGCGTGTTTTTATTCATCGCAGGTGACATTTTCCTTAAGCGACGTACAATTCTTGTCAGGCAACATTAATTTTGTCTCAGGCAACAAATTTCTCATAGGTGACACTGAATTGACCTAAGCGACAGTCAATTCTTCCTACGCAACATCAAAATGCTAGGGTTTCATAGGCATAAAAAGTTATGAAATTTGGTTTTTAAAACCTAAGTCTACGTGTGAGCCATTTAATCTCAGGTGACAAGGAAAAAGGGTTAAGTGATATTAAAACTACTCATACACGACACTAAAAACCATGGATGTGACATTTAAATGTCCTAAGAGACAATGAAATTGGTCTAAGCATGATTTAACTATTTCAAAGCAGTGATGGAATTGAAAAATGCAATAAATGATAACTAATGAGCAATAAATGCAATACTGAGGTTCTAAAAGCACTTACCAAAAGGTCCATAGTCAGGCGGCCTTGCATATCTCCAACACCACTAGAATCGATGCTCTTGAATAGGCACAACCATCTCGAAAAGAAAAAGAGAACCAGAGAAAAATCACAGAAGAGAAAAGTAAAAATGAATAGTAAATCTAGGTTTTTCAACCTATTTAAGCTAAATTGACCTAATTTCAAGGTGAGAATTGACTTTGACCTATATTAATCTATTGCGTTAACCGGGGCAAATTGAGAAGTGTGGCATATCATAAAGTGTTTTTCAGAAATGAAAACATATCAATTAATCATTTAAATCTATCTATCAAAAACAACAATATGTTTCATTTCTGAGGGGGCATACCATCAGATAATCAGATCAACATCAACAGAAATTAGAGATTGATCATCAAATCAAATCGAAAGCTTTTATCAAAAAATTTTCGTAATCAAACGAAAGGGGCATCATATCAGATCATCAAGAGAGTTTCATATCGATCGGAAATTCAATCATCATATCGAGAATGATCATCAGAACCACATCAATCAGGAGAGTTTCATATCAATCATTACCTGTAGTAATTTCATATTGAGAATCAGAGGATCGACCATCAAACAAACATCGAAGATTGACCATCAATGAATCAAGACCTTATCAAGCAAGATCAGAGTATTCTTTGAATCGACATGCTTTGCACGTCAACTCAAAGAGGGGCATTTGTAATCACCTAAAAATGGACAAAGACAATTTAATGATAATTCAAAGAAAATCAAGTCAAATCAAGGAAATAATTGAATCAATTGAATCACAATGCACAATTAGCCAATCAAAATTAAAATCAAGTCCTAATTCAAGATCAATCAAAATTAAGAGCATTTTAATCAAGTGCAATCAAATCAAAATACAATTAATTCAATTAATTGTATAGTCTTGGATTAAATTAAATTCAACCCATTCAAGGGGTACATAGCTAAAATAAATCAATTAATAAAAATCAATTACTCTCAACAAACCAAAAGGAGAGAAAATCAATCAACCAATGAGATTTAAGGAAAGGCATTCACATGGATCAAGCCAAATTGAATCTCATTCACTCAAAGTGAAAAGGATTCTTAACCATCCATCTTGTCTACTTGTCCCAAGCTTTGAGGACACAAACTTTTCTTTATCTTCAAAGGGTGGAACCAAAGACTTAACTCCAACTCAACCATGATTAAACACAACTACACCCCCTACCATTGGAAAATCTATAAAAGGAAGGCTAAAATCCTTCATTATTATCAACCACCTATCTGAGAATTGCATCAAACCTCTTGCAATTTGAGTTTAGAAAGGCATTTAAGAGCAATTTTAGCATTCATCTTGATAATTGTTAGCTTTAGCATATTGTTTTATCTCTATCATTCTCATACTAGGACTGTCATTAGTGAGAGCTTGCTGAGAGCTTATTCATTAAAATCTTAGTTAGAGAGCCATAGGATGCTCAATTAGTCATTGATTTTGTTAAATAGTTTCTCAATTGTGGTTGTATTTAGTTATTATTTCACTTATTGTTGATGATTAACCCTAATTCTATGAAGACACTTTTATTAGTATACAATAATCACTGAGGGAAAACATCTAGATATGCTATCTTTAGGTTTTGGATCTCCTTCTTCCAAAATGTGATCAAAGAGTTTACTAGCTGGAGATGGGTGCATAGTGCATACTGTAGCTTCTCCATCTTCTTCAAGTCACTCCTAGGACCATGATCATATGTTACCATTGTGGCATCGATCTCCTTGATATTTTGATTGAGTATGTCTAATGATGGCGCAAGAGCATTCCTTAGCTGAGTCTGCCTTCCCCTTATCTTTGTCATTTATTTTTCTACCTTCTCAATCTTATCTATTTTCCCTTGGTATACATAATTACACATGTTTACTTATGTGGATGTGTCTTTCACTAAACTCTTGAATTGCTCAATCATAACTTCTATCTCTTTTAGTTTCTTGAAATGGGCATCAGTGAGCTTATCCTGATCCATGCATTCTGCAATGACTCTTCTTCCTTGATTTGCAAACTCTTTTAAGGATGCTTGACCAGTCTTGAGTGAGCTTAGGTCAAGTGCAAAGTTTCTCATTAATTCACTCAACCTCTTCTTCAAGTACTTTTCTTCTGCAACTAGGGATGCAGATTCTTCAAGGCTTGAGAAATTAATTTTGAAATGTGAGATGAATATACTCACATCATCAACAGAGTGTATATTTGACACTTTCTTGTCCTCTAGCAACAAATTGTTTAGAATGTTTACTGATTCTACTAGGAGGGGATTCCTCATCACTTGTTTTTCTTTGGCCTTTTCCATGGCTAGGATGCTAAATTTTATCAGATCTTCTTCTCCCCAAGAGTCCAAACTGGTTGTGTCAGGTGTCAAACTTGAAAACAATGTAGAGGGTGATGGATTGACGGGAGTGTTGTCCATTATTTCTTGCTTAACTCTTACTTCATTTTCTTTCTTTTCTATTTCTTTTTCTATCTTTTCTCCTTCTTTCTTATTTGATATATCTTCAATCAATACTTCTTGATGAGTGGGAGGTGTGTTTCTGCATAAAATTTCAGCTTCTTGTGTACTCACAAAAGCTTCTTCAAACTTATCCAATTCAGTGCCAGTGGCCACCATGGCTATCTCTACATTTTCAATGATAAAGGTGTTATCCTTTAGTGACTCTGTCATGGGCGCAGACTTATCTAACTCTGTTTGAGTTTCCACTACAGGTGCTAAATCTTGAGGACTTGTAAATGGTACATTAGTAGTTTCTAATTCTTTGGCTACCTTAGAGGGCACTTGAGTTTTGTGTACAGTGGATGGATACATGTGTCTATCCAAAAATACTCTCTCAAAGGCTTTCTCTATCTCTTTAGCAACTAATTCATAGTTTTTGTCCATTATATTCAATGTTCTTGTCCTGGTCCTGAGGTGAGGCTTCACCAGATCTAACAACAACTTCTTCTCTTCTAGCTCACATATAGGAAGGTTTTCATCTAAGATCTTCTCCCTTATTTGTAGATCTTCTTCAATAGCCTGTCTCTTTTGGAATTCTAGGATGTTCCACACATTTTCAGGGATCATAGTCTTAAGTTCCAAGACTGTCTTCTTGAACTTCAGCATGTGTTTAACTATCATACCATGTATCTTAGATTTTTCTATTTCACTATATTTTTCATAAAACTTCCCTACTTGATCAATTCTTCCCTTGTCAATTATTCTTGCACTTAGCACTTTTAAACTAGGTCTGAAATCTACCTCAGGAGGAGCTTGAGTGTTCTTTCTGCTTCTTGTTTCTCATGAGGATGGATGATCAATTCTGATTTATTTCTTCCTCCTAGGCATTTCCTTATACTCAGGAGGAGTAGTAAGGTCAATGGTTTCTTTGGGCACAGAAGGAGTAACATCATTTTTATCCTTCTAAACATCAAATTTCTCTATCTTTACCTTCTTCAACTTGGGATCATGTGATTCTACCTTTGTTGCATCTGCACTCTCTAATTCCAAAGAAATATTTTGTTCTTTTGCTTTGTCTAGATCTTCTTGAGACACTCCATGTATTCTTAAGATCTTTGAGGTGACTTTAGCAACCTTTCTTTTTGTTGCATCGTTCTTAAGTTTATCATCTATCTCTCTTGTCTTTTCCTTATAAGTTCCCCACCTTGGCTCATTAGGGTCAGTAGGAGCTGAAAGAAATACTTGAGCATATGCTTCTAAAACTTGTTCATCTACTTCATATCCAAGTGGATGAATCCACTTTGTTCTAGGTATAACTGCCTCCATGCATGTTTGTATCTATTTCAACCATAAAACAAATAGTATCCTTGTATTTCTCAACAATGTTTTCTAGAATTTTGTACCTCATTTGCATCTTGGCCCTGAAGGTCTTCAACTCCAATGTTATGTAATCTCTTAATGTACTCTCAGTGGATGCCTTGTAAGATATTTGTGGCATGGTTGGAATGGACTTGTCCAAATACAAATATGATACTTTCCCAACCATATGAAGGTACTTGTAAATGATCAAAGACCCAAAACTAAATATCTTGGTCTTATCATGCTTGATTGCCTTGATGTTATCAATCAATTATGCATGCAAGACCTCACACAGACTGAACTCTTCATCTTCCTTCACAAGTCTAATGGCGGCTAGAATTGTGGCCGCAGACACACTATTCACCCTGCTGGTGTGTTGAAACTTGTATCCAAGTATCATGGACATCAATTTGATGTCAGCTTGCTCAATAGGCTCAATTGTCATCCTGCGCCTATCACTCCTTGACTTACATGTTTGCTCAATAATTTTTCTGACATCCTTGCCCATAGGAAGGATGACGCCAGTCTTAGATAGGCCTATAATCTCATATATTAGGTCACTAGTGATTCTTATTGGCACATCACCTATCCAAAATAGGTCATCATGAATTCTTCTTAGAAGTATTTTAATCCATTATGTCTCATAGAACTCATATGCCATAGCATACTCCACTATAGGGTGATCATTCTGTAATACCCCAAAAATGGGCTATAAGTTCATTAATCTTCTATATCAACAATTCGAATGAAATCGACATAGAAGTCCTAACCTAAGGCACATCTAAACATCATCGAATCCTAATTGATTATCTTAAATTCTGCATCGGGGAATATTCCTAGCAATATTCCTAATTATCTTAATTATCTTTAATTTAATGATTATTTGGCAATAAATCCAATATCCTATGAATAATTGATTAAATTCTTATTTAATTGATTAAAGCAGGTTGTCATTATTTAATAATATAGTTTTTTAATAAAAGTTTGATAAAATAGTTAATTAACCCATAAATTAATTATTTTATTTCAAAAACCTATTAAGTTGAGAATAAATCACTTTATTTATTTATTAAATCATAATTATCCATGTGCACATTCAAGGACCAGTTAAACTCAAATTAGAAAATCAATGCAAGTTGTTAGCTTTTTGAAACTCAACATCTTTTTGAGTTTTAAAGTTGATCTAAACTTCTAATTTGAGTTGAACTGTGCTTTTGCATGATTTTTGTGACTTAATTATCTGCTATTTAAAAATAACTCAAAAATCAACCTGAGTTATCTAAGTAATTTATGGCTTTTTTTCATGCACCTCCAAAGCCCTGGATTTCTATAAAATCAAGGCTCAGCTCTTCATAATTCATCCACGAATTTGCATTCTCACGCTGTCGAATTGGAGTCTAAAGAATCATATTTGCGAATCCAAGCTATTGTGAGATCTTTCTAGTTTTGAGCATTATATATCATTTAGCTCATATTTATATCATTGTTAGATCAATTTCCATATTAGCATATTTTCATATCAGTTTTTCATTATTATTGCAGAGAAAATACCAAAAAAATAGCTTAATTGCATTTAATTCATATCTAGATCAATTGCATTCAAATCCTTCATTTAGGTGTCATCTAGGTCACTGATCTCGATAACAATCTGAGAACATTAATCTCGCACCTATTAGAAGGCAGTAAATCGCTTGGTTAGATTAGATTTCAATTTTGCACGATTTTGATTATAGCTAACCTCTAATGTTTTACTGAAGTGTTGTGTCTACAGATCAGATACAATTTTCACACACACACATTCCACTTCGCATATTTATCCAAGAAGGTTTTGTCTGGTTTTAGCATGGTTTCCATGTGCGCCCTTAATCTATCCAATCCTACTAGTTCTTTCTTACAGTAAATGTATGCCCTAATGTCTTCAACATGCATAACGCCCATAGGTGTGTGGGAGAATGCTCCCTCTAAGTCATCTAGGGTAGACTTAAATGGATTCTTTTTAAACACATATCTTTTCTTTTCTACAACATATAATACTATGGGAGTTGTGTGTGTGAAAATTGTACCTGATCTGTAGACACAACACTTTAGTAAAACATTAGAGGTTAGCAAAAATCAAAATCGTGCAAAATTGAAATCTAATTTAACCAAGCAATTTACTGCCTTCTAGTAGGTGTGAGATTAATGTTCTCAGATTGTTATAGAGATCAATGACCTAGACGACACCTAAATGAAGGATTTGAATGCAATACTGATATAAAATATGAATGCAATTAATCTATTTTTTTTATATTTTCTATGCAATAATAATGATAAAAACTGATATGAAATTATGCTAGAATGAAATTGATCTATGAACATGCAAAGTAAGCTAACAATGATATGAAAAAGAATCTAAATGAATGTAAAAATAAAATAAAATTGATCTCACAATAGCCTTGATTCGCAATAAGCTTTGATTCTCCCAATTCCAATTCTTCAAAATAGTTGTGCAATTCGTAGATGACTTTGGCAAAGTAAGCTTGCAAAATTATGAGATGAATAATGAAGAGTTGAGCCTTGTTTTTATAGAAATCCAAGGCTTTGGAGGTGCATGGAAGAAAGCCATAAATTAATCAAATAACTCAGGTTGATTTTTGAGTTATTTTTAAATAACAGATAATTTAATTCACAAAAACATGCAAAAGCAGAGATTAACTCAAAATGGAGTTTAGCTTTAATTGATAATTGATAGTTGTTTGCTTTTGTGATTGTGCATGTTTTATTTATGAATTAATTTAATAATAAAGTGATTTATTTCCAACTTAACTGCTTTTAAAAATAAAACAATTGATTTATGGGTTAATCAATTATTTAATCAAACTTTTATTAAAAACTATATTATTAAATAATGACAACTTGCTTTAATTAATTAAATAAGAATTTAATCAATTATTCATATGATATTAGATTTATTGTCAAAATTAAATAATACAATTAATAATAGATAGAATTAAATTTAATTACACAATTAAGTGGAAAATATTAAATCTAATTAATTAAATATGAAAATATTCAATTAATCAAACTTTAGGATAAATGTGATTTATTGCCAAATAATTATAAAATTAAAGATAATTATGATGATTACTAATATTACTAGGAATATTCCCCGATGTAGAATTTAAGATAATCAATTATGATTCGATGATGTTTAGATGTGCCTTAGATTAGGACTTTGATGTCGATTTCATTCGATTTGTTGATATAGAAGATTAATGAACTTATAGCCCATTTTTGGGGTATTATAGGAGTGGCCATCACTTACTTTTTTTATCACTTTCCAAATGTTCTCTAAGATAATCTGAAGACTTCTGAATCAGCACGACAAACTAGGGCTTCTACAACTGATCAAATGTATTGCTAATCACTGATAGATCAATCTGCAAGTCTTCAAAATAACTTCTAAAGATCTTTCTGCTCTCCAATCGCTCTGAATTCGAATGTAATGAGTAATCAAAAATCTTTCTATGTACTTAAAGTGAAAATTCCACCATTAATGCTTGCCGCGTAAACCAGGCTATCACTTAAAAATTTCCAACTTTTGTTTTGCAAACAATCAGTATGTGTGCTCTTGCACGAAGGTTCCTTTATTCTCCAAAAGCTTAAGTTCAAAGGCGCATACTCAGAGAGTGAGTATACCAACCACGTGAGGGTCTAGAGCTAAATTATCTCCCCATATGACCTTGAGGGCCATTCATCCAGATGTAGAGGGTGCATCCACTGTGGATGCATCTAATACATACTCATCAACTCTGTCCTTTCCTTTTGACCAAATCAAGCTTGCATCATCTGAGGCTTTTACAAAATTAACTTCTCCTTCAGGATCCAATACTGGTTCTTTGGTCTTTTTAGGGCTTTCCCGACCTTGTGTCCTTGATCTACAAAACTTTGAGATATGTCCAGCCTTGTTACATGAGTGACAAATGACTGGAGGCCTTATATTCCTCGGTGCATTGACATGAGTCACCATTTTACATTGTCTAGATGAGTGACCATTATAGTTACATATTTGACATGTAACATTCTAAGAACTCATATTTGTCTGATTCTATTTTCTCTGATCATGCTAAATCTTGCTCTTTTTACTAGTCTTGCAATTCATAGCTCTATGACCAAATTTATTGCATGAATAACATTAACCTTTAAAAGGTCTTACCTCTGTACAATTCCTTGATATGTGTCCATCCTTGTTACACACAAAA
The DNA here is from genome assembly GCA_027943335.1 of Chamaecyparis obtusa. Classification (NCBI taxonomy): domain Eukaryota; kingdom Viridiplantae; phylum Streptophyta; class Pinopsida; order Cupressales; family Cupressaceae; genus Chamaecyparis; species Chamaecyparis obtusa. Next base: position 542,920 of record BSBK01002602.1, on the reverse strand, counting down.
CAAGTGCGGTCTACTAGCTTGTGCTCATTCTTAGGTGGTTCACCATTATCTTTGGTTTGATCTTTAGTCTTCTTAGTAACAGTAGAGTCTTCTAGTGCATTCATTCTTGCTTGCATGTTGTCAATCGGATTATGTGCTTCATTGTATCTGATGCAGCTAGTATCTACTTTAGTTCTTCTTGCATATAATTGAGATTCTATCAGATTAGAGCTTGTGTGTAATTTTTTAATGTGATTCTTTGCCTCTTTTAATTCAGACTCCAAGCTTTCTTTGATGTTCCTTAGCTCCAAGATTTTAATGTTTGCTTGCCTCAATTCTTCATTTAGTTGAAGGTTCTCTTTGACCTGTTCATCATAGACTTCCTAATTATTGGTCAACTTATCATCAAATTCTTCAAGTTATTCTTTCAAGGATTTATTTTCTTCATTCAGCTTCTTGACCATTATTCCCAATTCACTGGTGGAACATTCTTTCAGATCCCTTCTTAGCTTTTTGATAACTAATTGAGCATCACTGACTTTTTATTTTAGTTCTTCAATTTCTCTTTCAAATTTATCCAGGTCTTCAAGAGTAGCTTCCAAATTTCTTTTTAGATGTTTCATTTCTGCTTTGTCCATGATCTCCTCAAGTGGTTAAACTTCTTTGCTGAGGACCAAAGCTCTGATACCAATTGTTAGGAATGGGAACACTGTGAGGGGGGGGTGAATCAGTGTTCACTATATTTTGTCTTTTAGTTTTAATCTTTAAAATGAACTTAAATGCTTAAGTACTAAAATGAACATCCATATAAACATGAAACATGAAATCAACACATAACACCAATATGGCTACGAGGAAATCCAAATAGGTAAAAACCTCAGTGGGAATTGACACCCACTAATATTTTGTACTAGTGTTTTGTGATCCTTGTTAGAAGATCCTTAACCTTGTTAGGAGTTGCTTTACAATGCATCAAGTACAGTAGACCTTGTTAAGGGTCAGACCCTATTAGGATTCTTTTACAATAGTTCCTATTAGGAGAGTGGATGCACTTTCCTAGAGCTCACTTCTCAAGTGGTGAAGGCTACAACCTTCTGATCTCAGATACACACTATATCTATTGGATGAACTGTCACTATGACACTACCTATCAGATCAGTTCCTTTGATGCGCTGATGCTTTTTCCTCTTGCAAATCTCTAATACATCTTATAGTGTCTTTGCACACTTCTCTTCTGCTTATCACAACTCTATGTCTATTACAACCCTAATTACAATGGGTGCATCTTATATTTATATGCTCATACAAAATAAACAACTAGGTCAGCCCTTAAACCTATTACATACAATGCTTCCAAATGAATTGGCTCAAGCATGTTTACAAAAAAACACATGTACATGTTGGAAACCTAATTACAATAGGTGCATAGCCTTTACATCATTAGAATATAATCGCAACTCAAAATGATAATAGTCGACTGCTTACTTTGTTTTTCACTGGCACACATTGGCTGTGCAACTTCAATTGCCTGTATCTTTCTCATACTTGTATATCTGATCATGTGCTCATAGACTAAGCATGAATGTAGTCCAACCAACTTAAATTCTATGGTGCACACCATAACTTGGTCATATGCACATGCGTTGATGCTTTGAGTTGCAGGAACTCTGTACACTGTCCAGTCTTCAACACTTAATCGATTTCTGATCTTCTCATCAAGTGCGCTGACTCCAAACTACTATATGACTTTGTTGCCATAATGACAACACTATATTAAGTCATATACAAAAGTATAGCCAACTTGCCAACAATTTCTTCTATCTTGGATGTAGATGCAACATATGTTTTCTTAGTAGAAGATTCTCTATTATTGGGAACAAGTTTATCAGCACTTTCTTTTAATGCATTGCAAGTTGTAGATGTATCAGCTGGAATTGTCACTTCTACTCCTTCATAAGGAAATTTAACACATTGATGGTATGTAGAAGGAATAGCTCTCATTTCATGTATCTAGGGTCTCCCTAGGAGAATGTTGTAAGCCAGAGGTAGATCAAGAACTTGACATGTGATATCTCTGATAACTGGACCTGTTCTGATAAGTAAGACAATTGTTCCTTTAGAGGATATTTCTTTTTCATCATAAGCTTCGATAGTTATCTTCTTTTTAGGATCAATGGTAGCTTCTAATAACCCCAGTTGTGTGATCAAGCTATAAGAACAAATATTGAGACCAGCACCTCTATCTATCAACACGTGTTTGATACAACGGTTTTGGATCAAGACTTCAATGTGCAAGGGCTGGTTATGTGGATGACTCAAGGAATTATCATCTTCCTCTAAAAATGATATATATTGCAGAGATGTCAGATGACCAACCATGGTCTGGAATTTGTCCAAATCAAGGTTGTTAGGAACATTGGATCTGATCAAAGCTTTGTCTAGAATGGCTCTATGAGCTGGAGATATCCGAAGCAACTCAAACATGGAGATTTTAGCATTGGTATGCTGGAGTTTTTGGACTGTGTTGTATGATGTAGGCCTCGTATCTTTAGGATTTGATTTTGAGGCAGCCCTTTGTTTAGAAGGAAATGAAATATTAAAAGGAATCTTAGGGACATTTGATGAATCAGAGTTTTGTCCTTGCAGATGAACTTGAGCTTGTGATCGAGTAATTACATTTGCTGATTGATTATCTCTATCTCTTCGCACAATAGTGATGACATTGCAATGTTCAAATAAGAAAGGTTCCACCATATTTATGACAACATTTTTTCCAGAGTAGGTATAATTGACTTTAGCACCCATATTAGGTTGAGAAGATGAATCTCCTTGACCATGTTTCAGAAAGGGTTCTGTGAATGTTGTATGATCATTATTACTTTTATGATTGTCAATCATAATTTCTCCCTTATCAATTTTATCTTGTATGATATTTTTCAAGAAGATGTAGTTATTAGTTTCATGACCCTTATTGCAATGGAAGTCATAGAAATCATTCTCTCTCCACCATTTTGGTTTAGGTTCAGGATCAAAGACTTTTATCTCAGGCAAGGAAATGATATTGTTAGCCAACATAGTTTTCATAGCAGATTCTAAGGATTCTCCAAGAGGAGTAAATTTGTGTTTAGGATCTGCATCCCAAGGTTTGTAATCAGATGGCTTTTTGTTCGATTCATTGGCTTTTCCCTCTAAGGTTTTGATGGCTTGGGTACCAATAGTGAGATTGAAATCAAGTGCCTTACATGGGGCATGAATAGTATCAACAATGCCATTTTTGACAATGCCTTTATTCTTGTTCCAGTTTTTGTTCTTATCTTTGGAAGTAGATCCAGATTCATACTTCTCTTTTTGAAGGGATATGTCCCCCTTTTTCACAAGCACTTTCTCAATTTTGATGGCATTGTCTACCATTTTATCAAAGGATGTATGATCTTGCATTTGTAAATGGTAGTTGATTTTTGGAACAAGATTGTTGATGAAAATTTCCAGCTTCTCTATTTCTTGAATGGGTCTAGCATATAGAGAAAATTTCTTCCTCCATCATTTGAGGAAAGTCAAGAATGGTTCTCCTAGATATTGTTTCAGATTATAGATGTCAATCATAGTGACTGGATGTTTGATGTTATAGGAGTACTATTGGTAGAACAATCTGATCAACTCCTCAAAGGTTTTGATGGATGGAGGTATCCTTGAGAACCAATGAATGGCTGCTCCTCCTAGAGATCATGGAAAAAGATGCATTAAATAGGTTGGTTCATGCATGAACTCCATAGATTAAGTACAAAATTCTCTAACGTGATCTTGAGGATCAGAGTTTCCATCATATTTGTCATACTTAGGCATTTCCACTCTCTTAGGGAATGGTGGCATGTACAAGTCTTTATCAAATGGAAAAGGACATAGAGCCTCCATGGAGAACTCTTTAGGTTCCTTCTCTTTTTCAAGTTTTTTAAGTTTGACTTGCATGGCATTCATCTATTTCATCATAGCTATGATAGGAGTTTCTTTGTCTTCTATGATGATATCTTCAACATTGAAGTTTGGAGGAAGTTTAGCTCCTTGTCGCGCTAACTCTAGAAAGTATGCCTCTCTGTCTTCTTTCAAGAAATGCCTCATCATTCTCTTGAAGTTACCATCGTTTTGATATTGGATGATTTCAGAGGGTGTCGGTTTGGGATTTGCACCATGTTGAGAGTGATGTCCTTGGGATCCTCCTTGAGACATTGTGTTGTTATGAGGACTACCAGAGATAGAGTGATGAGGAGTAGTCTGATAACTTCTATGAATTGATATGGGGGGGGTTGGTGGATTACCTATGCAAATTGATGCAGGAGGAGTGACGTAACCACCTTTCAAGAATAGATTTCCAAGAGTGTCTTCCCCAAATTTGGTTGTGTCATAAGGTTAATGAATCGTCTGAGCAATTGCAGAAGATTTCTCTGAAGAGGGTTTGGGTTCTTCTCTTTGTTTTCATGATAAAAGCTCTAGTTTCCACCATTAACCTTAGGTGAAGCAAGAGAGCAAGATGAAGACAATTGAAGAATGACTTGATTCAAGAAGATCAAATGACGTAACCTTGTCAAGATTGGATTGATCGCAGATTAGACTAGACGTAAATGAAGGATATTGTGCCCTAGTAGTACGGGTAGACATCCAAAAGATGGCAGACACGAGCTCACACACTTAACCATTTTGATGAAGATTGAATTGAAGATAATTTTGACAAGTTTTTGACACAAGATGAAAAAGACTCAAATTGATAAATTAGAGGGCTAAATCAAACTCAAGGGGCCTTTTTTGGAAAATGAATGGATTCATTCTAGTTTTTTCTATGTTCCTGACACAATGATTTGTTTCATAGAATCTGGAAATAGGCTGTAAAAATTCAATTTCTAGCAATTTGGACAAGTTTCTGGCAAATTTTTAAAAATTCTCATATGACTTTCTACAAGCTCGTACGACAGTGGGTAGGCTCTGAAATGACAATTGAAAAGGCTCGTATGACAATGGCAAAGTTCATATGACAGTTTATAGTAGATTTCAACTTTTTGCTAGTGTTTCTTGACAAAACTCATACGACAATATATAGGCTCTCATACAAAAATAAAGGGGTTCTGATATGACAAATGCTCAAGACTCATACAATAATCTAATCCTGTGGAATGACTTTTGACTCCAGAAAGGAATTTTGCATCAAATTTTTCAATTTTTCAATTTTCAGAATCAATGTGTTTGCAAAGTTTTACATCCAGATTTTAAGTTTGTTTTGGGATCGTTCATTTGCAATAACCAAGTAGACAATCAAGCATGTAGAACAATAGGCAAGTGATTTCAAGCACGTCTGAAAATAATGAACAGGGGACAAAGCAACCCTAGGCATGAACAATTGAGTAACTTAATGTGCTAATCCCTAGGAATGCTAGTTGTGTATGTTCGAAAAAGTTTTTCAATAATGCACATAGTCCTAGAAAATGAAAAATTTGGCCTCACTAGGCTTCGTAATAATGGTCTGACTCTGTAACTTTTATGATCTCAAGAGGGTGAACTCCAATCCAAGTGCACCGGGTTTTGACATAGTCCAAGAATTTAATCAATCAAGAGCTGCTAGGGAGATCTAACAGCCTAGCAAGAGACCACACCTGTGAAGATTTCCTCCACAAGGACATTTATATAGCGGTTGTTTCTACCATGGTGAAAATGGCTATTATTTCTTGAGGTTCCATCCATGTGGTTGACCCAATTAAGGGAATGTCCACTATGATTAACCCTCTCTAAAGGTGACTCACAAAAGATACCACAGGGGGACTAGGTCAGATTCAAGGATCTGGGTTTTTGGTACTATCCAAAAAGGAAGTAGAGCACAATCCCCTAGCCTCTTCACTTCACCAAAACAAAGAAAATAGATTAATATCACATACTAAGACTGAAATTATCTAGCCAAGATCTCTGATGTCAACAAATTATGATCTATCAATCTCTGTAGAGAGAGAATGTATCGATCAAAATCTGAGGACGCAAACCCAATAGAATGCAAGATAACTTCAGTATCCTCCCTACCTAAAAGGGGATCCTTCATCAAGAAGAGCTTTGCATGAGTAAACAAGCAAAAGAATCCCACTCTCTCAAGATCATTCATAAATAGTGTTCATAAGGCCTATTTACTATGTGTAACAGATATGCAAAAGCAAATCTATGCTCTTTTTTATAGCCCAAAAATTGAAGTCTGTGATATGAAAGAAGGAAAAGTCACACAAGCTTGACATGTGAGAGTTTGTTTTATGTCCAAATCAAAGTGTTATCAGATTGAGAAGAATACTTGAGTTCCTCACAACGTGCTTAGTAGATTTTACCTATTTTTAGCAATTTGCTTACACTTTCCCAATTAGAATAAGGAAATTTCAATCAGAAGTAGCAGAGTTCAATTGTTAGGGTTAGTCGTTAGTCAAAATCTGGAAATCAAATCTAACAAAACATCTAAAAATTTGAAATGATAATTGAATCCTGGTATCAAAACTCGTATGACAATGGGTTACCTCTCATACGACAATCCAAACCTCATACAACAGTGGGTAACTTTTGGCATGACTTTTTAAAAACTTGTATGATACTGGGTCACTTCCTATATGACAAATTAGTCTCTAAATGATAATTTGTAGTTGTTGATATGAACCTTGAAAATGTCAAATGTTGTACGACACCCAAATGGTCTTGGCATGAGTTTCTGATAAAACTCATACGAAAATTGTACAGACAAAGAACAAAATCATAGAATTGATCAGAAAATAGATAGAAATTGATAGAAAGGAAATGGAAACCTATTTTAGGGCCCCACGGTTGGCGCCAAAAATGTGTGTGTGAAAATTGTACCTAGCTGTGGACACAACACTTCAGTAAAACATTAGAGGTTAGCAAAAATTGAAATCTGAAATGTATTTGAAACTAGCTAACTAGGCAATTTACTGCCTTCTAGTAGGTGCGAGTATGGTATTCTCATATTAGGCCGAGATCAGTGACAATGTAACACCTAAACGAAGGATTTAAAAGAAAATGAGAGTGAATGTAAATTAATCTATATTTTTTTATTTTTCTATGCAATACGATGAAAAACTGTATGGATCTAATCTAGATGAATGAAATTGATATGCAATTAATCTAGGAATGATATGCTAAGTGTTCGAAACAATAAATGAAAATCTCATAATAGCCTTGATTCGCAAAAGATTGATGCTTCAGTCACAAATTCAGCAGCGTGAGAATGCAATTTTGAGGGTCCTTTTGGAAGAGCTGAAGCCTTGATTTTATAGAAATCCAGGGCTTGAGGGTGCATGGAGAAAAGTCATAAATCACTCTTGATAAACTTAGGTTGATTTTTTAGTTAACAAGAAATCAGAATAATTAATTCATAAAATCATGCAAAAATAACTTTTTTACTCAAAATAGAGTTCAGTTCAATTTTCAACTCATCATTAGATGTTGAGTTTAAATTTAAACTTGGCTGTTGATTTCTAGTTGACTGCTTTTCTAATTTGTGTATGTTTTAATTATAAATTAATTTAAAAATAAAGTGATTTATTCTCAACTTAACTGATTTTAAATTTAAGAATAACTAGTGCATGGGTTAATCAATTATTAAATCAAACTTTTATTCAAAACTATATTATTAAATTTGACAACTTAGATTTAATTAATTAAATAAGAATTTAATCAATTATTCATAGGAGATTTTGATTTATTGTCAAAATTAAATAATATAATTAGGAATAAATTTAATTAAATTTAATTAAATAATTAAGTGGCTAGATTAAACTTAATTAATTAAATATTCAAAATATTTAATTAATCAAATTTTAAGATAAATAAGATTTATCGCCAAATAATATTTAATTAAAGATAATTATGATAACTAGGAATATTCAAGGAATATTCCCTAGTGCAGAATTAGGATGAAATCAATTAGGGTTTTGATGCTCAGATGTGCAAATGTGCCTTTGGTTAGGACTTTTGTATCGATTTCATTTTATTTGTTGATTTAGGAGGTGAATGAACCTATAGCCCATTTTTGGGGTATTACACAAGGGATATCATCCACCATCCAAAGTTAGCTACTTGCACGCAGGGATTACAGACACTGACATTGGCCACATTAGTTGGAATCACTACTTGGTAAAATGTACCTAACTAGAAGGGAATCTGAGGACTGCACTTCATTAGTGCATTGTTCTTTGGTGAATGCAGCAGTGCATCCAGTCTCCATCTTGTCTTTGGACTTGATAAATAGTTTGGAAAGTCACTATGTACCAGATGAAAGAATGGTAAAGAATAGTGTGGGTGAAGTGGTCCTAGATCTGAGGTCAGATAATATTGAAGATGTCTTCCACTTACCAAAAGGGGTTGAAAATTTTTATAGCTTTCACATCAACAAGGGAATGGAATTCTACAACAAAGATGTTTCATGAGCTCATGACGTAGTAAATAATGAATACCTTATACAATCACTACCCAAGAACAAATTGGACTGGATAGACATGTAAAGAGGGTATATGAAAGAAGATATCAAAGCATCCATCACCATGATCAGCCGAGTGTATGGGATGCCCAAGTCTAGTCATTTGGAACCATGGATGATCCTACTCATTGAGAAAATAAGGGAGCGGCAACCAAGGTTTGATTGGGCCACTATCCTTAGTGACAACTTGGATGAGCAATTGATTAGAGTAAAAATTGATCCACATTTCTACATGACATCTTATGTCATGTATCTATTAGCTATCAGGGTAGTATACCCAGGGTTAACAATGGTTGGGGTTATGGGAGAGTTGCATACTATTAGGAATGGGAACACTGAGAGGGGGGGAGGGGTGAATCAGTGTTCACTATATTTTATCTTTTAACTTAATCTTTAAACTCAACTTAAATGCTTAAGTACTAAAATGAACATCCACATAAACATGAAATATGAAATCAACACATAACACCAATATGGTTACAGGGAAACCCAAATAGGTAAAAACCCCGGTGGGAATTGACACCCACTAATATTCTATACTAGTGTATTATGATCCTTGTTAGAAGATCCTTAACCCTGTTAGGAGTTCTTTACAATATATTTAGTACAGTAGACCTAGTCAAGAGTCAGACCATATTAGGAGTCTTTTACAATAGTCCCTGTTAAGGGAGAGGATGCACTATTCTAGAGCTCACTACTCAAGTGGTGAAGGCTACAACCTTCAGATCTCAGATACACACTATATCTACTAGATGAACTCTCACTGTGACACTTCTTGACTGATCAGTTCCTTTAATGCGCTGATGCTTTGACCTCTTGCAAATCTCTAATACATCTTATAGTCTCCTCGCACACTTCTCTTCTTGTCACAACTCTTTATCCACTTCCATACCATTTACAATGGGCGCAACTCATATTTATATGCACATACAAAACAAACAACTAGGTCATCCCTTTAACTAATTACATACAACGCTTCCAATTGAATTGGCTCAAGCGTGTTTACAAACAAACATATATACATGTTGGAAACCTAAATACAATAGGCGCATAGCCTTTGCAACATTACAATATAGCCACAAAACAAAATGCTAACAGTCAGTTGCTTACTCTGTTCTTCTCTGGCACACACTAGCTGTGTAACTTCAACTATCTGTATCTTTCTCATACTTACATATCTGATCATGTGCTCATAGACTTAGCATAAATATATTCTAACCAACTTATCTTCTAGGTAACATACAATAACTTGGTCATACGCACATGCATTGATGCTTTGAGCTTCAAGTACTTTGTACACTGTCTAGTCTTCAACACATAGCCGATTTATGATCTTCTCATCAAGTGTGCTGACTCCAAACTACTATATGACTTTGTTGCCATAATGACAACACTATACTATTTCATATACATTAGTATAGCCAACTTTCCAACACATACATGGCCATTCAAAATATATCCACAATTGGTTAGGAAGGAGTTCTACACCCACAACAACCCAGATTTTTGTATAGTCAATGATGCCTTCATCTTTGCCATCATACACTCCATAGGGGGAGACTATGCTAAGAGAATGTCAACTGAGGCTTTTGCTAAGGTCAAGGCCCTTTGGGCATTTTACATTTAGTTCAGAACCTTCACATACATCTGGGTGGCAAGATGTACCCTGGCCCCTAAGAAGCTACCCAGGTATCCTTTTGATAGAGTCATCCTGTTAGAGATAGTGAGACAATTGTCAGATGCCCACGAGCATATCAAGCATAAAAAGAAACACTATTGGGAATTCCCAATTTCAATAGGGCCCCACTATGTACTTGATATGAAGATTTGCAAATCTCTATCCTTTGAATGGGATAAATTACCCCGACCAAGCTACAACTTCATAAGAGCCCATTTTGATCCAATTGGTACGTACAGTCATATAATGGGGAGACATTATATACATGAGCTGCACATTGAACACCATTGGATAAATTGTGTGGATGACTATGAATTTAGAATCCATGACTATTTCTGGATGATTCTAGAGTTGGCGCAGGCCGCTCTTTGACTAAAAATCCCTCCAAAGGTGAAAGCAGTTGACTCTGAGGATATCTTAGATCCCATTTACAATCAAGATAAGGTATATGCCAGGGCTATTCTAAATGCAGAGGTGGATAGAGATGAAAATGATGACATTGATTTTAAGGCTAGGCATTTCATCAAGGTAACAAAAGCATGGATTGCCCGCCCATTTCATATGGAGCCTATGCTAATGAAACAACTTCCAGAGCAACCTTCCAAAGAGAAGAAGAAGGGGAGAAAATACCAAAGCCACAATTCAAAGATGTTGCACCCTTGAAACTAGAGATGGTTTATAGGCATGAGCACCCAATGGCATATGGCTCAGCTACTCATTCCAAGAAAAATAAAACTAGGATGATAGGGAGCATAGCACCTCCAAGTGTTCCTTCTTCTAGTGGCCCCAAGCCTCCCAGTATAATGAAGAAGCCCACAAGTTTCAAGGTAACAAGACCAAGACTGGCTAGGGTAATTAAGGGAAATGTGTAAAAGAGAAATAAAGGCTCAATGCCTACTCAAATGGACACCCTTCTAGAGGAAGATGAAGATGACTTGGACCAAATTCCCCTCAGTAGAAGAACCCGGTCCGCAAGATCCCGAAAGAAAAGAAGAATAATGGAATATGATCAAGAGGATGTTGAAGGGGCGACCCAAGGGGAGCCAATAAATCTTGATGCTTTGGGGGATGATTAATTTGATATCTCTGCTTTCAAGGGACTTCATGGTTTCTAGGAGTTTGAGCAAGAGGCTCCAACTATAGGACAGTCGGTATCTTTTGGTTCTTTCCCCACACAATTCACTAGTCCCCATGACAAGGTGAGAGAGGAAACTCCACAAGAGTCTCAAGAACCAATTGAGGAAATAGTAGAAGAGGTCCAAAAGGAAACCATGGAGATAGGAAGGGATTCTTTCATTGGTGTCACTTTTGAGGAAGATGTAACAGCACAAGTTCCTTTGGTTCCACAACCAGTTCAAACTCCACCCCCTCCTCTGCATCAAACACCATCAACCACTCTGCTTCCACCTCCATTTCAAACCATGTCATTGCCTCCACCACCTCAACCATTTCATGATCCCATGCCAACTCTGCCTCCTCCATTCATGCCTTCACCCACTCCCCTTTCTGCTCTAACTCCAACTCCTACCATGCAAAATCCTCCCTCTCAAGCCTCTACTCCATTTTTGGCTCACATAGAATTACTAACACAAGGGTCCCAAGAGCTCGAGAAAGAAATAGAAACAATGGATGCGATGATGTTAGAAGAGCAGGATGGATCAGGTAAGAAAGAAGATGAAGAAAAACAAATTGAGGAAGAGCAGATGGCTAAAGATGAATAGGAACTTGAGCGGGGAGAGTTGAATGTAATGGAAGAACATGAAATAGGAGGAGAAGAGGAGAGTCATGAGGAAATGGAGATAGAACATCCAATGACTAATTCAACTCTCTTAGCTCCTTATGAACCACTCAATGCCTTTTTGAAGCCCACTTGGTTCACAAAGGAAATTCAGCCAAAAACCAGGGCATACATAGATGATGAGACATATATGGCAGTGTTGGGGCAAGCATTCCATCAGGCTAGTTCTAGAACCTGAGAAAGGACACTGTCGTATGTCATGCAAGATCAAGTAGGGAGATGGAAGGCTCAGGTAGCAGTTCCCATGATTAGCATTAGTATAGCTAAGGTCACTCCTGATGACTATGCATTAGAGGAGGTAGATTTGGGAGAGCCGACCAGAGAGGGGAGTAAAAATCTAGCTACCCTTAGATTAAAGCACACTCTAGGTTTCATGGACAAAGATGAGGAGAAAATGAAGACATTAATGGAGTAGAACAAAGCTATGAAAAGGTTCATTCTCAAGACAGCAGGTCCCATTGACCCTAATAACCCTAAGGCCTCATTACAGGCCATTTTGGAGAAGAGGGGTGAGGTAAATACAAACATTCCACATTCTTTTGTATAGGCTTGTGAAGACTGGAAGGAAGATTTTGAACAGTTCAAAAAGGTATCTCTTAAGAAGATTCTGAGGCCCCTTAGAAACATTCTTCAAGGAATCAGCTCCTTAGTAGAAATCATGAGTGAAGAGGATGGCATGGAGGAGAATATTCTAAAGTGGCAAAAGATACTGGATGACCTTGTAATAATACGGAAGCAACACTTCCAAGTTTTGGTAAAGGTATATGAAGGCTCGAAGCTGGATAATTTCAAGAAATGGATTCAAGATGTAATCAAAGCATTGACTATTTTTGAAAACATACTCAAAAGAATGGATAAAAGAAGGGATAACAGTCTGCTTTTTGTAAAGGAATTGCATAAGTTCTTTAAGGGATTGGACTTAGATTTGTATGATGGGGATGATGATAAAACCATGCACTTTTTGAATTTAATCATCAATCAGTATTTAGCTATATTCAGAGGAGTCAAAACAAAGGAAGACCTCGAGCAAATGTTTTATCAAAAGGAGGAGATCCAAAAAATGTTGTCCCGGGAAGAGGAGATATAGGGGTTCACATTGGAGTTGGTCACCTTCCGAGATAGACAACAAGAAATCTTTGAAGGGGTATAGATGGCTGACTTTGAAGAGGTGTTAGAAATTTTGGACAGGTTCCGTAAGGTCTATCTAGAGATACTCCCAAGTCAGTAAGCATCCATTCCAGACTTAGTCAAATTTTGGTTTAGAGAAAGACAGTTTTGTACTTAGCCATTTTTGCAGAGCCTATTTTTTCGACCTTTCGCCCTAGAGATTTTTCGGCCACTGACAAGTCCAAAGTCCAAAATTTGGGAAAAGAAGACTTGACACTTAGTCATTTTTGAAGCTTGGTTTTTTCAGACCAACTGTCAGGATTTGTGTGTTTTTTGGCATGTTCGCTGTTTAACTCCAGTTATCTCAAACTTGATTTTTCAGTCAACTGGACTTCTTTTATGGGATCATTTTTGGATGATTTTGGGATCTCTTTCAATTGATTCCACATGGAGGAGCAAAAACCAAGGATTAAGGGCAGGATTGTGAAGTTATATCAAGAGCATGCACGAGTTCTAGCTCCATTTTTGAGTTGTTTTAATGCATAATTAGCTCAAGTTTTGTAATGCACAAGGTTTAATTCCATGCTAGGGTAGTTTAACTAAGTTTTAGAGATAGTTGCATTAATGTAATCTCTATTTTAGAATTTATTTCCAAGTTTCATGCAGCCAAAACCCTAGCTGAGAAAATAAGAGCACAACTCTATAAATTGTAATAACACAATGTAATGAGAGTCAATTTGATCATTAATGCAATACATACAATTGGTGCTTCATTCATAGTGTGATATTTTCTACTATCTTTGAGAGATTTATGAATGTGTGATTTTCTCATTTGTTTATTTCAAAGAGCCAATTAATTGTATGGTGGTTTCAAATCTGTGATTCTTAGTTCGGTGTTTGCTAGTGTTATACTGCTTTGTTGTGATGAATTTCTGAGAAGATCCTTCTTTTGGTGATTTTAAGATAAACTTGTCTCACGTGTGTGCGCATTAGTGATGGCTTCATGATTTGATGAGTTTTGGCTTATCATATGTCTACATTCATTTTCATTGATGATTGCATCTACCTAGTTGAAGATTGTGATTTATTCTGATCTCTGTTTTGTGGGTTTCCTCATCTTCTCGGTCTTTTAATTTGCAAAGTGGTGTGATGTTGGTTTATGTCCATTAGATTTATTTTTGGCAATTACTTTCACATTCTTGTCACCCTACTTCTTACTTTTCTTTGCAAAAATCAATTATGACAAACTAGTTAGATTAATATTGCTTTCATTCTAAAATCAGAAAATCCAAAAAGAGAAATATTGTGGTATTCTAAAGTTTGTTTTGCAGCCTTCCTTGAGATACGAACCAGAAAAGGCCTCCTTGTTAATGGATTCACATTTGTCTTCAGTTGAGCTATCCAAGTGGTTGAGACCCAACCCAAAAGGATGAAGAGGGGAATTAGGTCATGTAAATTCCTAATCATTGTCTCATGTAAAAATGATGCTCAACAGAAGTGATGCTAGAAGGAGGGCCCTCCAAAGGAAGACCTCTAGCAAATGTTTTATCAAAAGGAGGAGATCCAAAAAATGATGTCTCAGGAAGAGGAGATAAAGGGGTTCGCACTAGAGTTGGTCACCTTCTGAGACAGACAACAAGAAATCCTTGAAGGGGTAAAGATGGCTGACTTTGAAGAGGTGTTAGAAATTGTGGACAGGTTCTGTAAGGCCCATCCAAAGATACTCCCAAGTTAGTAAGCATCTAGTCCAGACTTAGTCGGTGCAAAGAAAGATAGTTTTGTACTTAGCCATTTTTGTAGAGCCTATTTTTTCAGCCTTTCAGCCCTAGAGATTTTTTGGCCACCGACAAGTCTGAAGTCTGAAATTTGGGAAAAGAAGATTTGACACTTAGTCATTTTTTAAGCTTGGTTTTTTCAGACCAACTGTCAGGATTTGTGTGTTTTTGGGCATGTCCTTCATTTAACTCCAGTTATCACATACTTGATTTTTTATTCAGCTGGACTTCTTTTATGAGATCTTTTTTGCATGATTTTGGGATCTGTTTCAGTTGAGTCCACATGGAGGAGATGCAACCAAGGATTAAGGGTAGGATTGTGAAGTTATATCAAGAGCATGCACGAGTTTCAGCTCCATTTTTGAGTTGTTTTACTGCATAATCAGCTCAAGTTTTTAAATACATGAGGTTTAATTTTGTGCTAGGGTAGTTTAACTAAGTTTTAGAGATAGTTGCATTAATGTAATCTCTAGTTTAGAATTTATTTCCAAATTTCATGCAGCTGAAACCCTAGCTGCAAAAATAAGAGCACAACTCTATAAATTGTAATAACACAATGTAATGAGGGTCAATTTGATCATTAATGCAATACATACAGTTGGTGCTTCATTCATAGTGTGATATTTTTTGCTATCTTTGTGAGATTTGTGAATGTGTGATTTTCTCAATCATTTATTTCAACGAGCCAATTGATTGTGTGGTGGTTTCAAATCTATGATTCTTAGTTTGGTGTTTGCTGGTGTTATACTGCTTTGTTGTGATGAATTTCTAAGAAGATCCTTCTTTTGGTGCTTTTAAGATAAACTTTTCTCACGTGTGCACACATCTATGGTGGCTTCGTGATTTGATGAGTTTTGGCTTATCATACATCTATGTTCATTTCCATTGATGATTGCATCTACCTAGTTGAAGATTATGATTTATTCTGATCTCCATTTTGTGGGTTTCCTCATCTTCTCGGTCTTTTAATTTGCAAAGTGGTGTGATGTTGGTTTATGTCCATTATATTTATTTTCGGCAATTTCTTTCACATTCTTGTCACCTTGAGATTGATTCACATCAGTCTTCCAAGAGGGGAATTTGCTCATGTAAATTCGTAGTCATTATCTCATGTAAAGATGACGCTCAATAGGAGTGGCACTAGAAGGAGGGCCCTTGAAAGGAAGACCCTAGAATATTGGATCATTCTCTCCTGAAAATTTTCACCAAGTCCTCAGATCTTCACCAAACAAAGTAGAATTCCTTGAACTTAGAGAAGTTTGCAGACCTTGTAGCAATAGAACAAAGCAAGGAGAAGACGTATCAATCTAGTCTTCCCCCACTTCCACACATTGTTGCCCTACCTGTTGCTACTCTACCACCAGCTCCAATGGCATTTTTTGCAAATGCTCAAAGCTCTCCATTGCACATACAAGGACATCTCCATGACCTACCCAAGAATCCTAAAAATTCTCTCCACATTTCATCTATGTAGAATCTAGGACAGTGGAAGAACATGTCCATGCATTCAAAGAATTATGCAATCGAAAGGAGATTGCTCACCAAGACTGTTATCTCTATTAATCATTAAAGTTTGTCATTAGTATCAAAGGTTATCTACAATATCAGTCAGTTACTTAAATTGAGCTAGCCAGTAACTAGAAGCAAAACAGACCAGTCGGTTAAGCTTTTACACCGAGCATTAGACATTTTACCGAGCACCAGCAGACACCAACACTGAGTGATAGTAAACACTGAGCACCAGTATACACCAAGCAGTTTATACAGTGTTTACCAATGATCACATGAAACAACATAGTAATCAGGAATGGTACATTCTTCTATGCAAACGGTTACAACAAATCAGAAAATAGTTTACCAAGATCAAGGAATATTTATTATCAAGATACTCATTAAATGAAATGTATATCTTATGTAATAGTTCAATCTAGGTCATTTTTATACACCGTAGATCTTAGGTTTTTGTCTAAGTTATGTAACCTAATTTTGTTAAGTGGCATAAAGTAGTATGCTATATAAATGTATGTTTGCATCATTTGTGATGTGAACTGATGTATGAATTACAGAGCACTTGAAGCACTTGCCTAACTTCAAGTCTATTAGTTGATAGAGCAAAACAACATTCAGAAGTTTATCAGATTAAGAAGAATCAAAGTAGGCTAACCGAGCAGTTTAGAGCAAAGATACATCACAGTAAAGGTGATATTTTGTCAGTACTTTATAGATCTTTATCAAACAATTAGGTTGTCATTAGCAGATATTTTCCTATTGCTTTCTAACAATTGTAATAGAGTTTTTGGCTAAATCTCTTAACAGAGTAGACTTGACAGTCTTATGTAAATCTCTTAACTGCGTGCACACTTCATTAGTGTTGTTAAAATCCTATAACTAGGTAGATCTATCTGATCTAATATGTTACTCCTAATAGGGTAAGATCACCAAAAGTGATCAAAACTTGTAGCCCTAACAGGAAAACCTTTTCTATCTGCAGTAGTGAAGAATTTGTGGGTGTCATCCCCACCATAGCTTTTACCATCTAACAAGGGTTTCTGGATTACCAAAATACTTGTGTTATGTGATTTTGATATTGTTGATTTCATATTATTTACTTTCATAAGTTGAATGAATGAATGATACATGTGTTAGATGCAAGTTATTTTAGAAGGTTATCACTATTTGTTGTTGTAGATCTGAAAGGTTAGTGAGTTAAAGTTTTTGTGGGCACTGATTCACCCCTCCCCTCTCAGTACCTATCTCTCCATATTCCAACAATTGGTATCAGAGCATAGTTCTCTTATTGAACAATTTAACCATTGAAGGGTAAAGATCTAATTCATGGAGAGGTATAAGCTAGAAAAGACTATTGAGAATCAGAAGATTTAGATGTAGATGTTTATTGAACAATACAAGAAATCCAAGGACGGACTGAAGAAATTATTGGTTGAAAGGAAGAACCTAGATATTCTACAAAATGAGATCAGTTATCACGAAGAAGAAATTGATGATATATTTGATCATTATGGATCTAGTTCTAGAAGCATGTCTGATGGATCTGAAAGCATAATCTCTAATTTGTCTGAAAAGAATCAACATATAACTGAACAGGTGAAAGCACTACAAATCGGTCAAGAATCTCAGATGGTGAGAATGGTAGAGACAATGAACAATGCTAGACAAGCTGAACAAGAAAGGAATCTAGCTATTGATGACTGAAGACAAATGACTCAACAACTTCAAGCAAAAGAAAGTGAAATACAAAGACTCACCGATCACCATTTTCAAGTATCTAATCAAATGATGACTGTGAATCAAGAGGTCAACCAAGTAAATGGAGAATTTTCAAGAAACCTTGAAAAAGTTGCAAGACTCAGAGAGGAGAATGAAAAGCTGACAAATGAAGTGAAAAATCAACAACAACACAATGAAATGAATAAATTGGCTGAGGATAGTTCTAAGAAGATTGATGACTTTCTGATTAATAAAAGAAGATTTGGGAGTAGACCTAGGATAGGCTATACTGGCGAAGGAGAATCATCACATCAAGTTGAACAAGTCAACAAAAATCAAATTCAAAGACCTAAAGCATTGGCATGTTATCACTATGGCAAATCGGGACATACATCTAATGTGTTTAGAAGCAAAGCACAAGGTAAACCTTCTATCACTCCTAAATTCAATGGATATTATTATTATTGTGGTAAGTTTGGACACCAATCTTATGAGTGTAGAACTAAACAGAATGATATTGCTAACAATACTACTATGGATAAGATATGCTATACTTGTAATAAACATGGACACACTGCATAGGAGTGTAAGGCTAAGATGAAGCAAGTATGGAATCCTAAGTAGAAAACATAGTGCAAGCCTTATCAACCAAAGAGACAAGGTAATTCTTATGTTTGGGATTATAACACATGGGCTAATTGTGTTGCATGTGGAAGGTATGGGCACATTGCAGTGAATTCTAATAGGAAAAGATGGGTTGGATAATTGAGAAGCTAGACAAGCACTAGGATGGCATGTATGCACTATCATAAAGTTGGTCATTTAAGAAAAGACTGCAGAGACCGATCACCAAAGGAAGATCATGTATTTGAGAGTGGATACACTATTGTACATATCATGAAGTTAAGGAACACTATGTGGAAGAAGGCATCTAATGAAAATGATGAGTCAAGTAATGCTGTCGGTGAAACCTCATCCGCTGGATTGGGTAACATTGGTACCTTCACTTAAGGTGATATAGGTATGTATGGGACTGACATTTCAAAATGATCACATTTTACATATAGTTCCTTATATATGATGAGCACATACCAAATCTGCATGAAAAGAGATGCATTGTGGTTTATATGTTAAGAGATAGCAAAGTTACATAATCGATAAATGCAAGACCGAGAGTTGGTTACCCGTCGGTAATCACTATTCAAGGTTAACCAAGCACACGTATCAACCGATGAAGAAATTGTGTGTTAACTGAGTGAATAAAAGTTTATAGTTGTTACCAAGCTGATAGTTGTTATGAACAAAAGGTAGGTCAAGCATTTAATGCATGAAAGTTTGAGTGGGAATATCAAAAAGTCTATAAATACATGAGAAATAGAGTTCATTTTTAGATTGTGATCTCGAAGAGTGAAGATTTCATAGAAAAGAGTTCGAGCTAAAAATATTTTCAGAAGGATTCAAGGCTACTGTAGATCAAACCAACATCACTCTTTGATGATTCTGAGTAAGTACATTTGCTACCGAACACTTTATTAACCTGTTGCTTGCCGAAACCCTAAATTGATTTGTGGCATCTACATCATTTGCAAGAAAATCACACAATGTTGAGGAAGAAGTAAATCTAATTTTTAGAGAAAACTTTGACGAACCGAAGTACAAACAACACCCCAAGGTTGCATCACAAATAGATTTAATGGGTGCTTTTTCAAGCATCCTAGATAGGGCTTTATTAATAGAAGATGTACAATCATAAATTCATTAAAAGATTAGAGAAGTAGGAGATTTTGAGACTATTGTGACATATCAATAATTGTGTGGCACTGATGGAAAATTGAAAATAGGATATGAACAAATTGAGAAATTAGGGTTATCATGCACCATACACTTTCTGCAATCTTTCAAAATAGACTGGATAAGGATTGTATTAAGTTGGTATCATGATGGAAATTATGGTTGGATAAACGAGTAGAGGTCACTAAAAAAATAATCAGTAGGGTTACTGGCTACCCTACAACTAACAAGGTGAAGGCTTTCCAAAGCTCTTCCCAACCTGATGTTGAGAAGAACACTGGAGCTGCATGGGACAGTCGAGCATTAAAGATTTCATCAATTAAAGACCCAGCAATAAAATTTGTAGCACATGTGATCGGGTACAAAATATTTCAATCAAGCAGACTAAACAACATACCCTATAGCACAGTAGACATGGCATACAAATTTGTGAAGAAAGATCACCAGATTGATCTTGTAGAGATACTGCTGAACCAATTATAGGAAAACATGAAGACTATAAGGTCAAAGAAGTCAAACACATGTAAGTTTGGTTCACTCCTTGTTTGTTTATTTTTCTATCTATAGAAGTATCTCCCTGGCATCGGTAAAGTAAATTGGACAATAGATAAACTGATAACTGTGCAGATTACTAAGAAGATGAACAAGTTAGGAGATGATATGAATAGACATCTTGATGAGTACTTTAAATAATTTTAGACTAGGATGAATCAAAGAAGTAGAATTCCATGGGAATTAGTTAAGAAATTTGAGATGGATATTTGTTTTCTAGTAGACACAGATCATTCCAAGATAAGAGCAGTTGAACCTAGAATCAAATGGCTAACACCTATGGGATATGAAATGAACTATGATTTCGATTTGAAATCTATTGAAGCACTGCTAGCACTACCAAAAGACCCCAAGGCCACTAGGTTTGGAACCTATGACAAAGCTAAGACAAGAATCCCGACAGGATTGGTCATTAATAAAATGTGTAGTAAGGCAAAGAAGATAAAAGACTTATCAGCTAAATTTGGAGATGTCTCTGACTCATCTAAAGAGACACCAGTTGAACAGGAAATTAAAGGACAGTTAATGTTGGCTGACAAGGCATATGATAGTGAGGAAACCGAATCTAATGAAGAACAAGAAGCTACACCAGTTCCTCCTCCTAAAGCTCCAAAGAAGAAGCAGTTACCAGTACAGACAAGTGCATGGACAAGATCATCAACTGCAGCTTCACCACCACAAAAGAAGGAAGTAGAGAAGGTATTAAAATGAAACACAGCTTCACCAACAAAGACATATGCAAAGAAAGGATCCAAGGTTGAAGCTGAGGCACCAAAGAAAAGGAGAAGACTGATAAGAGGAAAAGAAGACCTTGAGGATACTGAAGATGACATTAGTCAATTCAAAGTGGTCAGAAATAAGGTAAGGTCAATAGATGAAGTCATTGAAGATATAATTGAGAATGGAAACCTTGGTAATCCGGAACTTAGCAGATTTGACAAAATGTCAAATGAGGATCAAATAAAGATTGAGGGGGCAGTCATCCAAATGATGATAAAGTTTAAAAGAGTTCCACTAGAATTTTCACTATCATTACCGAAGGAGTTGGATGACCAAATAAATAAAAAATGGGCTTATGCACTAGACACTGAGAGAAGAAAGAGAGAAAGATCTCTAGTTTGTATAGGTCCACATCTAAGCCTAGCAAAAATTGATGAGCTCATGGTTAATCATCAAGAAAGATTTTTTGTAAAGAACCGAGCCATGATGATACTAGATGAGAATATGGTAGATGTAGATGAGACTGGCGATGCCCTATGGAAATCAATTTTTAAAGCCAAAGAACAAGCTGAGCAGAATGCATTCTTAAATCTATCTAAAAAGAGACAAAATTCCAAAGGAAAAGGTATCTACATTGATGATACTACAGCAAAGAAGCCAAAGGACTCTGGTATATTAGTTACTGAGGTAATTGATATCACTGAAGAAAAGGAAGACATAAATATTTCATAGGATACACTGGATCCCATAGAGATCAAAATTAAGAAGAAAATTGATGATGATGTACTCATTGAGGACATCACAAAGGGTGATCCTGATGACAAGGATGATGAGGATGTAAATATTGGATTGGAAAACATTCCAAATGAAGCTCAAGTCACTAATTGTGAATTTACATCATTATCGAGTGAGCTTCCTATACTTGCAGAAGCATTAGAAATTCTTTCACAGGAACAACCCGATGGCTCAGACCCCAAGCAATAGAAAGATACAATAGGGGAACAGAACACCGATAAACCTGCAGAGACACACAAGTCTGAAGGAACAGAGACAACCACTATAGAAACAAATGAAAAAGATGATCCTAAGGAAACAAAGGTGACCCCACCTGACACCACAATGGAGGCTCCCACTCAATCAACTGATACACACATTACCGAGGAGCAGAAGAAGGAAGAGAGTGTGTCAACTGGGAAGGATACTCCAAATGTAGAAGACAAGGTACTTGTCACCAATGTGAAGAAGTCACCTCTTGCACCATAAAATAAGAAGAAAAAGAAATCAAAAGGGTCGGTCACTCTAGATGAAGTTATCATAATACCCGATGTGACCCAAGGACCCTTAGCCCTGAAGAATTGATCAAATATGGGGAACTATGTACAAGAAAAGCAGCACAAGAAAAGTTGAAGCAAGAAGCTAAACGCAAAGAAATTTTAATGGATGTTAGGGATAGCTTACAATAGGTAGTACCTGAAGTGAGCATTGACAAAGATACTCCTATCATAGATCAACTTGCTATTCTTATCGAGAAGATAAATGCCCCAGACATTGATGCTAAAAAGAGAATTGAAGAAAGGGCAGAGTCCAAAATTCAAGACAAACTGGCAGAAAGAATCAGCCAAGAAGTGGAAATCAACAAGGTCAAATTATCTGAGGTAATCACTGAGATAAAATCTATAACCTAGTTAATTTGTCAATTCTCACTGAAGCTATGCACTGTGGAAACCTTCACTATTGAGATCAGTGAAAAGATCAAAGGTCTGGAAAATAAAATCAAGACCAGTGAAAATGCCGCTATCACCAACCCACACGCTTTCTCAAAGCACATTCACTAAATTTAGGAACTTCGGTGGTTGATAGAAGATCTCAAGAAATAAGAAGAGAAGATCATCGATCAGGTCACTGAGTTACATATAGAACTCCTTCCATACCTAAAGATTTTTGAGAAACACATTGTCAAAGCGGAACTTGTTGCAACACCAAAAATTTATGTGTTGGAGAATATCTTTGACATGCATGCACAAATCAGTCTTGAGCATATTTCTCTCACCAACTTGAAAGAGGAATGGGAAAACCTCTTGGAGTCTGTGAAGAAAACCCATTGGGACATTTTTGACAAGATGCGAGTATACAGTTTAATTTTTGTATTTGGCATTACTATCAAAAAGGGGGAAATCAATGTATATGTCTATATGCCAAATATGTACATAGATGCTACGTATACTACATAATATTGAGAGCATGCACTGAGGGGGAGTAAATAGAAATTTTGATATCTATATATGTATATGGCAGAGTTATAAGGTATATATAGAAAATTTTGTCTATATACATTCAATTTTTGATACTAATGCCAAAGGGGGATATTGTTATCTCTATTAAGCATTAAAGGTTGTCATTAGTATCAAAGGTTATCTACAATATGAGTTGGTTACTTAAATTGAGCTAATCGGTAACTAGAAGCAAAATAGACCAGTTGGTTAAGCTTTTACACCAAGCATCAGATAGTTTACTGAGCACCAACAGACACCGACACCAAGCGATAGTAAACACCGAGCACCAATATACACCGAGCAGTTTATACAATGTTTACCAATGATCACAAGAAATAGCATAGTAATCAAGAATGACACAGTATTCTATGAAAATGGTTACAACAAATTAGAAAATGGTTTTCCAAGATTGAGGAATATTTATTGTCAAGATACTCATTAAATGCAATGTATATCTTATGTAATAGTTTGATCTAGGTCATTTTTATACACCGTAGATCTTAGGTTTTTGTCTAAGTTGTGTAACCTAATTTTGTTAAGCGGCATAAAGTAGTATGCTATATAAATGTATGTTTGCATCATTTGTGATGTGAACTGATGTATGAATTACAAAGCACTTGAAGCACTTTCCTAACTTCAAGTCTATCAGTTGACAGAGCATAACAACATTCAGAAGTTTATCAGATTAAGAAGAATCAGAGCAAGCTAACTGAGAAGTTTAGAGTAGAGATACATCACAGTAAAGGTGATATTTTGTTAGTAATTTATAAATCTATATCAGACAATCAAGTTGTCATTATCAGATATTTCCCTATTGCTTTCTAACAATTGTAATAGAGTTTTTGGATAAATCTCTTAACAAAGTAGACTTGACAGTCTTATGTAAATCTCTTAACCGAGTGCACACTTCATTAGTGTTGTTAAAATCCTATAACTAGGTAGATATAGCTGATCTAATATGTTACTCCTAACAGGGTAAGATCACTAGAAGTGATCAAAACTTGTAGCCCTAATAGGCAAAACTTTTCTATCTACAGTAGTGAAGAATTTTTGGGTGTCATCCCCACCGTAGTTTTTATCTTCTAACAAGGGTTTCTACATTACCAAAATACTTGTGTTGTGTGATTTCTATATTGTTGATTTCATGTTATTTACTTCCATAAGTTGAATGGATGAATGATACATGTGTTAGATGCAAGTTATTTTTGAAGGTTGTCACTATTTGCTATTGTAGATCTGAAAGGTTAGTGAGTTAAAGTTTTTGTGGGCACTGATTCACCCCTCCCCTCTTAGTACCTATCTCTCCATATTCCAACACAAGACATCGTGTGCTGCCTTTTCCCCTACACATTGGGGGAATTTTCATACAAATGGTATCTAAATTTTTCATGAGGATCCATTACCACATGGGGGGAATTTGAAACAAAGTTCCTAAATTAGTTCAAGCTATATGTGGATCTGGCCAATCTTACCACCATTTCATATCGGTGAGACAATATCACAATGAACCAATTGCCATGTTCAATAATTGTTTCCATAAAATGTATCAGAAGCTAGAAGCCCCTTATACCGTACTATTTGGGGCTTCTATACAAGTGTAAATGTATGCCTTAGATCCACTAACATCCATATTCTTGAAAAGGCTACCTCTAGGTGACATAGACACTCTATAAAAAGTGTGTAACAAGGCTAGCTATCACGTTTACCCAACAAATAGATCCATAAGAAGGTGAAAATTATGGTGTCCCACCAGCATTAGGGAACACTACTATGATTGGTCCATTCGCATCAAATAATCAATTCCCAGTGCAACACACCCCAAGGCTCAATCTGGTGCTAGCTCCATACATTGTTGCCCCACCACTTACCATTACATATCCAGAGTATGATGCACATAAAGCATCCTTGTGTGAGCAAAAGGTTTTTGTCCCAAATGAGCCAGACCATGCTCTAGTGCACAATTTGGATGCCATGAAAAATACATTGTCCCAGTTGATAGGAGAGATCACCCAGATGAAGCTTAATCCACCTCAGAATTAGGGGAACTACCAACACCTGATGGCTACCCCAAACACCTACACCCAAAATCAAAATCATAATTATGGCAATTACAACAACAACAATAAAACTAATGGTGGAGGCTATGGGAATGCTTCTCAAGATAAGCAGTTTAGTCAGCAAAGATTGAAAAGAACATGGAACACACATCCAAATAATGGTAGCATACCCTCTGACAATACCAATGTCATCAACTCATCTGAGCTTAATTTCACTCAAGCTCCGAATACACACCGACTAGATAATGAGTATAGGGGGGAGTTTGACAACCAACAAATCCAAGATCCTGATAACTCCTAAACCCACTTCAGTGTCATGGTCTTTGATTCATGTGACCCAAGCATAGGTGGAAGTCATGTCAATAGCATAGCAAAAGAAGATTGTGTCTTCCCTTTCAATCAAGAAAGTCAGCTAGAGTATTCTGAGATACATGCCTTCCAGAATAACAACAGGAACACTTATAATCTGAGGAGTAGAAGAGAACCTCTAACTAATGGTATTCCCCCAAGGATGCAGCCCACTCCAATTGATCCATGGGCTATAAACAATCCTATACCTCTTACAGGCCTCAGTACCAATGTCACTCCAATAGTACAACATCAACCCGCTCTGCTAAAGAATCCAACCTGGGCCAATGAAAAATACAACACATTGGAGGAACTGAAGAAAGTTAGAACTAATATGTCAATGCATGACATGTTACAAAGTTTTCCTTCCAAAAGAGAAGCCCTCCTAAGATCACTGGATCATTTCATATCGACCTCATCCAGCAATAACACTAGAAATGCATCCAACGTAAACATGGCTGAGGTGATGCCAACTATGTTCAAGGATAGGGTAGAAGTACCCCCATTCTTGCTTAGCCTTAATATCTTTGGCAAAAACTTACATAATTGTTTGATTGACTCTAGAGCCTCCTATAATGTCATGTCATTGTCTATATGCCACAGGTTAGGGATGAGTCATCAACCGACCAATAGGGTTGTGATTCAACTTGACAAAATAGAGGTCAAAGTCATAGGAGTCTTGAAGGATACATGCATACAATTGACCACTGACCTCAGAATCTAAGATTGCATTGACATACATATGGTGGACATCCCAGAAACATATGGGATGTTGTTTAGTAGAGAGTGGACCTGATCATTGAGAGGTTGGTTCTCCATGGAATTTACTCAACTTTGGCTACCATGGAAGGGGCTTAACAACCAAATCAAGATCGATACAGAGCCCAAACTCAAACAAATGATAAGAAAGTACAATGCCCCAAATGAATTTTTTTTCTCACAAGATGACCTAGGAGTATACCGCTTCAATAAAGCTTTCACATTCCACCTCAAAGAAGAAGAGAATTCAAATCATAGCCCTGTGCAAGGGTTGGTAAACACTCAAATTCCTAAGGAGATTATTGCAGAATTCATAGGAGGTATGATGAAAACTATGAGACATCTTTTCAAAGATGCTAACCCAAACATACTGATGCTACTAGGGTATTGTCACCTCCACTAGACAAATCACTCAGAGTTTACATGCCAGGATTTCCAAGAAACAGTGGTCTGAGTAGTGAGCCAAATGTCTTGTATGTCTGAGCTTACAAAGGATACAATGACACATGCAGGTGAAGAAAGACCTACTATCTGAGAGAAACCCTAGGTTCCCACAACTAAAGATTTTATACAAGAGGAATGGAGCTCTTCTGATGATGGTTCCCTACCCCCATGTCACAAAGTTTGGCATGATGCCAAGGAAAAATAGAAGATGAAATGGGTTCCCCTTTCCAAAAGAGAATACTCGAACAAAGATAACTTGGAGGCCCCAAGTACAGAGGACCTATCACCACCCGAAATCCCTATTAAACCCTAGGTTAATGCACATCTTCCCAAGGTGACTTCAGAAGTCCAAGTCAAATCATCTTCCCATAAGAATCACCCTATCTGGAAACTTCATTTCAATGACTCCAAGTGTAGACAAGGAGTAGGAGCTAGGATTGAATTGGTCAATCCTCATGGGGCTTCATACTATGC
The DNA here is from genome assembly GCA_027943335.1 of Chamaecyparis obtusa. Taxonomy (NCBI): domain Eukaryota; kingdom Viridiplantae; phylum Streptophyta; class Pinopsida; order Cupressales; family Cupressaceae; genus Chamaecyparis; species Chamaecyparis obtusa. The sequence continues at coordinate 515,431 of BSBK01002602.1, read as the reverse complement.
TACCTATCAGATACAATTCTACTGCACCAACAACATCACCAAGTATGAGGCTCTGGTTCAAGGTCTCCTCATGGCGCATGAGAAGAAGGTGAAAGCGTTAGTTGTGGAAGGTGACTCACAATTGATAGTCAGGTAGATCTAGAGCCAGTATTCATGCAGTGACAAGTGATTGGATTCCTACCACAATTGCATTTGGGATCTAATTGAAGATTTAGAAGCTTTTAACATCTGAAGTGTCTCAAGAAGAAGGAATATTGTTGTTGATGCTTTGGTAGTGTTGGCAAGCTCTTTACAACCACTAGAAAAATCTAAATTAAAGAAATTCTCCATTGAATTAGTGGTCATGCCAGCTATCTCAGATAATATTAAAAACTTCCAGGTATTCCAAGATGATCAACAGATATTGGAATTTATCATGAATGTCAGAATCTTTGACAAACAAAGCATAGATGAAGAAGAAGATAAAATGAAAGAGTTAGATGACTTAGGGATCTTAAATTTGAAGACTAACTCCATTCTGAAAGGGATGGTAGCCCTGGAAAGGATTTTTGATAAAGATGAACATGGTCGGGAAAGAGGAAAGGAACCCATGGTAGGAGATGATGATGCCAGCTCTACAACTTTGGTACATAGCTGGAACCCAAAGAAGTCTATATTGGGAAGGTTGGGATAGCTAAAGAGAAGAAGTAGATGGTAGAACTACTTTGGAATACAAAGATTTCATAACCTAGAGTTATGAAGAATTGAAAATGTATGATCCCAATGTTATTGTGCACAACATCCCTTTGAACCCAGATGCTAGTCCCTTTCACCAAAGACAAAGGTTAGTGAGCCTTGTGATTGAACCAGTGATCCAAAAGGAGTTACAAAAGTTGCTTGATGCCAAAATTATTTTCCCTATCCGGCATTTGACTTGGGTAGAAAACCTCATCCCAATGAGAAAGAAAAGTGGAAAGGTGTGGCTCTGCATAGATTTCCAAAATCTGAAAAGGTACTCTCAAAAAGATAACTACCTGTTGTCATCCCTTGATGAAGTGTTACAAGTGGTTAATGGTTCCAAAATGATGTCCTTCCTAGATGGTTACTCTGGGTACAACCGATTCATGGTAAAAGAAGAGGATCACTTGAAAATGGCTTTCACAATGAAGTGGGGGACATTTTCTTATCGTCATATGGCATTTTGGTTTTATCAACGCCGGAGCTACTTTCCAATGGGCTATGGACGAGGCATTCAAAGGTCTAGTCAATAAATGCATTGTCATCTATATGGATGATCTCACAGTTTTCTCCAGGAACTGCATGGACCATATTGAAGATCTACAAAAGGTATTGAAAAGGTGTCGACATTATAGAATCTCACTGAATCCTAAGAAGTGTGTCTTTGGGGTGACCCAAGGAAAAATTCTCGAGCATATCATATCTAAGACGAGCATCTCAATTGACCCAAAGAGGGTTGAGGCCATTCTCAAATTGGTTCCCCCTAATAGCAGGAAGGAGTTGAAGTCTTTCTTCAGGAAAATTATCTTCATTAGAAAGTTCATCAGTGGATTTGCAGAGATAGTGTGTCTATTGAATGATATGTTAAAGAAAGATGCTAAGATTGAGTGGAGCACTTTGGCTAAAGAATCCTTTGAGGAAATCAAGACATCCATTGTCACTACTCTAGTTCTAGTCAACCCCGATTATCTTCTACCATTTAAGGTTTATTCCTTTGCATCAGAACATTCATGTGTAGGGATCCTCACACAGAAGAAGGAAGGAGAAGATGAATGACTGATAGCTTTCATGAACTATCCACTGAAAAACCTGGAACTCAAATACCCAAATCTTGACAAACAATCTTTTGCCTTGGTCAAGGTCATCAAGAAATTCAGACACTACATCCTCTAGAGTAAGGTCATTGCTATTATTCTAGATCCAGCAATCAAATCATTGCTAATGCAAAATGAACTAGGAGAACAAAGAGGGAAGTGGATGGCTATATTATAAGAGTTCGACATTGAGATCCAACCAATGAAATTAGTAAGAGGTCAAGGCCTTACCAAGATGATGGAAGAAACAGAGCAGGGCTTGGTGTGCCAAGTATACACCAACAAAGGAGTGGTCACTGATATCTGGTATCAAAACATAGTTTACTATTTGTCGTTAAATTGTTGCCTGAAGGGATTGAACAGCTCATAGAGGAGAGCACTAAAGAATAAAAGTAGTTCATATATGCTGAAAAATGGGAATCTCTACAAACACAATTACGATGGCCTCTATCTATGCTGCTTAGATCAGACAGAAGCTGAGCAGGTTCTCGCAAAATTTCATGATAAGTATGGTACTAGGCATAGATCAGTAGAATCCACAGCCCATCAAATATTGAGATCTAGCTATTACTGGCCAACTTTTTTCAAAGACACTCATGAACATGTGCACTCTTGTCATGTTTGCCAGACCTGCACCATTCACGAGAGACATCTGATGATGCCCCTACAACCAGTTTACAAGGTGCACCCATTCACCCAATGGGGGATAGATTTTATGGGAATGATTAATCCTCCATCATCTATAGGGCACCAATACATTTTGACCACAATTGATTACTGTACATGCTGGACAGAGGCATAGGTTTTGAAAAACTATATTATTGAGGTGATAACCAAGTTCCTAGAAGACTTCATCATCACGAGGTTTGGCATGCCTTTCTTTTTGGTGTGACAATGCCCCTTATTTCTCTTATGCATCTCTCATTCAATGGGCCTTCGAGAACTAGGTAATTCTCAAATTCTCATCTAATTTCTCATCTAATTACTATCCACAAGGGAATGGAGTTGCTAAATCGACCAACAAGAACTTAATCATGGTAATCAGACACCTCTTGGATGATAATCCTAGAGATTGGCACACTCAATTGAAATATGCCCTATGGATGGATCACATGAGAATCAAGAATGCCTTAGGAACCTCTCCCTACCAGCTGGTCTACATTCTACAACTTATTTTTTTGATGAACCTAAAAATACCAATTCTAAGATTTATGGATCAATACGTCGAGGGTGAGGATCGGGTGCAGATTCACCTCATAAACTTACTGGATCTTGAGGAGAAAAGAACCATGGCTTTGGAGCATGTGGCCAAACATCAAGTTGTTGTCAAGTGTTGGTTTGACAAAAGAGCAACAATAAAGGCCTTTAGGATTTATGATCTAGTTCTAATGTGGGATAAAGAAAAAGAAAAATGAGGCAGCCACACTAAATTTCAATGTTTTTGGATAGGCCCTTTCCAGATTGTAGAAATTCTAGGAGAAAATACTTTTCAGATTAGCTCTCTTGATGGAGAATTGGTCTCATTTCCAGTTAATGGCCAATTTCTCAAGCATTACTTTGGGTCTTGACAGGCCTTTGTATATTTTATACATTCTTATATTTTAGAGTCTTTTATGTTGGGCCTTGTCATTTGTGTCTTTTTTTTGGGTCTTTGTTCATAGGAGTAGATGCTTCTAGATTTTAGTGATCTTCACTAGGTAGTACGGACAAGGGATAAAGGCTTTCCTTTGTCAAACCCTTTGATGTAGTTTTGTCTTGCAGCAAACCAGATACAGAGATCAAAAGTAAGAAATTTTCTTTTCAGACTTCTCGAAAGGGTTCATCAGAACCAACCATCCTCAACACTAACACACATTTAAAAGGGATCCTGGGTCACGAGCCTCTCATGATAGGATTTCGGTTAGAGTCAGATAATGCCCATGGTCATGGAGGAGGTCAGGAGTCAGAACCCTATCCTAACTGGAACACGGACTTTAAAAAAAAAGGAGCAAGAAAGAAAAAAGGAGGAACACATAAAGATGAGATTGATAACAAAGAAAGCTCCAAGCTAGGGTAACATAGTCTAAGCGCTACCCTAGTTTTTAAAAAAAAAAGGAAAAATGAAAGTGGGAGCAAAGAAATAATACCTGATAAGAGCTGAAAGAAAAAATCAAAGTAGCAGATGTTGAACCGAAGCAAGAAGCAAAACATTCAAAACATGGTGGTTCAAAGAAATTAAGGTTTTAGGATAACAAATGATGAGTCTAAGAGCCCTCCAAAGAAGTTTAAAACTTTGAATAAAGCTCGTCTATAGTAAGGGAAGGTTAAATTGACTCCAGGCCGAATTCAGACTGATGGGCAGTGATCTGATGACGGTTGGTTGCTAATCAACGAAAGCTTAAGGTGAAGGATTCCTGGGAAATTTAGATGTGCATAAACACACATTGGATGCAAATGAAATAATGTCCTCAATCGTGATGATGTTAAGATGATCGTTGTGGCTAAAGGATTTGAGTCTGCTTCACCATAGGATGGGGTTGTTTCAAGGTGCAATGGCTCTAGAAAACTTGGGTTGTTTCATTTTCTTTTGTTGGGGCTATTTGTTGTGGTCCCACAACTGCACTCCCCTTTTTTCCTTTTGGCTTCAGGGGGCCCCCCTTCTTTTTTGGCTTGTCCCTTGGTTTCTTGTCTTTCAGTCGGTTTTGTTCTTTAGGTCTAGGTTTTTTTTTAGTTTTTTTCATCGTGTCACACTTTCGCGCTTTCAGAGGTCCAAAAGTGCAAAGTGTCCGAAGGTGTGAAGGAGTTGTTGGACCTTAGGTTTTTCTAGAAATCTCTTGAGGGTTCAGACTTTTTAGGCATTTGAAAATTCAGGAGGTCTGACTCCTTGAAGGGAGTTAGCCTTTCAACATTTCAGCCTTTCAGAGGTTCGAGACCCCCGAAAGGCCAATTAGTGGGGGCTGACATCACCCATTGATTTGCCTATATAAGGCATGAAATGGGGTTTATTCCCTTACTTGTTTAATGCATAGTTTTTTTCTTTCGAAGCTCTCGCCATTCCTTTCTTCCATTTTTCTCTTTCGTCTCACTCCTTTGGTTTCATCTTCCAGCTTCTTCAAGGTCAGTTTCCTTTCTCCCTCTCTTGTTTTTATCGTTTGTTTGCTATTTTTGATCGTTAGGCTAGGGTGTTGGCATTAAGCAGGATTGCCACTAGTGACAACACTTATTTGCATTCTCAATGAAAATCGAGCAAAATAGTGCAAACTGAGCAGAACAGTGAAAACTGAGTAGAATAGTGAAAATTGAGCAGAATAGTGAAAACCAAGCAGAACAGTGCAAACCAAGCAGGACAGTGCAAACTGAGCAAGACAGTGTAAACCGAGTAACATTATGTCTACCAAGTCACAGGTATTTACCGAGTTCAAAACTTACCGAGTGGTTAGTATGAACCGAGCCTTCACTTCTACCGAGTGCATGATGATGTCGAGTAATGCAATGGACGCCAAGTATCAAAAAGTCACCGAGTTAGTTTGCAGGAACCGTGTAACCATACTTGGGCTGACTTAGTAGCACTTATGTTTATTTGTCAAGCCGACTTTGTAATTGTAATTAATTGTTTAGACTTGTATATAAACAATGTTGTAAAAATACCAAGATGTAATTAGTATGAGTATGAATATGAAAATGAAAGAAAGGCAGAGATAAGCGAATTACAAAGGGCTACAGCAGTATAAGAAGTAGCAAAGACAAATTCATCACAGAAGGTGATCAGTACATCGGCAAATCTCATTCAGCAATCCAGTTGCAAAGTAAGAGATCTATTGTTTCATCCTAACAGGTGAATCAGCTTGAAATCCTTTAACCGGGTAGACTTAATAGTCTTTTGTAAATTCTCTTTACCGAGTGCATACTTCATTGTATGTTTGTAAATCCTCTAACAAGGTGGACCTAGCAGTCCTTATTGCTCCTAGCAGGGCAGATCATCAGAAGTGATCAATGTAAGCCTTAACCGACCAACTTTATAGTGCAGTACTAAAGCTTTGTGGGTTTCATCCCCACCCCAGTTTTACTTTCTTTTGAAAGGTTTCTGGGTAACCAAATCTATGTGTCATTTTTGTGAATGCTTTTAAGTTTCATGCTTTCTATATGCAAAAGGATAAAGTGAACTATATGTTAATACATTTGAAAGAAAATTTGGAGTTACTGATTCACCCCTCCCCTCTCAGTAACTTGGTTAATTCCTGAATATTTCCAACAATTGGTATCAGAGCTGTATTGGTTTTCAAGGTAAAGCTTAACTAGCTTGAGCAAAGATCCAGGACAACGGAGGTATTCAAACTGAACAAGGTGATTGAAAATGAAAAGCTAGATCTGGAAATGGCCATAGCTAAACTTAAAAAAGCAAAATAACATCTTTCCCAATCCCTAAGAAGAAGGAAGGAACTTGCAAATTAGATGAATGATCATAATTACATTGAAGAAAAGATTGAAGATCTTTTTCCCTCAGATAGCTCAGATGAAGAAAACAATGCTGTCAAAGAACTCCTAGAAAAGAATGGGTCTCTGCAGGAAGAAGTGAGAAAATTAAAAAGAGAACAAGAGCTACACTCAACAAGATTTTGTGAAATCTTAGAACAAAGAAACAAGTTGAAAGATGAATTGGATGGAAGGAACAATGAAGTCCAAAATAAAACCCTTCAACTAGAAAACCTAATTGATCAGATCTCCCATACAAATGAGGAAATTCTGACTCTAAGATCAGAAATAGAAAGCACAAGAGAAGAACTAAGATCAGAAAAGAAAATCAATCTAAGATTGATGGATGACCTAAACACTGAAAAACAAATCAATGAAAGAATGTTGAAAAGCCAAGAAGACTTAAATCAGCTGTATGATCAAAATCTTCATAGGCAAAAAGGAAAAGCAAGACTTGGATACAAAGGAGAAGGTGAATCTTCTAAACAAGGTACTCAAAGGAATCAGAAACCTACTTGTAATCATTGTGGAAAAATAGGACATACTTCAAATAAATGTTGGAGCAATGAAAAAGCAGAATTCAATGGAAAATGCTACAACTGCAATCAGCATGGTCACAAAGCAAATGAATGCAGGGAAAAACCAAGATTCAAAGGTAATTGTCACAAATGCAACAAACAAGGTCACAAGGCATCCGAGTACAGATCCAAAACATTCAATCCAGCAGAACAAATTATGAAAGCAATGTTTGGATGGGATTACAACACCTGGTGTAGATGTCATTACTGTGGAGAATATGGACACATTGGCATGAACTGCATAAAACATCATCTAAGGAAAAGAGATACTACCATAAGATGCTTCAAATGCACTAAACTTGGACATATAGCCAAAAATTGTATGAATGCTAGTGAAGTTGAAGATGGAAAGAAGAATGAAGCAATTAAGGTCAGGAAATAGATGAGACAATAGTGGATTCCTAAATCTACCGAGCAAACCAGTCCAAGTAATGGAATGGGTGGCTCTACCGACTCAAACTAAATTCCCAAGAAAGCACTGGAACTGTATTCTCATAGACAAATTTCAAGTAGTTCCAGAACTAAATTAAAAGAAAGATCTAAATCGGCATACAAAGATGCAATAAGATCACAGGAAGGTCGGTATAAGTTTTCACCGAACAAGGTCGGGAGCTGTCTAATATGATTACCGAGCGAGGTCGGAGCAATATGAATTCTCAAGTTCACCGAGTTGCAAAGTCTTTACTGAGCAATTAATTCATAGTGGGTGACAGTTTGTCAGAATTCCTACCCTAATTTGTACTGAGCATTAATGACAGAGTTGTAAACAAAAGGCAAGAAATCAAACTCATTCTTCACCGTGAACTTTAGCATTTTGAGAGCAGAAAATTTCAAGAGCAATCCAGCGATTCAAACACTTTTGTGAAAAGAATTCTCTGTGAGCTACCATGGCATCATCCAGCGCTTCAGCGAAGAAAGGATCAGAAATGATAGTCCAAGGGGAATGGAAAGCACCAGATTTCAAACTCGTGCCCACAATTGTAGCAGCTCTAGACCCGAATGGAGCTCAATCTCAGATTCCTCCTAAGGTACTACTTGTTAACGATATTCGCAATCATTTCAATTGTGCAATTCAAGAGATGGGAAACCTAGAGCTAGATATTGTGTGTGAGGAACTGTGTGTGAATGGTATTCTAAAACCCAAGCACAAACATCTGGAAGACAAGAGATTAGTTCACATTGCACATTTACCTTGAAACTTTTGGGAGAAATGGGTTAGATACATTCTCAGCTGTGTACATGAAGGCAAGATTTGGCTTGAGCAACCCATAGAGATCACTAAGAAGATGATTCACCAAATCACCGGTCTTCCCATGTTAAACAAAGTTAAAACTACCAAAACCCTAGGTCGGCCGGAACTGGAGAAGAAAACCCTAGCCGAGTGGGACGGTAGAGGCATGAAAGTAAGCAGCATTACTGATGCTAAACTGAAGTTTGGAACACACATCATTGCCCATAAAATATACAGTTCAAGTCGACAGAATAGTGTTTCTTGCGAAGCCATAGACCTAGCATACAAGGTGGTAAAGAATAATTTATCATTTGATCTTGCAGATTTGTTGTTAAAATAGTTTAACAAGAACATGGAAAGCATTCAAACTTCCAAAAACAATCCATGTAAGTTTGGATCTCTACTGGTCTGTTTATTTTTCTATGTTCAGAAATTCTTCCCTTCCAAAGGAAAAGTAGTATGGAGAAAGGATGTGCTAGTTCTTTATGAGATAAATGAATATATTTCAGAAATGGGTGAAAATTTTGAGAGCATCATGGATAGTTATTTTGAGTCTTTCAAAGAGAAAATGAATGACAGATTCCGGATTCCACAAAAGTTGGTGGAGGATTATAAGGATGATATTTGTTTCATGGTGGACTATGACAGAGTATACATTCAAGCAGCTAAACTGAGGATTGTACATGTAAAACCTCTTCCTTATGAGGTAAACATTGATGAAACAAAGAATATCATTGAAGCCCTCCTTAATCAGCCTGTTAATCCCAAAGCTCCATATTTTGGAACATATGAAGAAGCAAAAGTGAGAATTGAATTAAGTATAAAGCTTCCACAGGCAGTAAATAAAGGAAAAAAGAGGATAGCTAAAATGCAAATGCTAACCGAGGACAGAGGAGAAGACACTGAAGAAGAAGAGAAAAAGGATGAGAAAACAGAGGAACCAGAACCTACAAAGAAGAAAGGAAAGGTATTCATCACCAAGGCACCTAAGCCTCCCACTGCCATATTTACAAGGAGAAGTGCAAGGGGTAAAGCAGGCAAACAGGACAAAGATATAATATTCAAAAGGCCTCCTCTAACCCTTCAAGAAAAGATCAAACTTTTGAGAGAAGGATCAGGATTTGGAGTAAGTACTATAAAATCTTTAAAATATGAAACAAGATCAGAAACAGAACAAAAGGAGATTGAAGATTCTGTCATTGAAAAGATGGGACAGTGGAAATAATCTCCTAATGAAATAGCCCCACAGGTTCCAGCAGCTTTACTAGATCCAATAAAAATGAGATGGACCAATGCAAAGCAAACTGTAAAAGACATATTTGATCAAACCCTGAGACAGTTAATGCCCAACTTGAAAAATGATGAAATAAAGAAGGCATTGAAGGAGAATGAAAATAAGATGACACTGAAGTTCAATACTTGTTTAATTATGATTAACAATATTGAATCGGTTGTGAAGAGTGCTAATGCCACATGGAAGAACATATACCATCTTCACCAACTGAGTACTGAAATAGTTATAATAAAAGACATTGAAGATGACAGTGATGAACAGGAAGAAGCCACTAAGGTAGATGATACTATGAGGATAGCGGCAGAAGTCATTGCATCACTTCCTACCTCTCTAGTAAAAGTTACTACATCTAGCCTGGAGACACCTTCAAGCATGGTTGTGACAACTTCAACATTTGTCCAATCACCTATAGCAACAACAGAAGCAACTACCATTTCTTCTACCGAGTTGCAGTCTCCTATTTTATCAAGTTTTCCAGTAGTAAGTATTCCAGTTTTTGATTCTACAAGTGTAAATACTTTAAGTTCTCTAGTAGATAGTATACCATTCTCTATAGCCAGTCCTACCATGTCTACTGTCACTACTACTAAGGCATTAAGTATAGATAAGCCTAAGGCTCAACCGAGTATAAGATTTTTGGGCAAGAATATAGTAGAGGATATAGACCTTGATGAGGAAATAGAGATTCCAACATTGGATTTTGCAAATCTATCAGCGGATCAAATGCAAAACATAGGTGAAATCCTCCAAAGGAAAGTGAAGCAAAAGAAGCTTAAAGAGGAGAGAGACAAGGAATATCAAATCATTAAGGATGCTAAGGACATTTTGTCAAAAGCATTAGGTATTAAAGTAGACTCCTCTCAACATGTTTTGTTACAATTAGCAGAAGCAGTAAATAAGTACAATGAGGATTCATTTGGGATAGAAAAGTTAGTTGAAAAAGCTGAGAAGAAATTCAACAATAAAGTGCTTGAGCACATTGCTCAGCACATAGCTATTAATCAAGTAGAATTGTCTTCAGTTTTGACAAACATTGAATCTACCTATTCGAATGTTACCTCTCTTTTGGCCAGACTATGCAATGTTGCCGAGTTCACCAAGGATGTCAAGGATAAAATGAATAAAATTGATGAGGATTTGAAGATTAGCATACAGAAGCTGCAACTTGAACCAAGTTTGAACTCTGCTCATCACATGAAAATCTCATTCCTATCAAATATGCAGTCTGAACTACTAAAAGAAGACATAAGGATCTGGTCCACACTGCTAGACATTCAGAACATGATCCTTCCCATCATGAATACAATGTATAAGCACATTGAACATTCCAAAACATTAATTCATGATAATCAGTTCTCAATAGCAAATCACATGATTGAACTCTCTGCAGAAGTCCAAATTGCAATCCAAACATGCAAGATTCTGCAAGAAAATTGGGACAGAACCCTGGCACTGATAATGAAGGTACATTCTATTTTTCTATCAAATTTTGGATTCTCTCAGTAAAACACTTGTATATACACCTTTGGCATTATCACCAAAAAGGGGGAGATATGTATAGAAGAAAAAGTTAGTACATTGAAAGGGGGAGATAATGTATAAAGCCCTATGACAAAGACAAATTTTGAAAAATCAAATAAATCTCAGCATGGTTCATGTATATAAGTTTTGGGCAATCAATGTTTTTGTCACTAATGCCAAAGGGGGAGATTGTTGGCATTAAGAAGGATTGCCAATAGTGACAACACTTATTTGCATTCTCAGTGAAAATCGAGCAGAATAGTGAAAACCGAGTAGAACAGTGAAAACTGAGCAGAATAGTGAAAATCGAGCAGAACAGTGAAAACTGAGCAGAACAGTGAAAACTGAGCAGGACAGTGCAAACTGAGCAAGACAGTGCAAACTGAGTAGGACAGTGTAAACCGAGTAACATTATGTCTACTGAGTCACAGGTATTTACCGAGTTCAAAACTTACCGAGTGGTTAGTATGAACCGAGCCTTCACTTCTTTTGAGTGCATGACGATGCCGAGTAATGTATTGGATGCCGAGTATCAGAAAGTCACCGAGTTAGTTTGCAAGAACTGTGTAACCATACTTGGGCTGACTTAGTAGCACTTATGTTTATTTGTCAAGCTGACTTTGTAATTGTAATTAATTGTTTAGACTTGTATATAAACAATGTTGTAAAAATACCAAGATGTAATTAGTATGAGTATGAATATGAAAATGAAAGAAAGGCAGAGATAAGCGAATTACAAAGGGCTACAGTAGTATAAGAAGCATCAAAGACAAATTCATCATAGAAGGTGATCAGTACATCAGTGAATCTCATTCAGCAATCCAGTTGCAAAGTAAGAGATCTACTGTTTCATCCTAACAGGTGAATCAGCTTGAAATCCTTTAACCGGGTAGACTTAACAGTCTTTTGTAAATTCTCTTTACCAAGTGCATACTTCATTGTATGTTTGTAAATCCTCTAACAAGGTGGACCTAGCAGTCCTTATTGCTCCTAGCAGGGCAGATCATCAGAAGTGATCAATGTAAGCCTTAACCGGCCAACTTTATACTGCAGTACTAAAGCTTTGTGGGTTTCATCCCCACCCCAGTTTTACTTTCTTTTGAAAGGTTTCTATGTAACCCAATCTATGTGTCATTGTTGTGAATGCTTTTAAGTTTCATGCTTTCTATATGCAAAAGGATAAAGTGAACTATATGTTAATACATTTGAAAGAAAATTTGGAGTTACTGATTCACCCCTCCCCTCTCAGTAACTTGGTTAATTCCTGAATATTTCCAACATAGGGTTCCTTTTTTGTGTGTTTGTCTAGCTAGGGTTTTCAATTTCTTGCTAGCGTTAGGTGTTTTGGTATGTCTGGTCTTGCATCGAGGGTCATGAGGTTGTCATCTCTGATCCCCTAGCCCCAAGTTCATGGTTGAACTCATGGTCAGACTTTGTTTCGAGTCTCAACACAAACCCTCACTTCGGTGCTTGTGGCCATTAGATTTTTGGATGTTTGTAGTCTGAAACTGATGGCCTTCTCTAGAGGGAATTTGACTAAGTCCTAGGCTTTTAAATTTTTGGGGTTTTCAAACCCTAAAACTTTCCATCATTCGATTCGCCGAAACTAGAAGGACCGAAAACTTTTAAAAGTTCAAGACCAAGTCTATCTGTTGGCATTTCAGAGTTTTCGACCTTCAAAAATTTTCTACCTTTGATTCACCAAAGACCAAAAAGGGGAACATTTTTCAACACGCTAGCCTCTTTTCTCCCTTTCAGCCTTTCAGAGGTCTTGTACCCCCGAAGGTCCAAAAGGCCAAAAATGGCTTTAGAGATTTTTCAAAATTAATCTGTCAAAATGCTTTGATTATTTTTGAGATGTTCCTCTCTTTTCTGTAGTTTTATGTCGACTGATTCAGGTCTTTTTCCTTTTGCAGAAATGGCAAAGAAGGTTATGTCACCAGCAATGAAGTACCAGTTCAAGGGATATCATCCACCATCTAAAGTTAACAACTTGCATGCGGGGATTAAAAACACTGACATCAGCCACATCAGTTGGAATGACTACTTGGTAAAATGTGCCTGACCAGAAGGGATATCTGAGGACTACACTTCATTAGTGCATTGTTCTTTGGTGAATGCAGTAGCACATCCAGTCTCCATCTTGTCTTTGGACTTGATAAATACTTTGGCAAGTCATTATGTACCAAATGAAAGAATGGTAAAGAACAACATGGGTGAAGTGGTCTTGGATCTGAGGTTAAATAATATTGAATATGTCTTCCACTTACTAAAAGGGGTTGACAAGTTTTACAACTTTCACATCAACAAGGGAATGGAATTCTACAAGAAAGATGTTTCACAAGCTCATGATGTAGTAAATAATGAATACCTTATACAGTCACTACCCAAGAACAAACTAGACCAGATAGACATGCAAAGAGGGTATATGAAATAAGATATCCAAGCAGCCATCACCATGATCAGCCGGGTGTATGGGATGCCCAAGTCCAGTCAGTTGGAACCATGGATGTGTTGGAGATTTGCCAACAAGCCAATGTTGACTATATGTTTTTCATTGATGAAAACATATGTTAAGTAGCATGTGTGGAAGACTTATGCAGTAAGATTTAAGTATATGAAGCATGGACATGTTATCAACATGATATCATGGACACAGAGGTTAACTATTAATACAGATAGTTATATAGTAGCTTGTGTCAATAGTGTTCTTGACAAAGTAATAGGTTGTGTTCTGTGAATGATTGTTCATACAGTTATCATGGAGCTTTGTGCAATTGGATATGTGATGGACACATGTTAATGATGTTAAAATCATGGACACAGAGTCTGATGATTAGTAGAAGTGAAGTTATGAAGTCACTATTCACCTGTAGCATTTTCCTATGTTTATTCAGAAGAGCCGACAGAGATTATATTGGTTCAGGAGTTGCGCCTATCATTTTGGTATGTGCCCTTGGATTAGTGCTTGGAGAAGAATTAGTAATGTTTGGTTAAGATCGCATGATGTAATTTAGCTTGAGGAGAAAGATCTAGTTATTTTTCTAGAGCCGACAGTGTGTAGAGTGTGTCTACAATTATCATTATTGGATAGGTCCCAGAATGTGTTGCGTGCTTAGTAGAGCCAATTGACTTATTATTGGAGTTTTTTATGGCTTCTCTAATATGATTTTAAGGTGGTTGTAACAAGCCAACTTGATTATATCATTTAGAGGAAAGATATTGAATAGGGTTAAAATGGATTCATTAATGTATGGGGGAAATATGAGATCTACTTCTAAATCCAAATTCCCAAAGGACAGATCCAAATTGATCAACCAAAAGGTTAATGCACAATTGAATCAATCTATGGAGAATATGAAAGAGGAAGAAAACCTTATATTTCCCTATGGATAATATATGCTTGAAAATTGAAATAATTGAAAGGAAAGTACTAACCTCAAAATAGGGCAAATCTGGAAAATGCCAATTTCTGATGTTTGTGTCCAGTTTCGGGCAATTATGCAGCTTGTTTCAGATTGGAAATGCCAAGATGAAGAAAACCCCAAAAAAATTTATCTTTCTAATAGCAGGTATTCTTTGACCCTGATAAAAGGTTAAAGGCTACATTAATATTTTGAAGGTCAACCTTGACCTTGTTTGCAAATCTTGGAAGTTCACCGAAAAGGGTATCCAAATCCAAGCTCAAATCCACAATTCCGCACCTGTACCTACAAGAAAAAGAGAGTTTTTGTTGTTTGTATGGGGGGTTTTCCTTGGTCAAACCCCAATTTAGGAATTAACCTTGAAATTGAATTGAAATTGTATTGTGCATAAACAAAGTAAATGAAACAATTCACCTTGCTTATGTTGAAGTCCTTGTAGAGGATTCGAATCCTCAAATCCACAAGTAGGGATGCTCCAATGGATATAGAATGAATGTAGGATGTCTCAAATCAATGACATTTGATCTTCAACACCAATCTTGAATGGATCTTTGCATATGAGGAGACTTGAATGCATGTGGAAGGATGGATCTTCAAGGGGGCTCCAAAGAGATTGAATCCTTCAATGGCTAACAATGGATCTCCTTGATGGATGAATGCTTGAACACTTGAATGCTTGAATGGATGCTAGGCTTGAGGATAAATGAATGCTTGCTTTCTTTCCTTCTCCTTCTTTCTTTCTTGATTTCACTTAAGAGCTTGAGAGATTGCTTGATTGTGGATGTGAAAATGAGAGAGGAAGGCTTCCTTTTATAGTGAACTAGGGCACAATCTTCTAGAAGGGCCACCTTGGAGAATTAAATCTCAATTAGGTCCTAACCTTTAGAAATGTACCTAGATTAAATGCAATTAAGGATTTATCATCCCGAAACCTGAAATGGCCACCCCAGAGGCAAGAAAAAGAATCTTTCCAAAACCCGACACTTGGAAATCAGAAAATCCTAAAATTTGAAATCTGGGTCAAGGACAAGGTAGACCCCACCCTAGGTCAGGGTTGAGCTCATCCTTGACCTAGGTTAAGGTTGAGGTCATGTTTGACCCTGAAGGCCATCTTTGACCTTGAGGTCAAAAACCTCAGGACCTCAATTGAGAGTGTTCAAAAATGCAGAAATAAGGTGAAATCAGGTGCAGAGAGAAGCAAAACAAGGGAAAAAGCTAGATACATGCAAAGACTTGATCAAGGCACTTAACATGACCCTAGACCACTTACTCGAAGGGCTAAATTATCTTATCATGGAAGTGCTTCCATTTTAAGATGATACATTAAGCCCCCACTTTAGCAAGAGTATGGACTCGATGAAAACTCTTGGTAAAGGAGATCAGAATGAAAAGAAAATCTTATCATCATCAAAGGGACAAAGAGAAACCTCAAGCCCCCAGGGACTCAAGTATTCATTGACTCCAAGATCACAATAAGAGAGACATCTCTAGAGAGAGAGAGGGAGGGTATGATTATCTTTCCCAATGAGAACTTATGTCCCATTGTGAATCACACAAGAAAATGGTGCAACTGGAAAGATGGAATTGAGCCACCTAGTGAATGTGGCTACTCACTAGTCAACCCATCAAGGATTCACCCTTAGGAGAATAAAACCAAAAACAAGAGATCTAGTCTTAAGGAAACCTACAACCTTAAGGGATCAAAAATATATATTTGAAACTGGAGGGATCAAGAGATCCTAAAATATAAATCCATGCTTTAAGGATTAGTTACTAATCCAAAAAGGGAGAAAAGGTATCTTGAAAAATAATGTATGTGTATCAAAAAGTACGTGTGTGCAACAGGTGAGAAGAGTGTATGCCCCCACATTAAATTCATTGCTAACACTTTAATAGGAGCAATGGCTTTAATGGAAACATAAATAACTCCACTGATTATGTTTCCATGTCGAGATGCCCCCAAACAAAGACAAATCAAGGGAAATATCATAGAAACATAAAGAGAACACAAAAGGGATCTACCTACCGTGGGGTCAGTATGATCATAAGATAATATTTATATATGATATTATTGCAAATAAATTGACATCATTCCCTAAAGAAAGTAGAACTACAATCACAAAGGAGGAAAGATCACATAAGATATACGAAGAAGTATCTTTTTAGACCATGACATGGAGACCAAAAAGAATTAGTGCTACCACGTCTCAAATCCAAGCAGATTTCACAAGGAAACATTTACGAGCAATAACACATTTATGACATAACATGAAACAACACATAGAAATAGAGATACATATAGAGGAATTGAACAACAGTGTTGATTCCTTTATCACCTTGCACCAATAGAGTAACAAGGGTTGTATAAAAGAATCTAACAACATTTAGCAAAGACATCATGGGAGAAGCACAGTACAATAAGAAAACACACAACAAAGCTACCATGAAGGACAAGCTGATCAAGCATGTTGCCTACTCTCCCCATCTCATTGTATATAATTTAGGGAAGGTGGGTAACTCGCAAGAGGGACTATATCCAACATAGTAGGAATGATAGCCAGTTTCAAACAAGGATCCTCTTGAGAATCACAATGTTTGACACTAGATGTAATAGTCAATTGTGATGAAAGCATATTACGTAAATTAATGTCAATTTCAATAGTCTCATATTCATCATTAACATCATCAGTATCATCAAGAGTATCTTCTTTATCCAAATTAATCAAAATAGGATCTAAGATACGAATAGAATCATCATAATCATGCATCTTAACATCATTATTAGTATCAATTTCTTCTAACACAGCATGCATAGATTTATCCAAAGAAGGTAGATATTTTTGAAGAACACAATTATGAGCTTTATCATGATCATGACACTTCTTATGACATTCATTAGCAGATCGATTATGTTTTGATTTAGTTTAAATAGGTTGAGAACTAGGAGGAACAATCACAAGATCCTTCACAGGTTCTTTAGGAAGATCAATAGGATTATCAGGAATAGGAGGAACTTGATTAACAGAAATAGATGTCATAGTTAGATGAGGTATGGAAGGTGTAGGAAAAAGACCATGATTAAGATCCATAGGAGGTATGCTTAATTTGAGAATATTATGATGTTTATAAGCTTAATATGAACAGAAAAGATTATTAGGTCGAGGAGGACATGAATTAGGTAATGAAGGCCAAAAGAAATCAAGAGCAGTCTCTAGGCCTAGAGGTTTGATATAAACTATGATTAACCATCTTCACTTCTTCATCATGAACAAATTTAAGACATTTATGGATAGGTGAAGCAACAGCATGCATGGCATTCAACCACGGCAAACCTAGCTTAACTTGAAATTGATCAGAAGTAGGAACAATAACAAAGGTAGTGTTCACAAGTTTTCCACAAAGTTCAACCAGTAAGGTAATAGAACCAAATGATGGATAAAGAAAAGCATTGCAAGTTTGAATCCACACATCCGATGTATCATAAGAATCACATTGTAAGCTTTTCATAAAAGTATTTTCTTCAGTAATAACATTGACTAAGGATGTAGGATCAACAAGACAGCCATGAGTAGGTTTCTGAGAAATCCTAGCATAAATATAAAGGGGACCATCAGGAGCTTTAATAGTCTCAGAGTCATAAAAGGTAATCAAAATTTCCCGAGGTCTTTTATTCTTAGGTTGTTGTCGAGATTTAGGTTGAGTTTTCAATTTAGGCTTTAGTTTTGGTTGATGTTGAGATTGAACTTGAGATTGAATTTGAGGTTTAGGTTGAGGTAGAGATACAGATTGACCAACATGATCCACTTGATTAACAACATGATTGAGATCATCCATCTTTGAATCATACAAAATTTCCATAGCAGATGGCTGAGCAATGGTATTAGTATCATGCGTAGGTAAAGGATTCATATATATTTGAAGGTTTTGATTAGGAGGAGAGATAGATTTGTTCCCACTACCATTAAGATTATCAACAGATAAATAATTAGAATCAATTAAGTCTTAAATCTTATGTTTTATAGAATAACACTTCTCAGTATCATGACCATTCTAACAATGATATTGACAAAAAGATTTAGGATCAAAAGATTTAGATGCAATTGTAGTAGGTAAAAGAGGTCGAAGGTAAATTAATCATATTAGCAGTTAACAACCTATTCATAATAGCATGTAAAGATTTAGAGAGAGGAGTAAACATATGATTTAATTGAAAAGAAGTGGATGCAGAAGTGGCATTGTGAGATGTAACAACAACTTGATCAACAACTGCATTCACTTGTTTGTTTATCTTGACATAATTGTTGAATTTTTCAAATTTATTTGGATTAGGAGCAGCATCACTCTTATCAACTAGAACATGAGCCATTGGAGTGTTTCTCTCAAATTGACTCACTTGTAATTGATAATGATGAAGCGCTACACAAAGTTGTTGAAAAGACGTAAATTTAGTACGCTAAATCTTGTCTCTAATATCTTTTTGCAAATTTGAAATAAACATATGTTGAATATCAATATCAAGAATAGGATAGGAAATTTGAGCATGCAAATGCTTAAATCTACCAATAAATTCAGTCAATTTTTCCTTAGCACTTTGTTTACAATGCATCAAATCAGTCAAAGAAACTTGCAGGCCAATATTGTTTTGAAATTGTTGAATAAAAGCATTGGAAAGTTGTGGAAAGGAAACAATAGAATAAGGAGGCAAGGAACAATACCATTGTAAAGCCTTCTCACAGAAGGTCCTAGCAAAGAGTTTGGCTAAAATCCTATGGTCATGAGCATAATCACTACAAAGGATTTGAAAATTTTTAACATGATGAACGAGATCTCCTTTTCCGTTGTAATTCTCAAGATGAGGCATATCAACTTGCTGAGGAACAGGTGTACAAATAATGTCCTGGGACAAAGGACTTCCCATGTCACATGTAGGATTACTAAACTTATTTTGAGTTAGGGAAGAAAGTTGTCATTGTAAGGATGACACAATTTGAGCCAAACTGATGATTGTTGAATCATTAGATGAAATAGGATGAATAGAAACATTAGAAACACTAGGTATAGTGTAAGAAGCTACAAGAATGGAAGATACAACTGGAGGAACACTAGAAACTATAGTTGGAAGTGGATTGGAATAAGTAAAAGGAACATTATGATATGAAGGTTGTGATGTAGGAAGGGACACAAGAGGAACACTCATAGAAATAGAGGGCACTATCACAATCACCAAAGGAGTATAGGTAAGAATACTAGGTAAAGGATTAGAAGAGGGTTCTACACTAGTGATAGGAGGAATCAACCCTAAATCTTGAGATTCTTGAGCTAGAGGTTTAACATTTGAATGCACCAGGTGAGTAGTACCATGCAAGATGTTAACACCTTGATCACTATCATGAAGAACTTTCTTAAGAGCCTCTATAGCTTGAATAGAATTAGGATTATGGTTTTTTTGAATAAGCCAATTACCCATTTTATCAAGTTCAGTTGAAAGTTTTTGGACTTGTTCAGGAGGAACTCTTAAAGTGTCATCCTCATCATGAGATGAGTGAGAATAGTTTTTCTCCATAATAGGATTGAAATCATGAAGAATCAAATTATCATCTAGGATCCTAAGGAAAGGAGAGGAAGATTCAAGATCAAAGGCACCCATGAGTCTATGACTTCTTCTAACCGGAATGTTATAAGTAGGTGTGTGTAAATGTTAAACACCTTCATGAAATTAAGATAATCAACTAAAATTCTATGAAAATACAATGCAAATTTAAGCTAAGAATTGAAATTAACATCCATGACATCCCATGGTTCTCTAACTAATTTGGTAAGTGAAGCTCTCAGCCTATTCTCCACTAGTGACAAATCTAGAATGAGAAATATGATAGTAAAAATGCTTAATCTAGCTCACAAAAACTCAAATTGATACAAAGATAACTCAAATGCTCTCAATTTCTATGAAATTTCCTATAATGGTGATGCTTTGCAAGTGAATTTCTAAGATGATTATTTCTCTCAAAATGCCTCTCATTTATAGTAAATTCCCAAGGGTAGGGGGTAGAGTGAAGTAATCATGATTTAACCTTGGTTGAGTCAAAAACTTTGCAATATTTTTAAATGGGGGGACAATTTAAATGGTTGTCTCAAAGCTCTGGACAAAAGGACAAAATTGAGTGGATGAGATTCAAAGTTGAAATGTGTGATTGAGATTCAATTCCTTTGAGTGATTTATGTCTCTTTGTTCTCAATTTTCATTGGTTCCTCAAATCTTTGTTGAAAGATATTAAGATTAATTAAATTCCATCAATTAATTAATTTAGCCATGTAAGGGAATAGGTTCATTTTGATTTTTGATTTAACAACTATACAATTAATTGATTAAAATCAATTACATAGTGTTTTTCACCCCTTTAAGCTTGTATTTAATTATTTGATGTCATTATTTAATTTTTTCCTTTGATTTGATGATTTTGTCCATTTTGATTTAAAAACTATCCATTTAATTTGATTTGATTTTTTTTGATGAATTTTAAAGCATTTTGATGATTTTGAGACATTTTTATGATTTTGAGCACTTTGTCCAATTTTTTATGTCTACACTAGGACTAGTAGTAGTAAAGCTCATTAACTAATCCAATTCAAAATGAACTAAAATAAGAACACATAAAGAATGAATATTTTTGTATTTTTGAAATATAATTAGCATGCAAGATTTAACATAAAATAGAAATCTAATACCAACAAGATAAAAGGAAATCTAACACCACAAAATATGATAGGGCATCCAATTCCACAAAAGAAAGGAGAGTAAGTATTTCGGGTTCACCAAAATGAATAGGGTTAAAATGGATTCATGAATGTATGGGGGAAATATAAGATCTACTTCTAAATCCAAATTCTCAAAGGAGAGATCCAAATTGATCAACCAAAAGGTTAATGCACAATTGAATCAATCTATGGAGAATATGAAAGAGGAAGAAAACCTTATATTTCCCTATGGATAATATATGCTTTAAAATTGAAATAATTGAAAGGAAAGTACTAACCTCAAAATAGGGAAAATCTAGAAAATGCCAATTTCTGATGTCTGTGTGCAGTTTCAAGCAATTCTGCAACATGTTTTGGACTGGAAATGTTGAAACGAAGAAAACCCAAAAAACTTTTATCTTTTTGACAATAAGTAGTCCTTGACCCTGATAAAAAGTCAAAGGCTACATTAATATTTTGAAGGTTGACCTTGACCTTGTTCACAGATCTTGGAAGTTCGCTGAAAATGGTATCCAAATCCAGGCTTGGATCTGTAATTCCACACCTGTACCTACAAGAAAAAGAGGGTTTTTGTTGTTTGTATGGGGGATTTGCCTTGGTCAAACCTCAATTTAGGAATTAACCTTGAAATTGAATTGAAATTGTATTGTGCATAAACAAAGTAAATGAAACAATTCACCTTGCTTATGTTGAAGTCCTTGTAGAGGATTCGAATCCTCAAATCCACAAGTAGGGATGTTCCAATGGATGTAGAATGAATGTAGGATATCTCAAATCAATGGCATTTGATGTTCAACACCAATCTTGAATGGATCTTTGCATATGAGGAGACTTGAATGAATGTGGAAGGATGGATCTTCAAGGGGGCTCCAAAGAGATTGAATCCTTCAATGGCTAACAATGGATCTCCTTGATGGATGAATGCTTGAATGGATGCTAGGCTTGAGGATGAATGAATGCTTTCTTTCTTTCCTTCTCCTTCTTTCTTTCTTGATTTCACTTAAGAGCTTGAGAGATTGCTTGATTGTGGATGTGAAAATGAGAGAGGAAGGCTTCCTTTTATAGTGAACTAGGGCACAATCTTCTAGAGGGGCCACCTTGAAGAATTAAATCCCAATTAGGTCCTAAACTTTAGAAATATACTTAGATTAAATAAAAATAATCTTTCCCAAAATGGCTGACCCAGAGGTGGGAAAAAGAATCTTTCCGAAACCTGACACCTGGAAATCAGAAAATCCTAAAATTTGAAATCAAGATCAAGGATGAGGTAGACCCTACCCTAGGTTAGGGTCAAGCTCATCCCTGAGCTAGGTCAGAGTTGAGGTCATCTTTGACCCTCAAGGTCATCTTTGACCTTGAGGTCAAAAACCTCAGGACCTCAATCCAGAGTGTTCAAAAATGCAAAAATAAGGTGAAATCAGGTGCAGAGAGAAGCAGAACAGGGGAAAAATCTAGATACATGTAAAGACCCGATCAAGGCACTTAATATGACCCCAGACCACTTACTCAGAGGGATAAATGCTCTTATCATGGAAGTGCTTCCATTCTAAGATGATACATATATTTATAGGCAGTCATTTGTGATTGCTAGAGTGTGGTTCATAGTTGATTGTGAAAAGTAGAGCAGAGTGTGTGAAGTGTTAAGCCATTAGAAGAAGGTCTATGTGACCAAGTAAAGTATTTGTGCTATACATTGGAACTGATCTAGATAGTAGTTCAAAGTGTAGTTCACCAAGATCTAGATATAGTCTGTATCTTCTATTTAGAAGGTTGTAGCCTTCATCCATTTGAGTAGTGTGCTTGCGGACAATGCATCCTCACCCCTAACATGGTTAATTGTAAAAGACTCCTAACAGGGTCTGACCCTTGACAAGGTCTACTATACTAAATACATTGTAAAATAACTCCTAACATGGTTAAGAATCATAATACACTAGTTCAGATTATTCATGGGTGTCAATTCCCACTGGAGTTTTTACCTATTTGGGTTTCCCCGTAACCAAATATTGGTGTTGTGTTCAAGTGTTTTTTCATTGTGTTTATGCTTTATGTTTAAGTATACTTAATTTGATAAAGAATTGAAACTTGTAGATAACTAATTCACCCCCCCCCCCCCCCACTCAATTATCTCTTGGGACTATTCCTAACAATTGGTATCAAAGCCAAGTGCCTCAGAGAGAAATTTTAATAGCTTGAGGTTGATCAGATGGCATTCTTTAGAAAAGACAGTCCTAAGTTTGATGGAGAGAATTATCTTCATTGGAAGAACAAGATAATGACACATTTACAATGCATTTCCTTTGAAGTTTTTGAAGTGGCTATTAAAGAATTTCAAATCCCCTCTCTAGTAGATCTTGCAAAGGAAGATTCTACTAGCCAGCAGAAGGATTTGTTCCATCAGAATTCAATAGCAAAAGAAGCCCTTATCAGTGCCCTATCTGACAGTGAGTTTTCAGAGATAAAGAAAGTAGATACAACCCACAAGATATGGAAGCACCTAGAAGACATATTTGAAGGAGACAAACAAGAAAAGGATGCACTCAGAAAAACTTGGAAGAAAAGATATAATGCATTAGAGATGCTACTGGAAGAGAACATTAGAGCTTACAATCAAAGGATTAATGAAGCAGTTGCAGGAATTCAGAACAATGGTGGAGAGATCTCCAAAGAAGACATTATGGATAATTTGATGATGACTCTCACAGTAGAGTATAAAAATGAGATAAACATCCTTGATGACACCATGCAACTTACATCAAATTTCAAAAGAGAGACCTTGATCAGCAAAATTTTAGCTTTTGAGATTTCAAGATTGAAGACAAAACCTAAAACTGAAACAGCCTTCAAAGCATCAGTCCATGGTAAGAAATCTCCAAGCACTTATGGTAATTTTGATGATGATGATGAAGAGAAAACATTAGATGATTTCATTTCTATGATTGCTAAAAGAGAAAAGAAAGGAAAAGGGAAATATGAAGGTCAATTGCCATTTAAATGCTTTTCATGTAATAAGATTGGTCATTTTGCATCTAAGTGTCCTACAAGAGTTAAAAGGTACCAGAATAACTACAAACCTAAGTATACAAAGCAATGCTATTATGCTAGAGATGGAGTATCAAATGAGGAATCAACAGAAGAATAAATTGGATTCATTTCTCTTGAAGATGAAAAGAACTCACAAGAGTTAGCACTAATTTCACAAGCTGACATCAGGATAGATTGGATCATTGATAGTAGTTTCTCACATCACATGATAGGAGACAAAGATAGATTTGTTCATTTGGATAGATACAAAGGAGGCATGGCTATATTTGGAGATAACACTCCTAAACCCATCATTGGAAGAGGAGCCATCACCTTGGATGGAAAGAATAGTACTGATGATGTTCTTTATGTTGATGGTTTGAAACATAACCTACTAAGTGTTGGGAAGTTACTTGACAAAGGTTACAGATTGGAATTCATTGGAAATAAGTGCATTATTAATAGCAAAGAAGGAGAAATGATTGCATCAGGATCAAAGACCAAAGGTAATGTTTTCCATCTTAATCCAGAAGCAAGTTGGTGTGTTGCTAAAGTAGATGACAGTTGGTTATGGCAAAAAAGACTGTCATATCAATTTTGATAACATAGTAAAGATTAGTAATGTTAAGGCAGTAAGAGACCTACCTAGCATAGAAAAGCTGGTTGACACTATATGTAGAGAATGTGTAATGGGAAAGCATGTAAGGCATTCATTCAAAAGCAAGCATAACTCAGCAAAGAACAAGTTAGATCTGATTCATACAGACCTATGTGGACCAACTCAAACAAGATCATACTGTGGTGAAAGGTATTTCATTTTTTTTGTAGATGACTATTCTAGAATGATGTAGGTTTCATTCTTGAAAGACAAGTTAGAAGCATTTGAGAAGTTCAAAATATTCAAAGCTAAGGTTGAGAATGAATCTGGACTAAAGATAAAGTGTCTAAGATCAGATAGAGCAGGAGAATTCACCTCTAATAGATTCTATGAGTACTGTGAAGAACATGGCATAAAAAGATAGTTAAGTGCACCTAGAACCCCTCAGTAAAATGGGATTGTAGAAAGAAGGAATAGGATCATCCTTGACACATCGTGCACCATCATGATTGAAGGAAATTTTGAACACACCTATTGGAGAGATGTAGTTAATACATCAGTCTATACCATCAATAGAATTCAATTAAGGCCTGGTGTGGACAAGACACCTTATGAGCTATGGTTTGGTAATGTTCCCATAGTAAAATGCTTCAAAATCTTTGGAAGCAAGTGCTACTTCAAGAGGGATGAAGTAGTAGGAAAGTTTGATGCAAGAAGTGATCAAGGTATTTTCCTTATTTACTCTACTAAAAGTAAAGCTTATAGATGTTTTAACTTGAGATTAAAGATCATTGAAAGTGCTCATGTTAAGATTGATGAAAATTTTATGGTTCAAGAAAGATATCATGATTACTCACCTATGATTGAAGAAGAACCCAGACTCTCCACTAGTGAGATAGTTGTTGAAGAAATTTTTGATAGTATTGTTGTGTTATTTAATGACCCTAAGGCAAGTGAAGAAGAAACTCCAAAGGCAGATGAGACAATATCACCTAAAGCTCCAAAGTATACATCTAGATATCATTCTAAGGATGACATCATTGGAGATCAGAACAGAAAAGTCACAACAAGATCAAAAGCTAAGAGTTATGCAGGAAATGAGGTAGTATGTTTATTATCTCATATTGAATCCTTAAGTGTTGAAGATGCATGCAATGATTTAGATTGGGATGATGTTATGAAAGAAGAACTAGATCAAATTATCAAGAATGATACTTGGGAACTGGTCCCAAGACCTAGTGATAAAAATGTGATTGAAACAAAATGGATATTCAAAAATAAAATGAATGAAGATGGTACAGTAGTAAGAAATAAAGCAAGGTTGGTATGTAAGGGATATGTGCAAAGAGAAGGTATTGATTATTCAGACACTTTTGCACTAGTAAGCAGGTTAGAAGCTATTAAGTTGTTTTTAGCTTTTGCAACATTCAAAAACTTCAAATTTTATTAGATGGATGTTAAGTCAACATTCTTTAATGGAGAGCTAAAAGAAGAAGTGTACATTGAGCAACCAGAAGGATTCACCCTATCAGACAAACCTGATATGGTATGAAGATTGAAGAAAGCCCTCTATGGACTTAAGCAAGCCCCTAGAGCATGGTATGAGAGACTTGATGGATATCTAACAAAGATTGGATTCAAGAAAGGAGTAGCATATTGTAATCTATTTATAAGAGAGACATCTGAAGGACTACTACTTGTGGATATATTTATTGATGACATTATCTTTGGGGGTAATGACAAACTAAGTGTAGAATTTGCTAAAGAAATGTAGAGTAAGTTTGAGATGAGCATATTGGTCCTATCAAATACTTTTTGGGACTAAATGTGCAGTAGACAGAGAAAGGTATTTTCATTAATCAGTCTAAGTATGTGAAAGAGATACTAAAGAAATTGAAGATGGATGATTGCAAGCCAGTAGGCACACCTATGATAATAGGATGAAAGCTTACAAAAGAAGATGATTCTCCAGTAGTAGATACAACATTGTATAAGTCTATGATTGGTAAACTCATATATCTTACTCAAACTAGACCTGATATTTCCAATGCACTCAGCATAGTTGGAAGATGTGCAGCAGAGCCTAAACAAAGTCACCTCATGGCAGTAAAGAGAATATTCAGATATTTGTAGGGCACTATAGATTATGTTCTATGGTATCCTAATTCAAAAAATGTTGAGCTTCATGTATATATTGATGCTGATTGGGCAGGATGCGTCAATGATAGAAAAACTACATCAGGTGGAGCAGTGTTTCTTGGTGATAGACTTGTCACTTGGACAAGCAAGAAACAAAATTGTATCTCTCAATCAACAACAGAAGAAGAGTATGTTACATCAGCCCTGAATTGTTCTACAATTGTTTGGATCAAGCAAATGATAAAAGATTTTGGAATTCAAATTGATTATCCTATTATTATTCACTGTGATAACACTAGAACTATTAACATGTCAAAGAACCCTATGATGCATGCAAAGACAAAGCACATTGAGATCAAGTATCACTTCCTACAAGAGAAAGTGGCAGAGAAAGAAGTCAAGTTGGACTATGTGAGTACTAAAGATCAGTTGGTAGACATACTCATAAAGCCCTTGCCAAAAGATACTTTTGAGTATCTCAAGGAGAAGTTTGGAGTAATTCCCTTCCCTGATTCTGCTTAGAAGAAAGAGCATCAGTCCTCAGAGACTAATGGATGGTTGACTACTCTACTTCAGGAGTAGTACCAGTGCTTAAATTGATTGGTTCCATTTGCCATTGATGTCAAAGGGGGAGTAGTATACAGTTATGAAAAACATTACTAAAGAAGGAGTAATATACTAAGGGGGAGTAACATTCAGTCATGAAAGTAGTTCAGTTGAGGAAATGGAGAATATTGGAAAATATTGTAGCAGATGGAGGATTCATCCTTGGGGGAACTTTTGATGAGGAAATGGAAAATGTTATAAAAGAATTGTCATTTGGGTTGGTGGTGTTTTTCATTCCATATGTTGCCATCAATGCCAAAGGGGGAGATTGTTGGAGATTTTCCAGCAAGCCAGTGTTGACTGTATGTTTGTCATTGATGAAAACATATGGTAAGTAGCATGCCTGGAAGAATTATGTGGTAAGCTTTAAGTATATGTGGCATGGACATGTTATCAGCATGATATCATGGATGCAGAGTTTAACTATTAATATAGACAATTATATGGCAGCTTGTGTCAGCATTGTTCCTAACAGAGTAACAGGCAGTGTTCTATGAATGATTGTTCATACAATTATCATGGAGCCTTGCATGTTTGGATATGTGATGGAGACATGTTATTGATGTTACAATCATGGATGTAGAGTTTGATGGTTAGTAGAAGTGAAGTTATAAAGTCACTATTCACCTATAGCAGTTTCATGTGTTTATTCAGAAGAGCCGATAGAGATTATATTGGTTTTGGATTTGCACCTATCATTTCAGTATGCACCCTTGGATTAGTGCTTGAAGAAGAGTTAGTAATGTTTAGTTAAGATCACATGATGTAATTCAACTTGAGGAGAAAGATCCATTTATTTTGGTAGACCCGATAGTGTGTAGCGTGTGTCTACAATTATCATTATTAGACAGGTCCCAGAATGTGTTGTGTTCTTAGTAGAGATGACTGAATTATTATTGGAGTTTGTTATGGATTCTCTAATATGATTTCAAGGTGGTTCTAATAGGTTTACTTGATTATATCATTTAGAGGAAAGATATTTATAGGCAGTCATTTGTGATTGCTAGAGTGTGGTTCATAGTTGATTGTGAAGAGCAGAGCAGAGTGTGCGAAGTGTTTAGCCATCAGAAGAAGGTCTATGTGACCAAGTAAAATATTTTTTCTATACATTGGAACTGATCTAGACAACATGTCAAAGCACAGTTCACCAAGATCTAGATATAGTGTGTATCTACTATTCAGAAGGTTGTAGCCTTCACCCATTTGAGCAGTGTCCTCTCGAACAGTGTGTCCTCACCCCTAACTGGGTTAATTGTAAAAGACTCCTAATAGGGTCTGACCCTTGACAAGGTCTACTATACTAAATACATTTTAAAGTAACTCCTAATAGGGTTAAGGATCTTCTAACAAGGATCATAATACACTAGTGTAGATTATTAGTGGGTGTCAATTCCCACTAGGGTTTTTACCTATTTGGGTTTCCCCATAACCAAATATTGGTGTTGTGTTCAAGTTTTCTTTCATTGTTTTTATGCTTTATGTTTAAGTATACTTAATTGGATAAAGAATTAAAACTTATAGATAACTGATTCACCCCCCCCTCTCAATTATCTCTTGGGACTATTCCTAACAAGATGATCCTACTCATTGAGAAAATAAGGGAGCAACAACCAAGGTTTGATTGGGCCACTATCCTTAGTGACAACTTGGATGAGCAACTGATTATTGTAAAAACTGATCCACATTTCTACATGACATCTTATGTCATGTATATATTAGCTGATAGGGCAGTATACCCAAGGTTAACAAAGGTTGGGGTTATGGGAGAGCTACATACACGACCATTCACAATGTACCCACAATTGGTTAGGAAGGAGTTCTACACCCACAACAGCCCAAATTTTTGTATATTCAATGATGCCTTCATCTTTGCCATCATAAGCTCCATAAAGGGAGACTATGCTAAGAGAATGTCAACTGAGGCTATCGCTAAGGTCAAGGCCCTTGGGCCCTTAGATAGTGAGAAAATTGTCAGATGCACATGAGAATATCAAGCATAAAAAGAAACACTATTGGGACTTCCCAATTTCCATAGGGCCCCACTATGTACCTAATATGAAGATTTGCAAATCTCTATCCTTTGAATGGGATGAATTCCCCCTGCCAAGCTACAACTTCATAAGAGCCCGGTTTGATCCAATTGGTATGTATAGTCATATAATGGGGAGACATTATATACATGAGCCGCACATTGAAGACCATTGGATAAATTGTGTGGATGACTATGAAAGTTAGAATCCATGACTATTTCTGGATGAGTCTAGACCTGGTGCAGACTGCTCTCTCACTAAAAATCCCTCCAACGGTGAAAGCAGTTGACTTTGAAGATATCTTAGATCCCATTTACAATCAGGATAAGGTATATGTCAGTGCTATTCTGAATGCAGAGGTGGACCGAGATGAAAATTAGGACATTGATTTTAAGGCTAGGTGTGTCATCAAGGTAACAAAAGCATGGATCACCCGCCCATTTCATGTGGAGCCTATTCCAATGAAATAGTTTCTAGAGAAACCTTCCAAATAGAAGAAGGAAAAAGGGGAGAAAGTACTGAAGCCACAATTCAAAGATGCTACACCCTTGAAACTAGAGATGGTTTATAGGCTCAAGTGCCCAACAACATATGGCTCAACTACTCATTCCAAGAAAACTAAAACTAGGATGATAGGGAGCATAGCACCTCCAGATGTTCCTTCTTCCAGTGGCCCCAAGCCTCCCAATACAATGAAGAATCCCACAAGATTCAAGGTAATAGGACCAAGACCGGCTAGGGTACTTAAGGGAAATGTGTACAAGAGAAAGAAAGGCTCAACGCCTACTCAAATGGACACCCTTCTAGAGGATGATAAAGATGACTTGGACCAAATTCCCCTCAGTAGAAGAACCCGGTCCATAGGATCCCAAAAGAAAAGAAGAATAATGGAAGATGATCAAGAGGATGTTGCAAGGGCAACCCAAGGGGAGCCAATAAATCTTGATTCTTTAGGGGATGATGAGTTTGATATCTCCACTTTCAAAGGACTTCATGGTTTCCAGGAGTTTGAGCAAGCGGCTCCAACTGCAAGACAATTGGTATCTTTTGGTTCTTTCCCCACACAATTCACTAGTCCCCATGACAAGGTGAGAGAGGAAACTCCACAAGAGTCTCAAGAACCAATTGAGGAAGTGGTAGTGGAGGTCCAAAAGGAAAAAATGGAGACAAGAAGGGATTCTTCCATTGGTGTCACTTATGAGGAAGATGTAGCAGCAAAAGTTCCTTTGGTTCCACAGCCAGTTCAAACTCTGCCCCCTCCTCCGCATCAAACACCATCAACCACTCTGCTTCCACCTCCATTTCAAACCACTCCATTGCCTCCACCACCTCCACTATTTTAGGATCCCATGCCAACTCCACCTCCTACATTCATGCCTTCACCCACTCCCCTTGTTGCTCCAATTCCAACTCCTACCATGCAAAATCCTCCCTCTCAAGCCTCTACTCCATTTTTGGCTCACATAGAAATATGAATGCAAGGGTCCCAAGAGCCCAAGAAAGAAACCAAAACAATGGATGAGATGCTTTCAAAAGAGCATGATAGATCAGGTAAGAAAGTTAATGAAGAAAAATAAATTAAGGAAGAGCAGATAGCTGAGGAAGAAGAGGAGATGGCTGAGGAAGAACAAGCACCTGAGTGGAGAGAGTTGAATGTAATGGAAGGATAGGAAATAGGGGGAGAAGAGGAGATTTGTGAGGAAATGGAGATAGAACATCCAACAACTACTTCAACTCTCTCAGCTCCTTATGAACCACTCAATGCATTTTTTAAGCCCACTTGGTTCACAAAGGAAATTCAGCAGGGAACCAGGGTATACACAGATGATGAGACAGATATGGCAGTGTTGGGGCAAGAATTCCATTAAGCTAGATCCAACACTCAAGAAAGGACACTGTCATATGTCACGCAAGATCAAGTGGGGGAGATGGAAGGCTTAGGTAGCAGTTCCCATGATGAGCATCAGTGCAACTGAGGTTACTCTTGATGACTACGTGTTAGAGGAGGTAGATTTGGGAGAGTCGACCAAAGATGGGAATAAAACTCTAGCTACCCTCAGATTAAAGTACACTCTGGGTTTTATGGAC
The DNA here is from genome assembly GCA_027943335.1 of Chamaecyparis obtusa. NCBI lineage: Eukaryota > Viridiplantae > Streptophyta > Pinopsida > Cupressales > Cupressaceae > Chamaecyparis > Chamaecyparis obtusa. The sequence goes on along the minus strand of BSBK01002602.1, from coordinate 483,878 downwards.
AAAGATGAGGAGAAAATAAAGACATTAATGGAGCACAACAAAGCTATGAAAAGGTTCATTCTCAAGATAGCGGGTCCCATTGACCCTAATAACCCTAAGGCCTCATTACAGGCCATTTTGGAGAAGAGGGGTGAGGTAAATACATACATTCCACATTATTTTGTACAGGCTTATGTAGACTAGATGGAAGATTTTGAATAGTTTGAAAAGGTATCTCTCAAGAAGATTCTGAGACCCCTTAGAAAAATTATTCAAGGAATCACCTCCTTAGTAGAAATCATGAGTGAAGAGGATGGCATGGAGGAGAAGATTCTAAAGTGGAAAAAGATACCGGATGACCTTGTAATAATACGGAAGCAATGATTCTACATTTTGGTAAAGGTATATGAAGGCTCAGAGTTGGATAATTTCAAGAAATAGATTCAAGATGTAACTAGAGCGTTGACTATTTTTGAAAAGGTCCTCAAAAGAATGGATAAAAGAAGGGATAACCATCTGCTTTTTGTAAAGGAATTGCATAAGTTCTTTGAGGGATTGGACTTAGATTTGTATGATGAGGATGATGATAAAACCATGCACTCTATGAATTTCATCATCAATCATTACTTATCTATATTCAGAGGAGTCAAAACAAAGGAAGACCTCCAACAAATATTTTATCAAAAGGAGGAGATCCAGAAAATGTTGTCTCGGGAAGAGGAGATACAGGGGTTCGTACTAGAGTTGGTCACCTTCCAAGATAGACAAAAAGAAATCCTTGAAGGGGTAAAGATAGCTAACTTTGAAGAGGTGTTAGAAATTTTGGACAAGTTCTATAAGGCCCATCCAGAGATACTCCCAAGTTAGTAAGCATCCAGTCCAGACTTAGTCAAATTTTGGTGTAGAGAAAGACAGTTTTGTACTTAGCCATTTTTGCAGAGCCTATTTTTTTGGCCTTTCAGACCTAGAGATTTTTTGGCCACCAACAAGTCCAAAGTTCAAAATTTGGGAAAAGAAGACTTGACACTTAGTCATTTTTGTTACTTGGTTTTTTCAGACCAACTGTCAGGATTTGTGTGTTTTTTGGCACATCCATTGTTTAACTCCAGTTATCTCAAACTTGATTTTTCAGTCAACTGGACTTCTTTTATGGGATCATTTTTGCATGATTTTGGGATCTCTTTCAGTTGAGTCCACATGGATGAGATGTAACCAAGGAATAAGGGTAGGATTGCAAAGTTATATCAAGAGCATGCACGAGTTCTGGCTCCATTTTTGAGTTATTTTAATGCATAATCAGCTCAAGTTTTGTAATGCACGAGGTTTAATTCCATGCTAGGGTAGTTTAACTAATTTTTAGAGATAGTTTCTTTAATGTAATCTCTAGTTTAGAATTTATTTCTAACTTTCATGCAGCTGAAACCCTAGTTGCAAAAATAAGAGCACAACTCTATAAATTGTAATAACTCAATGTAATGAGGGTCGATTTGATCATTAATGCAATACATACAATTGGTGCTTCATTCATAGTGTGATATTTTCTTCTATCTTTGCAAGATTTTTGAATGTGTGATTTTCTCATTCATTTATTTCAAAGAGCCAATTGATTGTGCGGTGGTTTCAAATATGTGATTCTTAGTTCAGTGTTTGTTGGTGTTATACTGCTTTGTTGTGATGAATTTTTGAGAAGATCCTTCTTTTGGTGATTTTAAGATAAACTTGTCTCATGTTTGCACACATCTATGGTGGCTTCTTAATTCAATGAGTTTTGGCTTATTATACATCTACATTCATTTTCGTTGATGATTGCATCTACCTAGCTGAAGATTGTGATTTATTCTGATCTTTGTTTTGTGGGTTTCCTCATCTTCTCAGTCTTTTAATTCACAAAGTGGTGTGATGTTGGTTTATGTCCATTAGATTTATTTTCAGGAATTTCTTTCACATTCTTGTCACCCTACTTCTTACTTTTCTTTGCAAAAATCAATTACAGTAAACTAGTTAGATTAATATTGCTTTCATTCTAAAATCTAAAAATCCAAAAAGAGAAATATTGTGGTATTCTAAAGTTTGTTTTGCAGCCTTCCTTGATATATGAACCAGCAAAGGCCTCCTTGTTAAAAGATTCACATTTGTCTTCAGTTGAGCTATCCAAGTAGTTGAGACCCAACTCAAAAGGAACCTTGAGATTGATTCACATCAGTCTTCCAAGAGGGGAATTTGCTCGTGTAAATTCCTAGTTGTTGTTTCATGTAAAAATGATGCTCAACACTATCTTTAAGGATTTAATCCCTACTTTGGAAGGAACTCAAAGATAATTTCACAATTTACTTTGTAAACCATACATTAACCTACTTTGTAGCATCAACATATAAGAATTCATGATCAAAACAAGAAGACATACAAAAATCAGAAATTGGAATTCAAGTGTATTCTCATAAAGTTTCAGTATCAATACATTGAAGAAATGACAAAAGGCTAGAAAACAAACCCTAAATCCAAGCTCTCTCTATTCATTCATCAATTTCACCATCCTTTGAAAAATAGATCAAACTGCTATATATAGTTGTTACTCAAAATTAAATCATACAATACAATAAGCATAAATAGGAAAAGGTTGCATTTGTTTGTCTAATTAACACTACCTTGTAGGTTTTGTTAGTTTACATGTCATTATTGCATTCATTCTAGATGTCATCAATGTACTCTAAGTATTAATTATTATTCCAAAGATTTCAAAAAAAAATTCATAAATGATCATTACATTGTGCATTCAAACTGAATGTAGTATACAAATGTCCTTTCTTGTTTCATACTTCATATCAATAAGTATAGTACATTTGTAGAATTGAAAGAAAGATTGAAGTATGGAATAGGGGTCCCATGCATTGCCTCTGTGTTGGTTTGTTGTTAGCTGGTTGTCTGCTAGTTCTCAGGTCCCAAGGTCTTCAAAGTCTAGGTCTTCATCTGCATTTAAGTCTTTAGGGTTCATATCTTCATAAGAGAGAAAATATGGTTAGATCCTATTGGATCTAAGCAATGCATGAGAAAAAAATAACATACTGTAGCAATCAAGTTTTCAATATTGCATATCAATCTAGATAAACTAAGAGCAATAAGGAAATGTACACTGACACTCACTGCAAGGTAGTATTAAAGGCACTTGTTTCTGAAATGAAACCTTTTACTATTTATGATCATTGTGGTGTATGTTGTCCTTTTTATTAACCAGGTGTTTGAATTAAAGGGACTTAGTATGTTCTAAACTGAGAAACCTTTTTCAGATAATGTAGTTCATGGCTAGATTAGTGAACATAATGGTTTGAAAGTAAATTTACAAGTTGTTTATTATGTTCACTAATCTAACCATTTCATAATGATGTTGTTTAAAGAGCTTAACAAATTATTTTGCAAAAAAGAGTTGAATGGTTTTCACATTCAGTCATTGTAAAACATGCAGATCAAGCTGAATATCCAAGATGAAGTGCTACAGGAAGTGCCAATGTTCCCAATGTTTAAAGTTCAAGTTACAAAAATGTAGCTGCATAAATATTGGTATAATATGTCCTTGCTGTTTCAAAGATACATTTTCAAGAAATATCATTGTTGTTGCTGATTACAGAAAGAATGCTTCAAGGTTGAGCCATAAAGTTATGAAATGTTTACAGTTTATTTTTAGTGAGTGTCACGAACCTATGTTTGAACCTCACTAAGTAGCATTATAGTGTTTTTGAGTGTCACGAGCCCATGCTCGAACTTCATTAAAAATGACCAAACATTTTCATCTTGTTGTACTTCTCATATTTTAAGTGCAAATTCAGCATCAAAGAGAATTTTTAACAGTGGACATGCTGTAGGAGCTATGATGCTAAAAAAACTAGGATGCAAAATGAAAACTTATGCTATTGAACAGAAGTGCATATCATATTATTCCTATAGTTGAAATTTCAAAGTTACAAAATCAAACAAAGTGAAAGCTGTAAGATATTGAATAAACAGAAAGTATAAGTTTTCAACTTGGTTTGTGATCACTGACCAAGATTTTGGTGTGTTTTTTCAAAAAAAATATGACAGAGTAAAGTTTGATATTCCTAGTGATGTGTGTGCACATTTATAATGACAATAAAAGCAAAAAGTACAAGATGTGTATATGCTGGAACAGAATATGGATAGCTAATAGAGAAATTTCATAAGCAGGAAAGTACTTATCTATTTTGGAATAAATGATTGTGATTCTTGAACACCTTCCAGTCATGTTTTTAGTCACCTTCTAAGGTTTGTGAAGGTTATGACTGAAAGATGTTATAGTTTTTAATTATAACTAAATATATATGTTAAAAAAATTCAGTCATAACCTTGCAACTTTAGTAAGCCATTAGAGAATATTTTGGCCTGGTTCATTTTCTCATGATCTTATGGTTTTCATGAGCAACAGTCATTTACAGGTAGATGAGCTCATAAACATATGGTTTTGTATTTGGGTTTCAAGAACAAGTCCACCAGTTCATCAAATTCACTGCCGATATTACACAAATTTATTTATGTTAGCAGAGTGAAATAGTTGGAATGCTATATGCTATAGTCACAGTCTAAAAATAAACTATAGAAAACATATTAAAATTGAGTTCTAGTAACTGTCTATTTTACATAGTTTGTTTTTAGTTGTTTGAAATAGAAACCAGTCAAAGGCTTGAGCAATGTCAAGACAAATTCAAGTTTTCAAGCAGTCAGTGTTCGATGCATGCAATAACACTGAGAAAAAATTGAGTTCACTCTCGGTCACTTAAAAGAGGGAACAGGATTCAAGCCAAATACTGAGAGCAAAGAGTGAGATCATAGGTTGTGATCATATTTCAAATAAAGATGTAAGTTTCGAAGCTTTCCTGCAATTAAAAAAAAAAAGACCACGATGCCAAGTCATCTATGGTTCAAAGGTTACTTAAAATATTCAAAGTAGTCTCAGCATGTGAGCATAAAACTACAGCCAAGTCATGATTTATAAATTTTGACAGAGGAAAAGAACTAATGATTCAAGCTAAAGAATGGTCTAAAAGATACACAAGAGATGCATGATGCTTGTCAGTTAGTTGTTAACTATGGCTGATTATTTTCTATATTCATGCCTTTGAAATAATAGTCAAGTTATTTTTCAAAGTTCAAAACTTAATTAATAGAGTCATAGTTCGGGTATTGAGAATACAACAAGACATAAAAGATAAAACAACATTAGTCATGAGACTATCAACATAGAATTGAGTTGAAGTTCACGGCTTGACTCATGAATGAAAGGAAACTCTTAGCAAAGCTGAGTTTGTGCATAATGAAAACAAAAGATGAATATACACCAGTCACGACTGTGACATACATGCAATAACCCATGATTTCAAAACAAATCTCTAGCAGATAAATAGAGAGCTCAAAGATAAATTTACAGTTGTTTGCCAAAGTCAGTCGAAGATTTGAATCTATATTCAGTGAACCTGAGTTTGCATTCAATGCCAAGTTCTCTATTTGAGATGCACATCGGTTAGGAGTAGTAGTGATCTTGAGTGTACCAATAAGCTCGAGTTCAACAAAGAGCTTCATTCACGGGGAGACAAGTTTCTTTAGAAGATTTGAAAGCTTTCTTTCAGTTAGGGTTTCATTTTCCCTCATTCTTATCTATGAAGAATGAGATAAGCATAAATACCAAGAACCAAAATAAACATAAAAAATTTGGAGTCCACAAGAAGAGCAGCATTCAATGCCATCAATGCAGATGTCACATTTTTGTAGAGTTTTGAAAACTATATAGTGCCACCTCATACTATCATCTCCTCGAGTTTTGCATTATATTGCAAGTAGATTGAATAGTCATGTCGACTTTCTCCACTTTGCATGTTTCATACTTAGAAATCTTTTTCTAGGTTAGGAGTTGAATAGTTAGGTTATTTCATATTAGATTTTATCTGATATTAAGTAAATTTTAAATATTGGTAAAGAATTGTAAAATGATTAAGTCCTTAGTATAAGCCAATATTTAAGGGGCACTTATAGTTGAGTTTTCATAGGCTTAATCATTGGCATGTTTTTGGCCAATTTTAGGGCAATTTGTGGGGTTTAGATTTTCAGATTGATGCTTAGGGCTGGATATAAAATTGAATTTTGATGATCAATTTAGGGGTTGCAAATTTTGAAGAGAGGGCATATAGAGAACATATTGTTCCTAAATGTTTTTGAAGCCATTTTTTGTAATCACTTTTGCTAAATTTTGGAGGAAATAAAGAAGATATTTGTGATTCATATTTGTGGAGTTATTTTGATATAGGATCCTGTCTTCATCTTTTCTTACAAGTGCAAAATTCATTATTGTCCAAGGGAAGTGAGTAGATTTATGTTCCTTCTTAAGGTAATCAATTGCTTAAAAGCCTTGTATGAAAAATGTATGTCTATTGACTATTTTGAGGTACTTGTGGACCAACCTTGATAGTAAGATTTGTTAACCTATATGTTGAGCAGAGATTTGAAGTGTTAAGACCTTCATATGTGAATTAGGATTAATGATTTATCTTTCTACAAAGTTTAAAACAATTCTTGGTGTATCACCCTAATCTATTTTCAGTTAGGAGTCTTCTTTTGTTAGGAATGAATGCAAAGTGTTTTGGTAGTCATTCTGTAGCAGTTGTTGTTACATTCATGACTTGGATTGTCATTGATGTCAACACAGTGATATTCTGGATATTAGCAGGAAAGCAGGTATAGTTTTGTTTTGCGCACATGTTGTATTGTAGATTGGATTTTGCATAGTTGATGGTATGTTCTTTGGTGTGTTATTAACCTATGGTTACTAGCACAAAAAGAAATTCATTCATTTGTAAGAGTTATGAGCATTTTGGTGAAAGCAGTGTTTAGACAGTGTTTCTGTGTAGCAATGTTTGGAAATCGGAGGATATCTCTTAGCTGGGATGGAATCTGATTTTGTGTAGTTAAAGGGATGTTGGAGACTCATTAATGATGATGTCTTTCATAGCACAAACTTTTAGGACATGTTTGGAGAAAGTTACAGTAACTGGAAGCTGACAATTTTATGTGAATTATGTGTGTAGCATGTAGAATTTATTATTTTGTAATTGAGGACCGACTCATTTGTAATTATTTGAGTTTTGTATATAAGAAGGAATTTTTTCCTTATTTTAATGTGTACTATGAAGATTGTGATGTGAATATATGCATGAAGTGAAGAAAAGAGCTAATTCAGTGATGAAGGAAGACTTGTGAGTACAGAGATCTGGAATTGTGATCTTGTGTAGTAGAGAGTGCAATTTTGGAACAATGTAAAGGAGGTAATATATTTCATATTATTCTATTGAATAATTCTAAGATCTTTTGGACAGTGGGTTTAGATATCTTGCCTTGAAGCTGTTTGGGCAGTGGGTCCTTCTGTCTTCCATAAACTCTTAACCGGGTTAGAATCTTTTAACAGGGATTCAAAATCTCCTAACAAGGATTTATATGTACTAAATGTATTTCACAAGACTCCTAACAGGTTCCATCCTCTAACAAGGAACTTTCATATTAGTGCATCATTTTGTGGGCATCATTCCCACCGGGGTTTACTCTTTTCAAGAGGTTCCCTAGTTAACATATCTTGTGTTATTGTACAATTGTGTATGGTTATCTTTCTATGGTTGATCAGTACATTGATTATATTTTTTAAAGCTATTGAATAGATAAATTATGTAATAATTGATTCACCCCCCCCCCCCCTCTCAGTTATCTTGGGGATCTTTACTTTCTAACAATTGGTATCAGAGCGGTAGGTCCTTGAAAGAAAAGTTTAACAACTTAAGGAGATCCATGGTGAATTTCAGAAAAGAAAGCCCTAAGTTTGATGGAGTAAATTTTGATAGCTGGAAAGAAAAGATGAAGACACATCTACTATGTTTAGGACCAAGTTATTGGTTGATTACAAAGAATGAGAAGACTATCATTGAGAAAGACAATCTAGAGGTAGGAACTAAAGATGAACTAGATCTATTCATGTGTAACATACTTGCAAGAGAAGCACTTTTGTCAGCACTACCAGAGAATGAATATAGTTAGGTAAGATGTTTGAAAACATCTCATGCAATTTAGAAATCTTTACATTCTACTTTTGAAGGTGATGAACATGCAAAGAAGGCTAGATTACATAATTGGATTTGTGCATTTGAAGATATTAGAATGATGGAAGATGAATCTATTAGAAGCTATATTGGTAGGATGTCTGAGATTGTGATAGGAATAAAGTCTTGTGGAGGTGATAAGATAGAGAATGAAGTGATATGGAAAATTCTGAGAACTTTGACACCAGTATTCAAGCAGACAATGCAAATGATTGAACAAGTGATACCTTGTACATCAAACTTTTCAAGAGAGACTCTTCTTGGAAGATTAGAAATAGCAGAAATTAACTTGAGATTATCAAGAGAGCTACCTAGAATGGAAATAGCATTTAGTGCTCTTAGCATTAGACCTACAAGAAGTACTAGTGTGAATGGAGATTATGCCAGCAGTAGCAGATCTGACGAAGATAAGAAGATTGAAGAAGGTATTGCATTACTTGTAAAAAGAGAACCAGATGGTAAGAAAATCTTTAAATGTTGGACTTGTCAAGAATATGGTCATTTTGCATCTAAATGTCCTAAAAGAGTTAAGAAGTATAGAAGCAACTTTAAACCTAGGAGATCTAAAGAATGTTATTATGCAAATGATGAAGATTTTGAAGCAAGAATGGAAAAACATTTAAGTGATAGTGATAATGATAACTTTGAGGAAATAGGATTTGTAGCAATTAAAGATGAAAGTTCTGAATCTATTAAAAGGGAAGAAAAAGCATTAGTTTCACAAGTTGAAAAGAAATATGATTGGATTATAGACAGTGGTTGTTCACATCATATGACTGGAGATAAAAGAAAGTTTGTTAAGTTAGATAATTATGATGGAGGAATTGTTAGAGTTGGTAACAATGCACCTTGTTTGATTAAGGGTATAGGATCTATTACTCTTGATGGAAAGACTAACACTAATGATGTTTACTTTGTTGATGGACTAAGACATAATCTACTAAGCATTGGACAATTGGCTGATAAGGGTTATCAAGTTTGGTTTTCTGAGAAAACTTGTGTGATAAAAGATAAAGATGGGAATCTGATTGGAAAAGGATCCAGAACTAGAGGTAATGTATTTCAGTTGAATCCTACTGAGATGACATGTTTGATAACTAGGATTGATGATAGTTGGTTATGGCATAAAAGGTTTTGTCATATAAACTTTGATAATATTGTCAAGGTGAGCACTACACTTGCGGTAAGAGATTTACCTAGAATTATGAAACCTACTAACATGATTTGCAAAGAATGTATGATGGCAAAGCAGAAAAGGAGTTCATTTCCCAATAAGAAGTTCACATCGGCAGAGAAGTTGGAGATTGTTCATACAGACTTGAGTGGTCCTACTAGGACTAGAGGATTCTATGGTGAAAGGTATTTTATGATTCTTGTTGATGATTTTACAAGAATGATGTGGATTGCATTTTTGAAAGAAAAATCTGAAGCATTTGATAAGTTTAAGATCATGAAAAGCAAAATTGAGAATGAATTTGGGATGAAGATTAAGTGTCTAAGATCTGATAGAGGTGGTGAATTTACATCTAGAGAGTTTAACACTTTTTTGAAATGAATGGTATTAAGAGACAACTTTCAGCCCCTAGAACACCAGAACAAAATGGTATTGCAGAAAGAAGAAATGGGTCAATAACCGAAGCAGCAAGAGCTATGTTGTTTGAAAATGATTTGGCTAAATTTTTTTGGAGAGAAGTAGTGAACACAACAGTATACACTATGAACAGAGTACAAATCAAAGTAGATAGAACAAGAAACCTTATGAATTATGGTTTGGACATACACCCTCAGTTAAGTATTTTAGAATTTTTGGAAGTAAATGTTATATTAAGAGAGATGATGATATAGGAAAGTTTGATCCTAGAAGTGATGAAGGAATATTTCTTGGATATTCTTTAAAAAGAAAAGCATATAGATGTTATAACAAAAGAATTAAGACTATTGTTGAAAGTGCAAATGTAAAAGTTGATGAGAAGTTTAAAATTCAGGAAAGAATGCTTGATTATGAATCTGATGGAGAAGCACAACCTCAGCCTAAAATTGAAAATGCAGAATTATTTTTTGAAACTAACAGTGATTTGCTAAATGAAAGTCATAATGAAGAAGACAAAGAAGAAAATAGAGAAGGAAATAGAGAAGAAAGAAGAGAAGAATCTACAATCGGAATAAGATTAGTAACTATGACACCTAACAGGTATACTTCAAGACATCACCCTGTTGAGAAAGTTATTGGAAGTTTAGATAGAGGAGTTTTGACTCGGAATAAGGTACATTTATGTTTGATTTCTCAAATTGAACCTAAGACTACTAATGAAGCTTGTGAAGATAAACATTGGATCAATGCTATGAAAGAAGAACTAGAGAGATTGAAAAAAACAAGACATGGGAATTGGTCCCTAGACCTGAAGACAAGAATGTGATTGGAACAAAGTGGGTATTCAGAAACAAGATGAATGAACAAGGAGAAGTGATAAGAAACAAAGAAAGATTGGTATGTAAAGGATATTCACACAAGAAGGAATTGACTATGAAGAAACTTTTGCACCTGTGGCCAGACTTGAAGCAGTGAGAATGTTTCTAGCATATGCAACTTACAAGAAATTCAAAGTGTATCAGATGGATGTGAAGTCAGCATTTTTGAATGGTGAATTGGAAGAAGAAGTCTACATCGAGCAGCCTAAAGGTTTTCCTTTGACACAAGAAGGAGATATGGTATGTAAGTTAAAGAAAGCTTTATATGGATTAAAACAAGCGCCTAGAACCTGGTATGCAAGATTGGATAAGTATTTATTGAAATTGGGATTTATAAAAGGAACAATAGATAGTAACTTATACACAAAAGAAATTGAGAATGGTTTGTTGGTTATAGTTATATTTTTTGATGATATTATCTTTGGAGGAGAAGATGAAGCTAGTGACAAATTTGTAGATGAAATGAAGACTGAATTTGAGATGAGCATGATTGGAGAAATGAAATATTTTTTGGGATTACAAATAACACAAAGCAAGGAAGGTATATTTGTAAGTCAGACTAAGTATTTAAATGAATTATTGAAAATATTTGGAATGGAAGATTCTAAACCTATTGGAACACCTATGGTAACTGGACATAAGTTATCTAGCAAAGATGAGACACTAGCAGTTGAGCAGAAAAAGTACAGATCTATGATTGGAGGATTGTAGTAATTGACACATACAAGACCTGATATAGCACATTTAGTGGGGATTGTAGCAAGATTTCAAGCAGAACCTAGAGAATCACATTATGTAGCAGTAAAGAGGATACTGAGATATTTGAAAGGAACAATGGATTATGGATTATGGTATGAGAATTCTGATGATTTTACTTTATGTGCCTATACTGATGCAGATTAGGGAGGCAGTGTTGATGACAAGAAGAGCACCAGTGGTGGAGCCTTTTTTCTTGGAGGTAAATTGGTCTCTTGGCTAAGTAAAAAGTAGAATTGTACTTCACAAAGCACAACAGAAGTAGAATATGTTGTAGCAGCAAATAATTGTAATGAGATTATTTGGATGAAGAAGATGTTGAAAGATATTGGAATAAAGTTTGATGAGCCTGTTGTTATACATTGTGATAACACCAGTATAGTGAGTATGTCAAAAAATCCTATTTTACATTCTAAGACTAAACATATTGAGATCAAGTATCATGTTGTAAGAGAGAAAGTTGCAGAAAAAGAAGTAAGATTGGAGTACATAAGTACAAAGGAGCAGATAGCAAATATATTTACAAAGCCTTTACTTAAGGATACATTTGTGTATCTGAGAGGTATGCTTGGGGTTACGCCCCAACCTATTTTTGAGAATTGATGTAGATGCTTGCATCCATCCAGTGGTATATGAGCCCTATCTTTCTTCTGGATTGGATGTTGGAACTTCCTCTATGGGGGAGTTTATGAGCTGAGTCATGAGGACTCTTGTTATTGTATTTTTTTGAAAAGTGTCTTTTGACATTAAGTTGTTGTTGACTTAGCGATGTAATTTCTATCATTGATGTCAATGGGGGAGAGATATACATGAAAAATATTGTGGATTGTATGAGAGAGCTGAATAGGAAAATGAAGCAAGATTTGATTTGATATTTTGCAGTGATGTTGCAGTATTGGATTTTTGGAACATTGGATGTTTTTCATCTATGTTGCCATCAATGCCAATGGGGGAGATTTTTAGGAATGAATGCAAAGTGTTTTGGCAGTCATTCTGTATCAGTTGTTGTTGCATTCATGACTTGGATTCTCATTGATGTCAACACAGTGATATTCTGGATATTAGCAGGAAAGCAGGTATAGTTTTGTTTTATGCACATGTTGTATTGTAGATTGGCTTTTGTGTAGTTGATTATGTTCTTTGGTGTGTTATTAACCTATGGTTAACAGTGCAAAAAGAAATTCATTCATTTGTAAGAGTTATGAGCATTTTGGTGAAAGTAGTGTTTAGACAGTGTTTCTGTGTAGCGATGTTTGGAAATCGGAGGATATCTCTTAGCTGGGATGGAATCTGATTTTGTGTAGTTAAAGGGATTTTTGAGACTCATTAATGATGATGTGGTTCATAGCACAAACTTTGAGGACATTTTTGGAGAAACTTACAGTAACTGGAAGCCGACAGTTTTATGTGAATTATGTGTGTAGCATGTAGAATTTATTATTTTGTAATTGAGGACTAACTCATTTGTAATTATTTGAGTTTGGTATATAAGAAGGAATTTTTCCCTTATTTTAATGTGTACTATGAAGATTGTGATGCGAATACATGCATGAAGTGAAGAAAAGAGCTAATTCAGTGATGAAGGAAGACTTGTGAGTACAGAGATCTGGAATTGTGATCTTGTGTAGCAGAGAGTGTAGTTTTGGCATAGTGTGAAGGAGGTAATATATTTCATATTATTCTATTGAATAATTCTAAGATCTTTTGGACAGTGGGCTCAGAGATCTTTCCTTGAAGTTGTTTGGGCAGTGGGTCCTTCTGTCTTCCATAAACTCTTAACCGGGTTAGAATCTTTTAACAGGGATTCAAAATCTCCTAACAGGGATTTATATGTACTGAATGTATTTCATAAGACTCCTAACAAGGTCCATCATCTAACAAGGAACTTTCATATTAGTGCATCATTTTGTGGGCATCATTCCCACCGGGGTTTACTCTTTTCAAGAGGTTCCCTAGTTAACATATCTTGTGTTATTGTACAATTGTGTATGGTTATCTTTCTATGGTTGATCAGTACATTGATTATATTTTTTAAAGCTGTTGAATGGATAAATTATCTGATAACTGATTCACCCCCCCCTCTCAGTTATCTTGGGGATCTTTACTTTCTAACATCTTTTTCCCTTTTCCCAACAAGTTATAGGTCAAGAGGTGATATTATATATTTGATAGGAACCAGCATAGAATCTGGAGATTCCTCCTTATTCAGAGTCTACCCATAGCTCAAGGAGGTTTCCATTGTTAGGATAGAATTATCATGTAGACCTAATGCCTGAGTTAGGGTGATAATTCTAAACCTAAACAATTTTTGGCACACTCGGTGGGACCACGAACTACTTCTCAGTTCTGAGCTGCTAGATCTATGGTTATTTTTAATTTCAGTTGCTGCTCCCAGTTTGGATTTTAATGAAACTCCAATGAGATCAAACAAGGAGGGTTTTGTGTATTAGGAATTACAGTCAATTAGAAGGGGAGGAAGATCATCTAGAGGTGGAAGAACATCACAAGATCCAAGAGGTACTTTTTTGAATTCAGACTTCTCATCATTTGATAACCCCATTTTTGAAAATCAAGCTGCAAATTTAGAGGAACTTGGGGTTATTATTGAAGAAATTAGTCTTCCTAAAGATCTAAGTGTTCCTAATCATTTCGGATCAGAATTTCCAAGTGTTGAAAATGTATTTATAGATAATTCTATTCTTGGAGCTTCTACAAGTGGTACTGCAGCAACTCCCCAAAATTTAAAGACTTATCAAAGGAAGGTAGTTTAGCTTGCCCAGCCTTCTATTATGATGACTATTCAGCAGAAAGCTCCTCCACATCAAGCAATGGCCAGGAATCTACCATTTGTTACATTCAATCAAGGTAGTCCTTTGAGGATTGCAAATCATGATAATGTTCCATTGGCTGCTCTTAAAGGTTTTCCAACATTCACTAGAGAGGGACCAGTAACAGCTATTGAACACATCAAAGATGTTGCAACTCTTTGCAATGTTCATCATGTTACAGAAGAAGATGTAGCTTTGAAGCTATTGGCTGCATCACTCAAGGTTAAAGCCCTTGATTGGTTCAAAACTCTCCTAGTGGACTCTATTGCTACTTGAGATACCTTAGGAGAAAGGTTGTCTAACTTTTTTGAGGAAAAATCTGATAACCTGTCTTTGGTGGAGCAATTAACTACTATCAAGAGAGCCCCACAAGAGGAGATGAGTGACTTCAATCTACAATTTTAGAAGACTTGGAATTGGATTCCTATTACGGTAAGACCTTCAGCTGAATATGCTTTCTTGTATTATTTGAAGAGTTTGAATAGCGATATCTCTATTATGATTCAATCTATGGGGTGTAATACTTTACCCCAAGCTTTTGATACTACTATTAGGGCATAAAATAGTCTTATCCAGGTAGGAAAGATAGATCCAAGACCTCCTATTCCTTTCTTCCCTAATATTCATTCTAATATGTCATTGGTTGTTCCACCATTAACTATTCTCCCATCATATAAACCCTTAGAAATAGCTCCTACAGCTCCTCTGAATGAACTACAAACTATTAAGGACAGTCAGCAAAAAATTGAAAGTTTGCTGTAATATTTTTTTAATGATTTAGTGGACCTTAAGAGGATTCAAGCTCAGAAAAACCTTGCTATTCAAAATCAGTTTGCTAGTTCTTCTTCTCAATATCCTAATCAGCCTAATTTTTAGGCCAATAGGCAACAATTTCAAGAAAATACTAATGCAAACAAGACGAATTGGAATATGAGACCAAATAGAAAGTACAATCCAACACCTCTTAATACTGTTAGGGATATTGTTCGTACTCAGAATAATATTGCTACTGACTGGTGTTTTCCATGCAATGAGCCACATGATCAGTCTACATGTTCTAACGGAATTCTTAACTAAGCTCTTATGGTACAAAATGCAATGAATTCATAGTAGAATGTGTCTGTTGAAGAGGTACAAAATCAACCAGATCAAAGTGCTATAGATACCGATTTCTGAAATTGGAAAGAAGAAGATTTTTGTGGCCTTAATGAAGATTCATCAATTGCAACAAATAATAGAGTGAAAAAGAGAGCCCTTGAAGTAGATCAATCTACTGGTAATGTTTCTTCTCCACCAGTTTCTATTTTAAAGAATCCATCAGTTTCCATTAATAAAGATCAAAGTCAAAGGAATGCTGATCAAAGTTCTCCTAGGTCCTCACATAAGGTACAGTTTGTTGTTCCATTCAATATTGTTGATACAATGAAAAAGCAAATGTTACTTTGTCTACATGGGAAACTTTATCTATTCCAGGATAGATTGAGATTCTAAAAGAAGAGTTGTCCAAGCTGGCAATTAGTTTGTAGTAGATAGTACAACAACCACTTGGGGTGGTAATGACCAATTCTGAGCCTCCTAAGGTTCAGGAAAAGTTATTAAAAGAAGAGAAAAAGCCTGCTAAGTTTCAACAGCCAGCAATACCAGAAGTCAAGAAGGCTGCAAATATTGGAAAACTAGCAGTAAATGTTGACAAGAAACCAGCAAATGATCAGAAGACATCTGAAAAGGAAGGTAAGAAACCTACAAATGATAAACCTCCTCCTTTTTATGTCTCTTTGATTATTGGAAACAAATTCGTTCATAACTATATGGTTGATAGTGGTGCAACTAGCACTGTCATGCCTAAAAAGATAGCAGATCTGCTAAATTTGAAATATGAACCTCTTGAGAAGGGTATAGTCTAGCTTGATGGAACTTCAGTCAAGACCTTAAGAGTCATTAAAAATGCAAGTTTGACCTTACACTCTTGCCCAAATTTTTCAATACCACGGGATATATATGTTATTGATTTACCAGCATATTTTGCTATGTGTTTGTCCAAAGACTTCACAACCAAAATAGATGGCTATTTTTTATCAAATTGGTCACATTTGTACTTCATAACTAGATATGGTACTAAGGTAACCATAAAATTAGAATCATTGGCCAAAAATCACACAGAGCCCTATAATCCAAGTCCTATTAATGCAAGTTGTGTGATCATGGATCAAGATGAAATACTTGATTATTCAGCTTATAATACTTAAACTGAAGCATATCCAGATATTTTTCTAGATGAATGGGCTACTTGTAATGAATAGAATGATGATATGTTTGATGCTGGTTTTGGAAATTACATGATTTTAGAATCTGATTCAGTAGTGCCTAATTTGATTAAAGATCCAGAATCTGAATTTGATGTATCTAACCAGCTTTGGGATTTGTATTTTGATGGGTCAAGGAATAAGGATGGAGTTGGTTCAGGGGTTATGTTGGTGTCACCTAATGGTGATAGATTTTATGCTACATTCAAGTTGTCCTTTTCATGTTCTAACAATGTGGCTAAATATGAGAGTTTGATTTAGAGATTAGAGTGGGCAAGATTGAGAGGTATTAAGTATTTGAGAGCATTTGGAAACAACGAGCTTATTGCTAAGCAGGTGAGAGGTATCAATACTATTAAAAATGATCTGCTTAATATGTATAAATCTAGAGTTTCTAACATTCTAGATGAATTTGATGCTTTCAATCTGATTTTAATTCCTAGAAGGGAAAATTTGCATGCTGATAGGCTGGCTAGTATTGGTGCTCATGTTGCAATAATAGAAAATAAAGGACAAATTTCAGACCAGTCACTTATTAAGATAATTGTTAGGCCATCCATTCTAGATAATGACACTTATTAGCAAGTTTTTAATACTGATGAACATATCTTAAGTTTTTTGACAGAAACAAATGGTTTCTCAGCTTCTAGAAATAATAAAATCCATCAACAATTGGAAGACCAGATTATTTAGTTGAAAACCAACCAGCTTCCAAAAGGATTAGTCAGCCTGGAATCAGCTTTTAACTTTGATGATCAATTTAGGAAGGGTAAAACCAGCTTGCTGATTGAAGAAGATCATTATGAGGAAGTGGAAATTTTTAGAGACAAGTGGTTAAACGTTGGTAAAATTAATTCTCTTGAAGAAAAAGAATTGTTTATTAATCTTTTCAGAGAATTTAGTGATGTTTTTGCATGGGAATATTCTGATCTGAAGGGATTTGATCCCCAAATAACCTAGCATACTATAGAATTGGAGCCAAATGCTAGGCCAATTAGACAAAAACAAAGGCCTATAAACCCCAAGTTAGAGCCATTAATGTTAAAAGAGCTCAGAAAACTCCTAGATGGTGGTATTATATTTCCTATTAAGCATACATCTTGGGTTTCTAACTTAGTTCCAATAAGGAAGAAGAATGGAGAGATAAAAATTTGTGTAGACTTTAGAGACCTTAATAGGGCATCTCTAAAAGATAGACACCCTCTTCCTTCCCTAGAACAGATTTTACAATATGTTTCTAGTTCTTAGAGGTTTTCACTCCTAGATGGGTATTCTGGTTACAACCAGATTTTAGTCAAGGAATCTGATTAGTTTAAAATAGCTTTTACAACTAAATGGGGTACCATGGCTTACAGAAGAATTCCATTTGGGTTATCAAATGCTGGGGCTACTTTTTAGAAAGCAATGGACATGGATTTCAAGAACTTAATGTATAAGTTTGTTCTAGTGTACCTAGATGATGTGACAATTTACAACAAGGTTGCAAACTAGCATATTGATCATTTGAGATAGATTTTACAAAGATGTAGAGAATTTGAGATTTCTTTAAACCCCAATAAATCTATATTTGTAGTTCACGAGGGAAAACTCCTAGGATTCTAAGTGTCTAAGGAAGGAACAACAATAGACCCTGAAAGAATTCATGCAATTCTGGAACTTTCGTTGCCTAAACACAAGAAAGGATTGCAGAGTTTCATTGGGAGAATAAATTTTCTAAGAAGGTTTATTCCTGATATTGCAAATCTATTAAAACCACTAACTACTATGCTTAAGAAAGATGTTTCTTTCAGCTGGACTGATGAAGGAAAAAATAATTTTGAATTGATAAAGCAGGCTTTGTCTTCATCCCCTACTCTTGTTAATCCTGATTTTAGTAAAGATTTTATTATATATGCTTATGGTGGTTCAGATACTATTTTAGTAATGCTGGTTCAAAAGAATGATGAAAAACAAGAGCAGCCAGTTGCTTTTTTTAGAAAAGGTATGGATGACTATGAAAAAAGGTACAATTTTTTTAAAAAGCATGTACTAGTTGTTATTAAAGCTTTGAATAAGTTTAAGCATTTAATTGCTTGAAATAAACTACATCTAATGGTTGCTCATCCTAGTATCAAAGAGTTTTTGTTGAAAAAAGATGTTAATGAAAAGAGGGATAGTTGGATAACAAGAGTTATGGAGTATGATGTACAGATTCATGTGACCAAGCTGGTTAGAGGCAAAGGCCTTTGTGCTCAAATGGCAGAAGAAGAAGAACAGGCTAAAGTTTATGAAGAATCTAAAAATTTACAAGTTGATGTATTATTTAATAATCCTACAACTTGGTTATCAGATATGACCAGAATCTTACAAACTGGACAATGTCCAAACAATCTTGATAAGGGAAAGAGGAGATACTTCAAGTTAAAATCTATTCCCTATGTTCTTATTGATGGTATACTTTATAGGAAGGACTATTCTAGAATGTTTCTTAAATGTATTGATTCACTAGATCAAGACATAATTTTATCTAAATTTCATGATGGATCTTGTGGAGGACATTTCAATCCTAAGACTACAGCCTGGAAAATACTAAGGGCAGGTTATTATCAGCCTGATTTATTTAAGGATGCTCATGTTTGGGCCAGAAGATGTCAGAAATGTGCTATTTTTTCAGGTAAACAAAAGTTGGCAGCACTGCCATTAAAGACAATTATGGTTGATCAGCCATTTGCTAAGTGGGGAATGGACTTTATTGGTCCTATTAATCCTAATTCTAGTGTAGGTCATAAATGAATTTTGATTTCTACTAATTATTTCATGAGATGGACTGAGGTTGTTGCACTAAAAGAGGCTATTGGACCTACTGTGCTAAAATTTTATGAAGACATTGTGACCAAGTTTGGAGTCCCTGAATCAATTATTTCTAATAATGCTATGGCTTTTATTGGTTTAGCTATTACAGAATGGGCTGTGAAGAATGGGATTTATTTAAATACTTCTTCTAACTATTATCTTCAGGGTAATAGTCTTGCAGAATGTACTAATAAAAATCTAACCAGAATTATCAAAAAGACTTTGCAAGATACTAAGAGAGATTGGCATTCTAAATTGAAGGCAGCCTTATGGCTGGATAGGATTACACCTAAACAAGTAATTGGGAATTCCCCTTATGTCCTAGTTTATGGTAAAGAGGCTAGATTGTCAGTTTCTACTGAATTTCCAGCCTTGAAGCTGGTTGATCAGATGTTACTATTTGGAGAAGAAGATCCCCTTAAACTAAGGTATGCTGATTGATGAGTCAAGTTTATGGGATGTTTTGTTTATGATTTTCTAAGTTTAGACTTAAATATCTTATGGTTTTTCATAAACATTATACTGACTTTTATGTTTCTAAGCTTTAGCCATATGTATATTTGATACTTTTGAAACTAAATGACAAGACTAAATATATATATAGATTAATGAAAGTTATGATAAAATCTGGTATTTTTCTTCTCTAGCTTTAATGGGTAGACCTCCCATAGTCATGTGATGAGGCTATGTTAAAATAGGGAAACTTATTATAATCTCTACCTTGGATTTGTGTTGTGGATTATGTTATGCTAACCTTTTGCAGGAGAAGAATAAGTCAGCAAGGAGCACGGACTCAAGGATGAGTGGGTCTTTTAAGGTGAATAACTATTTCAAATTTCATCATAGCTCCACTCCTTCCATAACTTTGTGGTTGCTGATTCAGACCAAGTCAATCTAGTTACCAAGTGTTCCTATATTCTCAAAGCACTAAATATGGCTTATCTTCTTGCATAAATGATGTTGTCATTCCTGTAACTGAAGTTGTTATGCTATGTAATGAAGGACCTAGTTTGTAGGTGTTCTATTTTTCTTAGTTTCTTTTAAATAAGCTGGAACTTATGATTCTAGGCTAGTTAGATGTTTTGAGGAATTCATACTGTAATCCAGCAACAAAGTGAAATACTTTGATATCCTATATTATATCTATGTTTTGTTAAATGAATATATGACAGTTCAAAATTTCAATCTCTGAATTATAATTCATTCATACTTCCGTGGGGGCCCACATGGGAGGTGAATCCCATGTTCATGTTTAAGTAGGATTCAGTTAAGTTTCTTTGAAGTTGTTAAGTATTGTTTCTCCTGCAGCCAATGGTAACAGAACCAGTGACTATTTCCTACAGCATAGGTTTACTTTTGAAGCATTGTCTATTTACTGTTAAGTTTTTCTTTCAAGATGAGAGTTAATTTATAGTTTTAGTTTCTAGTATAAATATCCTGTAGCAATAGCTTTTACTTTAGTAGTGATTACTCTTGAGGAGAACTAAAGTATAAACTTTTCAGCCATCATCTCAAGTTCATGTTTCGGGATTGATACATTTAATGAAGTCTAGCATGATGTTCTAAGTAGATATGTGATGATTTTCAGCAATGAATCATTGTTAAAGGATGTCCAATCCTTGAGTTACTAGGATATTATTCTGACTAGCCATTGATCTATTATAGCTTGAAAAGGAAAGGAGAAAGGCATTGGAAATAATGGAACTAAAGCAAGCTCAAACTAAAAGGTCATTTGACAGGAAAGCTAAGTTCAGGGAATTCAAAGAAGGTGATCTAGTACTCAAGTGGGATGTGCTAAAGAGAAGGCTAGGGCAGCATGATAAATTTGATAATTTTTGGTCAGGCCATTTTGGTTAGGCCTTAGCAAGGTTGGCAACAACCTCAGCAAGGCTGGCAACAATATCATCCAAGATGGCAGAAATCTCAACAGGGTTGGTCACAACCTCAAAAAAACCCTAGCAATAGCCCCAGCAGGGGTGGCAACAACCACACAATTGGATGAACCAATCAAACTAGCAAGCTTTGATGCCACCACCTCAGTAGTAGGATTTGATGCCTCCTCCTGCAGCCAACACTACTTCCCCTAAACAAACTCAATTGCCTTCTCAGCCTACTCTTAATCCCAACAATGCTAAACCAACAACACAGCAGTAGAGCTATGTAATTTCCCTGAATAATATCCATTTAAGATCTGGCACAACCCTTCCTCCTCCACAATAGCCTATCATTACTGAATTTGAGGATGCCTTGGCAAAACCAACTGAGGTACCAGTCAAACCTACTACTCCTACAGCACAAGAACCCCCATTTCCTCATAGGTTGGAGGAACAAGCTAAGCCAGTGGAAAATCAAGCAGTGTTAGATTTGCTTGCCCAACTAAAGCAAATGACAGTAAAAATTCCCTTGTTAGATGCCATAAAGGAAGTGCTTGCATATACTAAAGCCATCAAGGAAGCTTGTATCAAACAACCTAGGAGGAAGAAAAAGGATCCTAAAACCATACATGTCCTAGGCTAGTTATCTGATCTAATGTTGGAGAAATTGATAGTTCCAAAGTATTCTGATCCTGGTAGTCCTATGGTCACAATCACTATTCAAGGAATGCAAGTCCAAAATGCTCTAGTTGACTTAGATGCATCCATAAATGTCATGACCAAGGAAGTAATGTCTTAGTTGCATATCATTGGTCTTAGGGAAACCTTAACCATCCTTCAACTTGCTGATAGTTCCACCATTACACCTGATGGGATGGTAGAGGATGTAATAGTCACCTTGAATTCTTGAGAATATTCGGTCGACTTTATTGTCCTTTCTCCAAAGGCTAATATGGGAGGGTATCCAATAATTCTAGGTAGGCCTTGGCTGGCTACTACAAATGCCTATATAGCTTGTCGATCAGGAAAAATGACTATATCCAATGGAATCAACACTAAAAATCTGACTTTATATTCCCCAGCTCAACCTCTATTGCAAGATGACCAGATAATCTGGCCAAACTTGGATGATACTGAACCTGAGGTCAATTTCATTCACCAGTTAATGATGATATCTAGGGAACCTTTTTTAGCTTCTAGGGGAGAAGATGAGATCATTTCCTCCATTATTACGAATAAGCATGGAGTGCAATCCCAAGTGTGTTCCCAAGAGGACTATGTTCTTGAAACTTTGTTACCACCTTCTGATGCTCTGCAGTATTTAGAAAATTCAAAATTTCTTCATACATTATTGCCTCATGAAATGGAGTCTTCCCTAATTGCTCAACTATCCATGGTAGAAAAGGTCACTGAGCTAGAGGTCAGCCCAAGATAGGAGTTAAATGTAAATAGTGCTTTGACTCTCTCTCAGCAGACAGATGTCCTACAGCTTCTAAAAGAATATCAACAAGCCTTTGCTTGGGATTATACTAACATGAAAGGCTTAGACCCTAAGCTCTGCACTCACAAAATTTATATCAGCCCTGAATTCAGACCTATTCGCCAACCTCAACGAAGGGTTAACCAAGCTCTAAGGGATATAGTTAAGAATGAGTTGTAGAAGTTGTTAAATGCTAGCTTCATCTATTCCATTTATGATAGTTAGTGGGTCTCCCCTTTTGTAATATTACCTAAGAAAGGAGGGAAGTGGAGATTTTGTGTTGACTATAGGGAGCTTAACACAACCACTAAGAAGGACCACTTTCCATTACCATTCATAGATCAAGTCCTTGATAACCCAGCTGGAAAGAAATACTTATCTTTTCTAGATGGATTTAGTGGTTATAATCAGATACAAATAGCCCCTGAAGACCAAGAGAAGACAACATTCACCTGCCCATGGGGCACATTTGACTATTCAGTGCTACCTTATGGGTTGTGCAACGCCCTTGCTACTTTCTAGTGAGTTGTGATCAGTATATTCTTAAATATCTCTGCTGATTGCATGGAGATTTACATGGACGACTTTACCACCTATGGGCATACTTTTGATGAGGCCAATGCAAATTTAGAGAAAGTTCTTCAAACATGTTTTGATTATAACCTCTCTCTCAATAGTGAAAAGTGATTCATGATGATGGAAGAAGGGGTTGTCTTAGGACATTTCATATCTTCAAAAGGTATTCAAGTGGACCCTGCCAAGATTGAAGTGATTAGCACATTACCTACAACAGCAAAATAAAAAGATGTGCAAAGTTTTCTTGGACATATCGAGTATTATAGAAGGTTTATAAAGGATTTCAGTCAGCTTGCATCACCATTGTATAACTTGCTCAAGAAGGATGTTGAATTTTCTTGGAATTTTGAGTGTGCAAAGTCTTTCCTACAGCTTAAAGAAGTTCTCACTACAACACCATTTTTTAGAGGACCTAATTGGGGCTTGCCTTTTCACATTCATACTAATGCCTCAGACTATGCTATTGGAGTTGTGCTTGGTCAGAAGGTGGACTCATTTGAGCATGCAATTTACCTTGTCAATAAAAAATTTTAGGGCACTGAGTTTAATTACATTGTCACTGAAAAAGAACTTCTTGCAGTCATCTATGCCTTGAATAAATTTAGACACTACATTACTAGATATGAGATCTTTGTGCATACTAACCATTCTGCTATTAAGTATCTCATGAACAAGCCTGCAATCTCTGGAAGATTGGCTCACTGGTTGTTGCTTATGCAGGAATTTGACATTACCATAATAGATAAACCTGGTAAAACCAATGTGGTAGCTTATTTTCTTTCTAGGTTGCATGTACCTGATGATCCTACAGCCATTGATGATAGTTTTCCTAATGAACATCTTTTCTTGCTGACTACACATAATCCTTGGTATGCTGATATTGTCAATTATCTCACCACTGGTAAGACACCAGCTCATTTCTCTACTAAAGAAAGAAGACTGTTGACTGAAAAGAGCTTTAATTATTCATGGATTTCTAGATTCATGTTTTATAATGGTCCTGATCAAGTAACTAGAAGATGCGTAAGAGAGGATGAAACCTATGATATCCTCAAGGCATGTCATGATGAACCTTGTGGTGGACATTTTGCTACCAAAATAACAGCATTGAAAATTTTGACTACAGGATACTATTGGCCCAGTCTACACAAAGATGCTGCTCAGTACACCAAAAAGTGTGACAAATGCCAATGCATGGGATGGCCTACTAAGATAGATGAAATGCCCCTACAGCCACAAGTAGTTATCACACCCTTTGACAAATGGGGGATTGACTTTGTCAGTCCTATTGAGCCCTCTTCCCAAGGTAAATCCTATATCCTTGTCTACACTGACTATGTTGCAAAATGGGCTGAGGCTAAACCTATGAAGCACCCTAGGGATAACAATGTTGGAAAGTTCCTTTATGAATTCATCTTCACTAGCTTTGGAGTACCAAGAGAGATTCAATCTGATCAAGGTCCTTAGTTTACTTCCAATTTGATTGCTACTCTGATGGAGGAATATAACATCAGGCATGGTAAATCTTCACCCTGTCACCCACAAGCTAATGGGTAGGTGGAAGTTACCAATTGGGAGTTGGAATCTATTCTCACTAAAATAGTAGTCATCCATAAGAAAGATTGGGCTATCTGACTTCCTAAAGCACTCTGGGCTTACCGAACTACATGGAAGTCTACAACTAGTTTCACACCATTTGAGCTTGTCTATGGTCACTTTGCATTCATGCCTATAGAGTTCAAACATAAGACACTTAGGACAGCTCTTGATCTTGGGATGGATCTCACTGCAGCACAACAAGACAAGATTCTGAGTTTGAATGGCATTAATGAGTGGCAAAAATATGCCTTACATAACACAGAATTGATACAACATCAGTGCAAGCAATGGCATGACAAGTTTGTCAAGGACAAAGTGTTTTCAGTTGGAGACTGGGTGCTCCTCTATGACTCTCGATATCAGCATAATCTAGGGAAATTCCAAACCAGGTGGCTCAGACCATATGAGATTATTGCAGTCTTTCCAAATGAAGCAGTTCAGCTCTCCATAGTTGATCCAATTCATTTCAAACTATTGGTCAATGGTCACCGATTGAAGTTATATCACAAACCCTAGAGTAAGGATGAGTTCCTACAGAAATTATCTTCTGTCGTTGGTGACACACTTCCTACAGCAACTCGTAATGAGCTTTTTGCTCATTTTCCTTCCTCACTCTAAAAAGATCTCATCACTTTCATAATAAATACTTTCTTAATGAAAGTGCCTTCTCCATAATAAAATTTTGTTTCATTTCTTGTCTATCACCCATCCACCTCATTTCTTCTTTAATTCATGGATAGTAACAACTACCATCTCAGCAGTAATTCAAGTTAGCACACATTTCAAGGTATGTAATTTTAATTTGTTTTCCCCTTATTTTTATCGTATGCCTTGTCACCACTGCAAGTGTGGGACCACTTGCAATATTTTAGCTGGGGGGAAGTTATATCATTTTTTTTTGTCATTATGTTTATGAAATCTTTATATTTATTCATTTCTCCTGTCATACTTGCATTTTTCTACCATGATTAGACACTTTTGAAAATCATTATGCTGTGTTGTTATTTTTCACACGTATAAAGTAAGGTGGCAAGTTATGTTGAGTACGAGTTCTACAGAGAGTACTTATGAGTAATTATGAAATGTTAATATGATAATTTGCATTTATGTTATTCATAAGCTCATTTCTTCAGCCACATTGCTAGAAATTTCCAAATTTGAAATCATCCTACAACCTACCTTTTCAAGCTTTCTTGTTCAAAATTGTGATTGTATGTTTTTATCTCCTGCAACTCCATTTTGGGTATCTCAGAAACCAGACGATGGGAGGTGACCTCGTTCGTAGGGAGCCCACTGTGCATAATGTTTTGCTAGAAGACCAGAACTATAGGCCATATTTTCAGGTAAGAGGTTGGATGGATTATATACAGAAGCTAACTAGCTGGGATGATGAAGTTGCACTTCAATTTCTTAACTCCTTAAAAGATGGAGTGGCTACAGTTAAAGGAATGAAGGTACCATTTTCTCAGTCAATTTTGGTAGAGGTTATGGTGTTACCATAGGAAGGTGAGGAATTTGTAGAAAATCTTGACCCAACTACTTCCATAGCTTAGTTCATTCTACAGTCAGACCCATGGCTTGAAGTTGACCGGAAACAAGGTACATTTAGACTATCTCTTCCAGAGCCATTTAGGCAATGTGCAATTCATATCATTAGATATTTTACCTATGAAGGGTGGCATTTATTCCTACATTCCATTCACTTTAAATTCTTCAGTTGTTTAAGACATGACAATAGGCCTATCAATGTCCCTAGTTTTGTGTTTGGCATCTTGTCAAAGTAGGCCATTCTAGTTCAAGAGGGTAAATGAAATTCTATCTCTCACCACTATTTAATCAAATTAATAGTGGAAAAAGCCTTAAGGGAGTAGTCATAAATTTCCTAGGATGAATTTATGTTGCAAGGGTTTAAGGAGCCAACCCCAAAACCAATTGGGCGTAGAGTGGGATAGAGGATTAAAACTACTAAAGGGGTTAGGAAATTTTTTATTTAAATTGGACAATGTTCTTCATCCAAAAAGAAATCTAGGGTTAGGACCCCTAATTCTCCTAATTCCTCTACTTCAAGATCAACTCATGAAGAGGAATTGGAGACTTCTATAGAAAAGGATGAAGTTGCTCCTGCAGTGGAAACAGTTTCCCCAAAGGACAAGAAAAAGAAAATTAACCCTGGTACTAGTTAGTAGGCCAAGGCATCTCATGTAGCCACAAGCACTTCTAGAAAAAGGAAAGCTCCAAAAAAGGAGGAAACTTTGTTAAGGGAAAGTACTAGGAGGAGGTCAAATACAACTGTAGAGATTCCAGTTGATGAACCGAATGTGGAACAAGATTCTAGACAGAAGGAAGAAGAGGATGAAAAGATTCAGCAAGAAGTTGAATTACAGGTTGAAACTTCTTAGTGGGAAGAACAATGGACTGAGATTATGGAGCATAAAACATTTGAGGGGTTTCCTAATGTTAAAACAGAGTAGGTTCCTGATAAGCCAGTAAATGTAGAAGTCATTATAATTAGAGATGACTCCAGCTCAAAAGAGAAAGCTTATGTGTTTTGAAGGAGAGGATCAACCTCTAGGAGTCCTCAAGAAGATGATTCAGATAGTGATGACTCTGATAGTTACATTAGGGAAGCAGATGACACAATGTTCTCTCCTACAATAGGATCTCCTACAATAGAAAGGGATCCCTATGAAGAAAATCTAGATATTGATGCGGACCTTGTGCATAAGGTAGTAGAGAAAATTTTGAATGAAGGATTAGATACATTAGCTTTAGTGGCTCAAAAATTCTCCAACACCAAGAGGGCTATGATCATCTAGATAGATCCTTTGAAGAGGGCAAGTGCTAACAATGGTAAGTCATTTGTTCCTCAAGCAGTAGACAATTCTTTCCTTAGTTCAATAACAGATCAATCTAGTTCAACATCTTTGTTATCTATTATCTTCCAATTGTCTAAGCAATTAAATTTTGAGAGAGAGTAGTGGAAATAGCAACGGAAAGAACTAAATAGGGTAGTAGACTATCATTATCAGGAAACACTTGTTCAGGAGGAAAAGATAGAATAGCTAAGTGTGAAACTTGACAAAATCACATCTCTAATTCCTGACCTGATGGGTTGTAGATCCCCATCACCCGTCTATGCCTTGTTTCTCAAAGAATAGTTGTTAAACTATCAAATGACCTGCATTATGCAGGACAAATCTTCCTCATTACAAGAGCCTACTCAGTTTTCTCAAATATTCCATAACTCTCCTACAGCCATTCAAAATCTATTATGTGAATTCTATCTCCACAACCTAGCAATCCTATTAAAATAATAATAAAATATAGAGAGATAGGAAATTGTTTAATCAGTGAGCTAGGAATAAGAACATTTACCATGAATAATCACAAAACTAGGTGCATTCACCAAAGAGAAAACCAATAAAGGAGACAATATTTTGAAGGGGGAAAAGCATAAAAAAAACCCTGTGATATAATGAAAGCGGCAAAAATGCCTAATAATGAGAAAGAGAGATATAGAGTGAGAGCTTAGCTCATACAATGTTCAAGAAGAAGAAGAATCTTGTGTGTGTGTATGAAGAGAGAAGGAGAGCCATCTCTTTTAATAGAGATGTGAGAAAGGAGTTACATTGTAACTCCCATTTCTATGTATGCCACATTTCACTAGTGTGTGAGACAAGTGTAGGATTCCTCATAAGGAGGTATATCTAATTTCCTTAATAAAAGAATTACAAATATGACATGTCCTCCCACTTGGACTAGAGGATGAATACAATAGGATATCTTGGTTTATCCTTACATATTTACCAAAGAAAGATTAAATTCGAACACCCCACTTTAATCTTTACTTGGGGTGATTACATCAATAGGTATCAAACCCAAATGTTTACAATGAATTTGAGATGTTTCTTTTGAAAGAGTCTTCACTAGGATGTCTTTGGCTTGATCATCTTGCATGTCTTCAACTTGTGCTTTGGAGCTTGAATGGTACATAGGACTTTTGGCAAAGTGAATAGCATGTTGAGGGGAGCCCAAATCTTTAAGAGACCATTGAAATTCTTGAGATGTATTTATGCATTATGTATATTCATTTCTAGTAGAAAATATAGGTGGAGCATAATCAACACTTGAGCCTGCAATAAAGCAAAAGCCACTAGTAGAGTGCCCATCATTGGGATCACCTAGTGTTAAATCAGTAACACTTTGGAAAAAAAAATCATATTGTGAATCATGAGGAAAATAATTAGGAATGAAATCTTCAGTTGCATAAAACAAATCTATAGTCTATTTATCATAATATGAAGCATCACTAAGAGATTTAATATAAGCATCATTATCATTAACCTCCACAACAATCATAGGATTAGTACTATCATCATGAATTTCATCTTGAGTGATAAACATATCTTGCAAAGTAACATTAAGAAAGTTAGATATAATTTCCTCTTCTTGGTCAAACATATCATCAACATGAGAGCAAGGAGGAGTAAACGGATTATTACCATCATCATCATCATCACTGCTACTACTAGAAGGAACAAAATCATTAGGAGTATCATTACTATCTTTATGTTCATCATTATCCTTTTGAAGAGTATTAGTATTATCCTTAATGTTAGGAGCAGAAACAAGAGGAATAGAAATATGGTGAGCTTTCAAATCAGAAACATAAAGCACATCATGTAATTCACCATTTGAAATAGAAACATTACCAGTTCCTTCAACTTGACAGCAATAATTATCAGCTAAAAAAATAGGAATATTCATAGGATCAAGTTGCAAAGAATCAAATACTTCTTTATGAGATGTAACATGTTGAGATGCACCACATTCAAGTGGTTTAGAAGCATTAAAATAGATAGTAAAAGTAGAATGAGATTAATTTCCATTAGATTTTCCATTTGAGTAGTTTTGAGAATGATGTTGATCATCCTATTGTTTCTTAAAATAGTTATGTATTAAGTGACCATTTTTACCGCAATAGGTGCAATGTGGCCTATTTGAATGATTACTATTATGATAGTTATTGGAAGGCCTAGAATTGTAATGATCATTAAATTGTTGGCCTGAGTTATTATTTGAATTATTAGTATTGTTTGATCTTTGATAATTTTGGTTATTTTGATTAATGTTAGAAGATCTATTGTTATTGTGACTTTGAGAAACATATGCATGTTTATTGAGTTTTAAGTATGCCAAATTGAATCAATTTTGCTTCCTCTTGACACAACATATTTTGAAAGATGACATAAGTTAATTGAGATGCTAAAGAAGGAATAGCTAACTAAGAGTAAATATTTGTAATAAACTATTGGAACTGTCTAGGGAAACATTTACGAATAATTATGTGGATTATCATAAAATCAGAGAGAGTAACTTGTAAACTAGTTAGTAAAGTTTTAATTGAATCAAACTTGAGCAAGAAATCATCAACAGAGTTGAAATTGGTATACCTGAGGTCTTCAAGTTGGTCTTGAAGCTGCATTTTTTGAGTCTCATCTGCACTGTCATAGGTATTTTTCAGGATGTCCCAAGCTTGATGGGCTTCTGTACAAGTAGAAATTAAGACATACAATTCGTGACTTAAGGAGATCTCGATTAGACCAAGTGCTTCCTCATTTTTAGTCTGCCAAGCAGTTTGGTTAGCTTGAGGAGTAGAGGTTGTTGGTTTTGAACTGGCATTAGTTGCAATATCTAAAATATGTCTAAATCTAAAGATGAAGGTCATGTGCATTTTCCATGCATGATAATTTGTACTAGTTAACTTTATTTCTGGCATCAGGGTAGTCATGGTTAGATACAAAGATTAAAGTAAAGAACACCTAAACTTGAGATAAATGAATGAAAAACCTTAACATAACCTAGAAAAGAAACTCAGATCAAACTATATACACTTGCATGCAACAACAAAAAGCTATAAAAGCTTACGCCAAGGAGGCATGCAAGGAAAAAACAACCAGAGGAAAAAAAAATAGAAACAAGAACACAAAGGAGATAACAAATCTCGGTTAAGCTGTTATTGATTAACAGATAACACAAGAATCTCTTCCATGCAAAGAGGAAGAAAACTAAATAACCTAATAACAAAGCAACACAAACCTGCAAAATAGACGAGTTAATGAATGGAAATCAGATTTAAAAAAGAGATGAACCTGCAAAGAAATGTTAGGAAACTCGAATTGAATCTAATAGAAAGATTAAGAAGATATGGAAAATAAGCAAACTCTATTAGAAACAACTATAAGTAATCTCAAAATATCCTTATGAATCTCCAGTGATAAACTCTAACTCCTGCAATATATATATAAGTGAACTGCAAGATAATTAATGACTAAAAGAATCGCATGCAAAGATAAACACTCTCAATAATCTATCACAAAGGAATAAAGCCACATTGCTTCTACTTAGATCTATATCCCAACAACCCTGCAAAAAAATGTTAAGGAAAAAATATACTAAAACATTAATAATGAAAAAATTCCACAGAGAGAATGATAAAACACAACGCTAAGTTCCTTTCAATTAAAATGATTTATTCTAGCTAACTTATTTCTTCATGCAATTAAATGAATCTAAATTTATTTCAATGAAAAGAAAATTAAGATCAACCTTAAAACAAACTGAGAATGCTAAAGAAAATAACTAAAAAATGAAATGCTAAAAAAACTATTGAAATTGGCCTAACTAAAAAACAACCTAGTCTAGAAACTAGGGAAAAGAGGAAGCAGATCACATGAAAAAGCATGCAATGAGGCATCGATCAAGAGGGCATGCATGGTAGAGTCGAGTCGTGAGTAGAGCAGAGCAGAGCCGGCGGCGGAGAGTGTGGAGGAAATGGAGGAAGATTTGGAGGTGGTAGTGATGGTGGATGATGAAGTGGAAGCTTGAGGAGGTGGGCAGAGGAGAAGCGATGGAGGAGTTGGTCACAGAGGGGTGGGGTGAGGGTCAAGGGTTGGAGTAGCCACTTCTAACATATCTAAAAAATGGCTCAAAAAATGAAAGCTCCGCAACGATTTGCTCAGGCAAAGTAAACTATCATAAGGAATGATCAAAGCATGAATTCAAAACATGAATACAATCATAAGTTGTTAGGAAAAAAGCATTAGGAATTTAGGATGAAACTTGATACTCCTCCAAAATTTGTGACCCACGTGAAAAGAAGCAACTAGAATTGAACCACATAAATATAACCCCAAAGAGTTCTTATAAAAAACCATGCCCAAATGGGGGAAGATCAAGCTCACCAAAAGGAAAAAAAATAGCGGCTAGGTCAAAGAAATGGCATGCCAGTTCAGTTACCAGGAGGCTCAAGAAATGAAAGTAGAGATGATTTCTCAAACCGCAATCTTCTTGCACAATTTTATTTTTTTTCTTCCGATCTCACAAACCCTCCTTATGGAAGAAGGTGAAACAGCATGCAAAGCTAATTGTATTAATTGAAATAATGCATGAATGATTATAAAACAATAAAAGAAGGTATGCATGCAATGAGAATATTAGAAACAATGATTACTAAGAACAAGCAGAGCACAAAAAGGTAAAAAACCTATGTAACCAATTAAATAAAAGGCATGCAATGAATGGAAATAAGAAATAATAATTGCAAATTGAAAAAAAAATTCTATACATGCATGAAACCAAAATTAGAAACAAGGATAAAAGAATAAACTTTTGAATCTTTAAATAAAAAATATTATAATATTAAATTTTGATTATAATATTAAGATTTTGATAATGAAAATAATACAAAATTAAATTGCAGTGAAAGATATAAAAAAATTAACTAAGGAGAAGAGAGTCAATACTCTCTCAACAATGTCTCCAAATTTGGATTGCACCAAGATATGGTAGCTCCTTTACCTACACACTCAAAACATGATTAAACCAACCTGCTCTGATACCATGTTAAAATAATAACAAAATATAGAGAGATAGAAAATTGTTTAATCAATGAGCTAGGAATAAGAATATTTACCATGAATAATCACAAAACTAGGTGCATTCACCAAAGAGAAAAGCAACAAAGGAGACAATATTTTGAAGGGGAAAAAGCATAAAAAAACCCCGTGATATAATGAAAGTGGCAAAAATGCCTAAGAATGAGAGAGATATATATATATAGAGAGAGAGTGAGAGCTTAGCTCATACAATGTTCAAGAAGAAGAAGAATCTCATGTGTGTGTATGAAGAGAGAAGGAGATCTATCTCTGTTAATAGAGATGTGAGAAAGGAGTTACATTGTAACTCCCATTTCTATGTATGCCACATTTCACTAGTGTGTGAGACAAGTGTAGGATTCCTCATAAGGAGGAATATCTAATTTCCTTAATAAAGGAATTACAAATATGACATGTCCTCCCACTTGGACTAGAGGATGAATACAATAGGATACCTTGGTTTATCCTTACATATTTACCAAGGAAAGATTAAATTCTAACAAGTCCCTAATGACCGAGTTTGGAATCCCTTGCTTTATGTTGGGGATATTCAGCTCAAAGCCCCCATGTCCTGGGTACAGAATGAAATTAGTTGGGACACTCAAGTCAAAGTGTATAGGGATTTGGAGTAAAAAATTCCCCTATTTTAAGGTCTGAAGTCAAATATCCTCGAACTTAATATTATAATTGGTTAAGAATTGCCCCCTCTAAATCAAGTAGCAAGGTCATCTATCCAATGAGAAATGAAGCATTTAATGCATATGAACATATGGTAGATTCTAAATTACCTGAGGTTAGAAATGCCATTCAGTGGCGCTGGAACAGTTTATCTAGGGAGATGAGAAACAGAGAACCACATTCACCTCTCAATTTTTCTATGGCAACCCAGCACGCACCTTGGTATATTTCCTTGGGAAGAGAGAGGGAAAGTTTCTAGATTCCACTAAGCTTTCAGCCTCCATTACTGATGTCCCCTCTACTTGCAAACTCAAAAAATTTGGACAGTTTTGATATGCAGAAGGAAAAGGATAGATGGAAGAAACATAGAGAAACAAAGGGATTCTATTGGAGTCTTGCAGAAGGAGGTACTGGACAAAGAACAGTTGCTGATTATAGATTGACAACCAGGTTGAAGAATTTATTTGTTACGGGACTAGCAAATAGCTAAGCTAGGGGAATGATGAGTCAAGTTTATGGGATGTTTTGTTTATGATTTTCTAAGTTTAGACTTAAATATCGTATGGTTTTTCATAAACATTATATAGACTTTTATGTTTATAAGCTTTAGCCATATGTATATTTGATACTTTTGAAACTAAAGGACAATACTGAATATATATATAGATTAATGAATGTTATGATAAAATCTAGTATTTTTCTTCTCTAGCTTTAATGGGTAGACCTCCTACAGCCGTGTGACAAGGCTACATTAAAATAGGGAAACATATTATAATCTCTGCCTTGGATTTGTGTTGTGGATTCTGCTATGCTAACCTTTTGTAGGAGAAGAATAAGTCAGCAAGGAGCAAGGACTCAAGGATGAGTGGGTCTTTTAAGATGAATAACTATTTCAGATTTCATCATAGCTCCACTCCTTCCATAACTTTGCGGTTGCTGATTCAGACCAAGTCAATCTAGTTACCAAGTGTTCCTATATTCTCGAAGCACTAAATATGGCTTATCTTCTTGCATAAATGATGTTGTCATTCCTGTAACTAAAGTTGTTATGCTATGTAATGAAGGACATAGTTTGTAGGTGTTCTATTTTTCTTAGTTGCTTTTAAATAAGTTGGAACTTATGATTCCAAGCTAGTTAGATGTTTTGAGGAATTCATATTGTAATCCAGCAACAAAGTGAAACACTTTGATATCCTATATTGTATCTAGGTTTTGTTAAATGAATATATGACAGTTCCAGATTTCAATCTTTGAGTTATAATTCATCCATACTTTCGTGGGGGCCCACATGGGAGGTGAATCCCATGTTCATGTTTAAGTAGGATTCAGTTAAGTTTCTTTGAAGTTGTTAAGCATTGTTGCTCCTACAGCCAATCGTAATAGAACCACTGACTATTTTCTGCAGCATAGGTTTACTTTTGAAGCATTGTCTATTTACTGTTAAGTTTTTCCTTCAAGATGAGATTTAATATGTAGTTTCAGTTTCTAGTATAAATCTCCTATAGCAATAGCTTTTACTTTAGTAGTGATGACTCTTGAGGAGAACTAAAGCATAAACTTTGCAGCCATCATCTTAAGTTCACGTTCCTGAATTGATACATTTAATGAAGTCTAGCATGATGTTCTAAGTAGATATGTGATGATTTTAAGCAATGAATCACTGTTAAAGGATGTCCAATCCTTGAGTTACTAGGATATTATTCTGACCAACCACTGATTTATTACATCTTGAAGATGAAAGGAGAAAGACATTGGAAATAATGGAACTAAAGAAAGCTTAGACTAAAAGGTCATTTGATAGGAAAGCTAAGTTTAGGGAATTCAAAGAAGGTGATCTAGTACTTAAGTGGGATGTGCTAAAGAGCAGGCCAGGGCAGCATGATAAATTTGATAATTTTTTATCAGGCCCTTTTTTTATAACGGCCTATAAGGAGAACAATGCTTTTCAATTGTCCACAACTAAGGGGGAAGAATTGCAAATTCTAGTTAATGGAATACACCTCAAGCTTTGCTTTGAGGGTTAGCTTAGGTTTACTTTTTCAAATTCAATAAGTGTTGTCCAAAGCACTAGGTCTCTAGGTTGCATTGAGTCTAGTTTAGGTGCATTTTAATTTCAATAATGGTTGTGTTCATGGTTTCAATTTTTGTAATTTATGTTTCCCTGTGATAAGTCTACAAGTCATATCTAGCAACCATAAGTCCAACAAAAGTTGCCAAAATTGTTACTCAAACTTATAGCATACAATACAATAAGCATAAATAGGAAAAGGTTGCATTTGTTTGTCTAATTAACACTACCTTGTAGGTTTTGTTAGTTTACATGGCATTATTGCATTCATTCTAGATGTCATCATTGTACTCTAACTATTGATTATTATTCCAAAGATTTTAAAAAAATTCATAAATGATCATTACATTGTGCATTGAAACTGAATGTAGTATACAAATGTCCTTTCTTGTTTCATATTTCATATCAATAAGTAGAGTACATTTGCAGAATTGAAAGAAAGATTGAAGTATGGAATTGGGGTCCCATGCATTGCCTCTATGTTGGTTTGTTGTCAACTGGTTCTCTGCTAGTTCTCAGGTTCCAAGGTCTTCAAAGTCCAGGTCTTCATCTGCATTTAGGTCTTTAGGGTTCATATCTGCATAAGAGAGAAAATATGGTTAGATCCTATTGGATCTAAGCAATGATGATAAACAAATAACATATTGTAGCAATCATATTTTCAATACTGCATATCAATCTGGATAAACTAAAAGCAATAAGGAAATGTACACTAACACTCACTGCAAGGTAGTATTAAAAAGACTTGTTTCTAACATGAAACCTTTTACTATTTATGATCATTGTGGTGTATGTTGTCCTTTTTATTAACCAGGTGTCTAAATTAAAAGGACTTAGTATGTTCTAAACTAAGAAACCTTTTTCAGATAATGTAGTTCATGGCTAGATTAGTGAACATAATGGTTTGAAAGTAAATTTACAAGTTGTTTATTATGTTCACTAATCTAACCATTTCATAATGATGTTGTTTAAAGAGCTGACTAGTTTTCACATTCAGTCATTGTAAAAGATGTAGATCAAGCTGAATTTCCAAGATGAAGTGCTACAGGAAGTGTCAATGTTCCCAATGTTTAAAGTTAAAGTTACAAAAATGCAGCTACATAAATACTAGTATAATATATCCTTGTTGTTTCAAAGATACATTTTCAAGAAATATCATTATTGTTGCTGATTATAGAAAGAATGCTTCAAGGTTGAGCCATAAAGTTATGAAATATTTACAGTTTATTTTTAGTGAGTGTCATGATCCCATGCTTGAACTTCATTAACAATGAACAAACATTTTCATCTTGTTGTACTTCTCATATTTTAAGTGCAGATTCAGCATCAAAGAGAATTGTTAACAGTGGACATGCTGCAGGAGCTATGCTGCTAAAAAAACTAGGATGCAAAATGAAAACTTATGCTATTGAATAGAAGTGCATAACATATTCTTCCTACAGCTGAAATTTCAAAGCTACAAAATCAAACAAAGTGAAAGTTGTAAGATATTGAATAAATAGAAAGTATAAGTTTTCAACTTGGTTTCTAATCATTGATATAGATTTTGGTGTGTTTTTTCAAAAAAGATATGACAGATTAAAGTTTGATATTCTCGATGATGTGTGTTCACATTTATAATGATAATGAAAGCAAAAAGTACAAGATGTGTATATGTTGGAATAGAATATGCACAACTAACAAAGAAATTTCATAAGGAGGAAAGTACTTATCTATTTTGGAATAAATGACTGTGATTCTTGAACAACTTTCAGTCATGTTTTTAGTCACCTTCTAAGGTTTGTGAAGGTTATGACTGAAAGATGTTATAGTTTTTAATTATAACTGAATATATTTGTTAACATTTTTCAATCATAACCTTGCAACTTTAGTAAGCCATTAGAGAATATTTTGGCTTGGTTCATTTTCTCATGATCTCATGGTTTCCTTGAGAAACTGTCATTCACAGGTAGCCGAGCTCATAAACATATGGTTTTGTATTTGGGTTTCAAGAATGAGTCCACCAGTTCATCTAATTCACTATCATATTACACAGATTTATTTATGTTAGCAGAGTGAAATAGTTGGGATGCTATATGCTATAGTCATAGTCTAAAAATAAACTATAGAAAACATATTAAAACTGAGTTCTACTAATTGTTTGTTTTACACAGTTTATTTTTAGTTGTTTGAAATAGAAACCAGTCAAAGGGTCGAGCAATGTCAAGACAAATTCAAGTTTTCAAGCAGTCAGTGTTCGATGCATGCAATAACAATGAGACAAAATTGAGTTCACTCTTGGTCACTTAAAAGAGAGAACAGGATTCAAGCCAAATACTGAGAGTGAACAGTGAGATCACAGGTTGTGATCATCTTTCAAATAAAGATGTAAGTTTCAAAGCTTTCCTGCAGTTAAAAAAAAAAGACCATGATGTCAAGTCATTTATGGTTCAAAGGTCACTTAAAATATTCAAAGCAGACCCAGCATGTGAGCATAAAACTACAGCCAAGCCATGATTTATAAAATTTGACAGAGGAAAAGAACTAATGATTCAAGCTAAAGAATGGTCTGAAAGATACACAAGAGATGCATGATGCTTGTTAGTTAGTTGTTAACTGTGGTCAAGTATTTTCTATATTCATGCCTTTGAAATAATAGTCAAGTTATTTTTCAAAGTTCAAAACCTAATTAGTAGAGTCACAGTTCGGGTATTGAGAATACAAGACATAAAACATAAAGAACATCAGTCATGAGACTGTCAAGATAGAATCAAGTTAAAGCTCACGGCTTGACTCATGAATGGAAGGAAACTCTCAGCAAAGCCAATTTTGTGCATAATGAAAACAAAAGATGAATATACACCAGTCATGACTGTGACTTACATGTAATAACCCATGATTTCAAAATAAATCTCTAGTAGATAAACAAAGAGCTCAAAGATAAACTTACAGTTTCTTGCCAAAGTTGGTCAAAGATTTCAATCTATATTCAGTGAACCTGAGTTTGCATTCGATGTCGAGTTCTCTATTTGAGATGCACATCAGTTAGGAGTAGTAGCGATCTCAAGTGTACCAGTAAGTTTGAGTTCTACAGAGAGCTTCATTCACAGGGAGCTGAGTTTCTTCAGAATATTTGAAAGCTTTCTTTTAGTTAGGGTTTCATTTTCCCTCATTCTTCTCTATGAAGAATGAGATAAGCACAACTGCCAAGAACCAAAATAAACATAAAAAAAATTGGATTCCACAAGAAGAGCAACATTCAATGCCATCAATGTAGATGTCACATTCTTGCAGAGTTTTGAAAATTGTATAGTGCCACCTCATACTATCATCTCCTCAAGTTTTGCATTATATTGCAAGTGGATTGAATAGTCATGTCGACTTTCTCCACTTTGCATGTTTCATACTTAGAAATCTTTTTCTAGGTTAGGAGTTGAATAGTTAGGTTATTTCATATTAGATTTTATCTGATATTAAGTAAATTTTAAATATTGGTAAAGAATTGTAAAATGATTAAGTCCTTAGTATAAGCCAATATTTAAGGGGCACTTATAGTTGAGTTTTCATAGGCTTAATCATTGGCATGTTTTTGGCCAATTTTAGGGCAATTTGTGGGGTTTAGATTTTCAGATTGATGCTTAGGGCTGGATATAAAATTGAATTTTGATGATCAATTTAGGGGTTGCAAATTTTGAAGAGAGGGCATATAGAGAATATATTGTTCCTAAATGTTTTTGAAGCCATTTTTTGTAATCACTTTTGCCAAATTTTGGAGGAAATAAAGAAGATATTTGTGATTCATATTTGTGGAGTTATTTTGATATAGGATCATGTCTTCATCTTTTCTTACAAGTGCAAAATTCATTATTGTCCAAGGGAAGTGAGTAGATTTATGTTCCTTCTTAAGGTAATCAATTTCTTAAAAGCCATGTATGAAAAATGTATGTCTATTGACTATTTTGAGCTATTTGTGGTCCAACCCTGATAGTAAGATTTGATAACCTATATGTTGAGCAAAGATTTGAAGTGTCAAGACCTTCATATGTGAATTAGGATTAATGATTTATCTTTTTGAAAAGTTTGAAACAATTCTTGGTGTATCACCCTAATCTATTTTCAGTTAGAAGTCTTATTTTTCCCTTTTCCCAACAAGTTATAGGTCAGGAGGTGATATTATATATTTGATAGGAACCGGCCTAGAATCCCAAGATTCCTCTTTATTCAAAGTCTACCCAAAGCTCGAGGAGGTTTCCATTGTTAGGATAGAATTTTCATGTTGCCCTAATGCCTAAGTTAGGGTGATAATTCTAAACCTGAATAGTTTTTGGCATGCCTGGTGGGACCACGAACTACTTC
Organism: Chamaecyparis obtusa; assembly: GCA_027943335.1. Lineage (NCBI taxonomy): Eukaryota > Viridiplantae > Streptophyta > Pinopsida > Cupressales > Cupressaceae > Chamaecyparis > Chamaecyparis obtusa. The sequence goes on along the minus strand of BSBK01002602.1, from coordinate 444,020 downwards.
TCAGTTATGAGCTACTAGATCTATGGTTATTTTTAATTTCAGTTGTAGCTCCCAGTGTGGATTTTAATGAGTAAAACTCCAACGAGATAAAATAAGGAGGGTTGTGTGTATCAGGAATTATAGTCAAGTAGAGGGGGAGGAAGATCATCCAGAGGTGGAAGAACATCACAAGATCCAAGAGGTACTTCTTTGAATTCAGACTTCTCATCATTTGATAACCCCATTTTTGAAAATCAAGCTGCAAATTTAAAGGAACTTGAGGTTATTATTGAAGAAATCAGTCTTCCTAAAGATCTAAGTGTTCCTAATCATTTCGGATCAGAATTTCCAAGTGTTGAAAATGTATTTATAGATAATTCTATTCTTGGAGCTTCTACAAGTGGTACTTCAGCAACTCCCCAGAATCTAAAGACTTATCAAAGGAAGGTAGTTCAGCCTGCCCAACCTTCTGTTACACCGGCTATTCAGCAACAAGCTCCTCCACATCAAGCAATGGCCAGGAATCTACCATTTGTTACATTTGATCAAGGCAGTCCTTTGAGGATTACAAATCATAATAATGTTCCATTGGCTTCTCTTAAAGGCTTGCCAACATTCACTGGAGAGGGACCAGTAATAGCTATTGAACACATCAAAGATGTTGCAACTCTTTGTAATGTTCATCATGTTATGGAAGAAGATGTAGCTTTGAAGCTGTTGGTTGCATCACTCAAGGGTAAAGCCTTTGATTGGTTCAGAACTCTCTTGGTGGACTCTATTTCTACTTGGGATACCTTAGGAGAAAGGTTGTCTAAATTTTTTGAGGACAAATCTAATAACATGTCTTTGGTGGAGCAATTAACTACTATCAAGAGAGACCCACAAGAGGAGATGAGTGACTTCAATCTCTATTTTCAAAAGACTTGGAATCATATTCTTGTTATGGTAAGACCTTCAGCTGACTATGCTTTCTTGTATTATTTGAAGAGATTCAATAGTGATATCTCTATTATGATTCAATCTATGGGGGGTAATACTTTATCCCAAGCTTTTGATACTGCTATTAGGGAAGAAAATAGTCTTATCCAAGTAGGAAAGATAGCTCCTAGACCTCCAATGACTTTCTTCCTTAATATTCATTCTAATATGGCATTGGTTGTTCCACCATTAACTGTTGTCGCATCATATAAACCCTCAAAAATAGCTCCTACAACTCCTCTGAATGAACTATAGACTATTAAGGACAGTCAACAAAAAATTGAAAGTTTGATGGAATCTTTTGGTAACGATTTAGTGGACCTTAAGAGGAATCAAGCTCAAAAAAACCATGCTATTCAAAATCAATTTGTTGGTTCTTCTTCTCAATATCCTAATCAGCCTAATTTTCAAGCCAATAGGCAGCAATTTCAAGGAAATACTAATGCAAACAGCCAGAATTGGAATATGAGACCAAATAGACAGTACAATCCAACACCTCTTAATACTATTAGGGATATTGTTCCTACTCAGAATAATATTGCTACTGACTAGTGTTTTCCATGCAATGAGTCACATAATCAGTCTACATGTTCTAATGGAATTCTTAACCAAGCTCTTATGGTACAAAATGCAATGAATTCACAGTAGAATGTGTCTGTTGAAGAGGTACAAAATCAACCAGATCAAAGTGCTACAGATAACAGTTTCCTAAATTGGCAAGAAGAAGAGTTTTGTGGCCTTAATGAAGATTCATCAACTGTGGTAAATACTAGAATGAAAAAGAGAGCCCTTGAAGTAGATAAATCTACTGGTAATGTTTCTTCTCCACCAATTTCTATTTTAAAGAATCCTTAAATTTCTATTAATAAAGATCAAAGTCAAAGGAATGTTGATCAGAGTTCTCCTAGGTCCTCACATAAGGTACAGTTTGTTGTTCCATTCAATATTGTTGATACAATGAAAAAAACAAATGTTACTTTGTCTCCATGGGAAACTTTATCTATTCCAGGACGGATTGAGATTCTAAAAGAAGAGTTGTCCAAGCTGGCAATTAGTTCATAGCAAATAGTACAACAACCACCTAGGGTGGTAATGACCAATTCTGAGCCTCCTAAGGTTCAAGAAAAGTTTTTAAAAGAAGAGAAAAATCCTGCTAAGTTTCAACAACTAGTAATACCAGAAGTCAAGAAGGCTACAAATATTGGAAAACCAGTAGTAAATGTTGACAAGAAACTAGCAAATGATAAGAAGGCATCTGAAAAGGAAGGTAAGAAAACTATAAATGATAAGCCTCCTCCTTTTTATGTCTCTTTGATTATTGGAAACAAATTAGTTCATAACTGTATGGTTGATAGTGGTGCAACCAGCACTGTCATGCCTAAAAAGATAGCAGATCTGCTAAATTTAAAATATGAACCTCTTGAGAAGGGTGTAGTCTAGCTTGATGGAACTTCATTTGATACCTTAGGAGTCATTAAAAATGCAAGTTTGACCTTACACTCCTACCCAAATTTTTCAATACCATAGGATATATATGTTATTGATTTACTAGCATATTTTGCTATGTGTCTATCCAAAGACTTCACAGCCAAAATAGATGGCTTTTTTTCATCAGATTGGTCACATTTGTACTTTAAAATAGATATGGTACTAAGGTAACCATAAAATCAAAATCATTTGCCAAAAATCACATAGAGCCCTATAATTAAACCCTATTAATGCAAACTATGTTATCATGGATCAAGATGAAATACTTGATTATTCAGCTTATAATACTCAAACTGAAGCATATCCAGATATTATTCTAGATGAATGGGCTACTTGTAATGAACAGAATGATGATAGGTTTGATGCTAGTTTTGGAAATTACATGATTTTAGAATCTAATTCAGTAGTGCCTAATTTGATTAAAGATCTAGAATCTGAATTTGATGTATCTAACCAGCTTTGGGATTTGCATTTTGATGGATCAAGGAATAAGGATGGAGTTGGTGCAAGGGTTATGTTGAGCAGAGATTTAAAGTGTCAAGACCTTCATATGTGAATTAGGATTAATGATTTATCTTTCTGCAAAGTTTGAAATAATTCTTGGTGTATCACCCTAATCTATTTTCAATTAGAAGTCTTCTTTTTCCCTTTTTCCAAAAAGTTATAGGTTAGGAGGTGATATTATATATTTGATAGGAACTGACCTAGAATCTAGAGATTCCTCCTTATTCAGAGTCTACCCACAACTCGAGGAGGTTTCCATTGTTAGGATAGAATTATCATGTAGCCCTAATGCCTGAGTTAGGGTGACAATTCTAAACCTAAACAATAGTCACTAGCTATCTTGGAATCCTTAGGAAAGGATGCAACAAGCTTAAGATTACTAGGATAGAACTAGGGTTTCAACAACCATACCAACCAGGTGTGTGATGATATTATTCACCTTCATGAAATAACAAGATTTAAAAGACAATTACACTATTCAAAGCAAACTAATCTAAATAATGCACAATTAATCTAAATATCTCATGGATCTCTAAAATAAAGTGGTAAATGAGGCTCTTAGCTATGATCCTCACTAGTGACACTCTAAAGATGAGAATTAAGCTATATGATATGCAAATTTAGATCTATTCTATCAAATTCTAGCTCTATTTGATGAACAATCTACTATGATCAAAGCAATTTAAGCTAATTAGCAATGAAAAATGATAAGTGAGTGATGTGGATGCAAATTGCAAGAGCTTTGCTGCAATTCAAAGATATGGAATGGATGAATTATGCTTCTAAATGTCTTCTACTTATAGGATTTTCCCAAGGGTAGGGAGTAGAGTGAGATAACCATGGTTATGCTTGGGTAAGGTCAATTGGCTTTGCTTTGTCCATAAATGGGGGGACAAACATTTAAATGGTTTCAAAAGGCTGGACCATCTCAACAAAAGTGAGTGATTTGTGTCCATTTTGTCTCCTTTTTGCTTTGTTGAGGGAAATTATGATTTATTAATTAATTAAAGTAATTAAATTTAGCCATGAAGGGTAAGATGTTCATTTTGATTTTTCATTTCAACAACTATGTCATTAATTGAATTTAATCAATTTCGTAGTGTTTTTCCCCTTTTCAAGCTTTATTTAATCATTTAATTGAATTTTCCTTTGATTTGAATTGCCTTTGTTCCATTTATTGATTTTTCGTGCTATTTTGACGATTTGATGCACCTTTTGATTGATTTAAGCCTTTGACCAATTTTCCATGTCTACAAATGCCCCTCTTTGAGTCGATGTGTGAAGAACATCGATTCAAAGATTCCCTTGGTATGATGATCTGATTCAATTCTGGTTCTATGATTCCTTGATACCTCTGATAGTTGGTACGATGATATGATATTGTCTCTAATAGTGATATGCTATCTGATATGATATGATAAACTGATCTAATACTGATATGATAACTTGATATGATATGCCCCACTGATAAATGTTTTTGATGTGATGCCAATTTGATACTCTGATGCCCCCTTAGAAATAAAACATATTGATTCCTTGATTTGAAAGATTTTGATTGATTGGTCCAATATGTTTTCATTTCTGAAAAATATTGATGATATGCCATGACTCACAATTTGCATATCCAAGATAGATAGGTCTATTGTAGTTAAGCAAAACAAGTGATTATAATAACAGGATAATGGTACCAATGAATGTGATTTGTCAATTTGATAGGATAGTAAACCTGATATGGGATAACTGATCAGTGTGAAAACTAATACAGTTGATAGGATTGATCTTGATCAGTGTGAAAACCAATATGGGATCCTGATAGGATTGATAAACTGATACTTTTCTCTCAAGACATAGAGACACGAACAAATAATGATAGGTTTGATTGCTTTGATTGACTTGATTGATTGATGTAAGATGATTCACTGATATAAAATACTGATATGATTCCCTTGATTTGCAAAATAGGCACATTTTCATAAATGATATATATACGGACCTTAGCTTCTTGGATATTTAGACTTAAGTCATGAATTGACCCAGCTAGAGTACATGTTATTGAGATGATTGATTATGGAGCTCCTTCAGTTCGTTGATATTATATCATGTTTTAGTTATTGATCAGGACTTGGATGTATCACTTTGATGACATTGTATCTTTGATTAGATAGACTTCATGGATCTGTGATGTTATGGACACTTATTTGATTTATGGACTTTCCTTGATTCTTGATTGAACCCATTTTATGATTGATCAAGATTTCAATTGAATGACTCCCCTTTTCCCTTGGAAAAATACTACAAACAAATGCACATGCAATTAATCTAACATGATAATGCAATTAACCTTCCATGATAATGCAATGCAATGCAGCTAAGTGTCACTAGCTTTTAGCAAATAAATGCCTTGAGGATAAATTTTCATCATTGAGCACTTTGGGACCAGAAAGCAAGTACAATCACCACTGCCCACTAACATGATGATATGAATACCACTTTTTATCGCATTTGGTAACCTCCTTTTTGAACTAGTACAACCCACACTAGTCGAATAAACCAACTATGAGAGTATGAATACCAGTTTCAACAAATTCAATGTTGCATAAACAAGCAAAGGTCAACCTTCCACCCTATATGAAAGTCCTCGATGGTTCTTTGATGACCATGTCATTAGATGAATTCACATAAGTTGTTGGATATCCCTCAAGACAGTCACTCAAAGGCAAGAAAAATACCATGTCTCCATCATTGCCAATCTAGTCGAAACATCATCGATTAGCTAAAAAGATGTGATAAAAATCAATGTAAGTAAAGATCATCAAAAGAAAGCTTCAAGTGTTTTGCAATGTTTCATGATTTTCAAAAAGTATTTCCAAGTATTCTAATCTTTAAAGTGTTGTCAATTTTTAATCCCGAATAATAAAGTCAATGAAGGCTCATGGATCAAGTTGTGGTAATTGAATTCTTGGTTAGTGAACAATGATATCCATCAAAGGTTCACAAAAATCTTCTTCTCTCTTCTGAAACTCTAATAATTCCCTCTCTGATGTGACTAAATATTGTACTATTGAATCCTTTTTGGGTTTAATGCCTTGCTTCATGTGAATTCATGCATGTTGTTGAAATCCACTGATTAAGATCAAATGCCCCAGTTTGATAGAAAAAATGTTGGACTTGGAAAAACTTCCAAAATATTACCGAAGCTCAGTTTATGCAAGATGCAGCTCAAAAGAACTTCATGTTGTCCTTTTTACCCGCTCTCAAACAAGATCACATTGGTTTGCCCCCAATGTCTTAGCAAGATATAGGACTTGAAGGATGGATTTGCAAGCTGATGGATTAGAGATGGAAAGGCTATGATGGAAGAAGTATGCGAATGTGACCCATAGGACTATCTCCTCAAGAGTACCCAAGCTAAGGAAAAAATGATATAGCAATGTGAAGCATGTTTTTGGATAAGCCATGAAAGCCAATGATACAGTGTTAGATAGTGTATAGGATAATGATTTGTTGCCATAAAAGTGAGGGATCCAAAAGAGTGGACATGTCAAGAAGTTTTTGATAACAATTTTTTTTTTTTAATTTTAAAAGTTCTTCATCTTGATCAAGACCAAGGGTCAATTTGGGTAAGATGTGGATAAGATAACACAATCTGGATAAAGAGGTGATGGAGGCTATGAAGGGATGTTTTGGGATTATGAAAAGACTATCAAGGAATAATGAAGGTGAATTTGGGATAAGCAAGATCATGATAGGGTAACATGGATGCAGCAAGTACATAAGTTGATGGAAGAGATAACGGATGTTAAGATACTCAATGCTCATGGATGTGTGCAACCTTGTCAAGATGAAGGTGATAGAGGAAATATGGATCAAAGTGAGGTAAATGATAGGAAGATGGAAGATGGCATGGATGAAACTTACCCCCAAGTGTAGAGTGCAAGAAGGAAGAATTATGCATGATGCCTGTTTGCCAGGTTTTCATCATGGTACTTGTCTAAGGCGCCACAAGAAGTGGTTTTCACCCTAGATTTTTTATTTATTTTTTTTGCTACCAAGGTGCCTATTGCTAGGTTTTCACCAAGGCACTTTTTCTCCTTTTTTCATTTTTTTCTTTTTTTCTTTGTTTTTTTCTTTTTTTGTATTTTTCAATATTTTCCCAACATTAGAATCTTTGGACAATGCTCCTTTGAAAGATATGTTGTAATAAACCATGGGTATGACTAGGATGCTCAAAGGTATTGATAAGAGGGATGGAAGTACAGAAAGTATGCATTGGAAAATGAATGTTAGGATAAGAAGAAGGTATGTTGAAGATGGAAATGTTGGCAAGATCAACTTTGACACGCACTTTGAAGAGTGGTGGATTGATGGAGGAACTATAGATGACAGAGGTAAGGATATTTTTGAGGTAATGGATTTTGGGATGTAAGAAGATGAAGGATGTTTGGAAGGAGATGGAATGGAAGCCTTTGGAAGCTTGAATGTCAATTTTGATTCTTCTTTTGTGTGCAAGTCTTTCAACAATGACTTGGGAATCCACATATTCTTTGATTTTTCTTCCTTTTGGAATGCTTTTGAATGCATTTCTTCAATGAGGGATTTAGGAACCCACATTTTCTTTTTTTCTTTTTGCTTGATGGACCTTTCCGGCCTTTTGGATATTTCATTTTTCTTTTCATTCACATGTCGATTAGATGGGACATTGTGATTTTTATGCACATATGGATTCTTGGATTTATGATTTTTATGTTGCACATCAACATTGCTTCCAAAAGACTTAGGAATTGTGGATGAATAGGAATAATATGGATGGTTCATATGGATTGGTGTTTGGACATTCTTCAAGTATGTGTGTCTTTGTTGATCTTGATACATGGTAGGGTAAGTGAATGGATAACTAGGGATGATAGGAATGGTTGATGGGGGAATATATGGACCTAGTATGGATGGAAGGGATGAAGACTTTTTTTTTGGGACATAGGCACCCAAAATGGATTTCGAGGATAGTGGAGGTATGTGGTTGTATTTGAATGGAGGGATATAAGGTGTGAAAGGGATATCAATATCTTTGGAAGGAGCTCCATCGTTAATGTTCTCATCTTTAAGATTTATCTTTATACTAATAGGCTCATGAGTAGCTTTGATAGGAACACATTTGATAGGATCAACTGAAGCTTGAAGGGATTTATTATCTTGCAAGGGATTTGGAAGAATGATGTTTTCTTGAGGCGAACATGGAGGAATATGACAAGGAAATGATGGGATACTTTGATCTTGACAAGGATCTTTGAATTGTGTAACGAAGGTATTTTGCTCTTGATTTTCAATATGCTCATTGGAAGTTATGGAAGGGATATCTTGATCTTGCTCAGGAAGTGGAGAAAATATGGAGCTTGGAAGGGTACTTTGTTCTTGGAATGGAAGGATATCATCTTGAAAGACATGAAAGGATGCAAGGGGATCATCACAAGGTTCAAGGGATATGGGACCTTCATCAAATATGGGAGGGGTTTGTATATAATCTTGATCTTGATCTTTATCAATATTTGTTTCTTTTCTTTTTAGATTATCCTCTTGACATGAAGCCACTTCTAAGGACAAGGTAGATGTTTGGATATGTGTGGGGAATGTTTGGAAGAATGGTGTAGGATCCTCTTGAATAGGTATAATAGGCATTGAGGCACATGAAGCTTTGGGTTCTAAGATCTTTGAAGCATGGAAACAATCTACAGCAAGATGTGAGTTAGCTTGGGTTTCTTTTAGAGGTAGCCCTTGAGGGTAGACATAGTTAATGGGAAAAGTGTCATCATTAGGCTCATTCTTTGATGGAGGAATTTTGGATAATTGTGGAGCTTTGGGAGATGAAGAAAAGATGAAAGGAATGCTAGCTATGGGAGGGTCTTTGCTAGATAGAGGTTCGGGAGATGGATGAAGGATGAAAGGTGTACAAGTCATCTAGGGAGAAACCTTGTTAGGAGATGGACAAAGGATGAATGGATTACTCTTGCTATATGGAGGTTTATTATATTTCTTGAGAGCGGTATTTTTCACTCCATACTCTTTATTATCTTGATCAAAAATAGGTTTATTATGCAATTTCCTTTGATCTGAGATAACTTTGTTTCTCTGAAATGCTTCTTTTTGTGAGGAGGATGAAGATACGAATGGCCCATCATCATAAAGGAATGGCCAAATTGATCTTAATGATGGCTCTTTAGATAAAGTATCTTTTTGTTTTTCCTCATCCTTTCTCAAGGTTGATATGTCAAAATTACGAGGAAGCTTAGCTCCTGCTTGAACTAACTTCATGAAATATGCTTCTTTATTCCTCTCCGAGACTAATTTCATTATTTCCATAAACATGGGATCTTGAATTGCTTCTGAAACTTCTTCTTCAGACACCTCATCATTTTGATTCCAATGGACATTCTGATATGAGGACAATGAAGATATGGATGGCCTATCATTATAAAGAAAAGGACACATTGATCTTAATGATCGCCTTTTAGATAAAGTATCTTTTTGTTTTTCCTCATCCTTTCTTAAAGTTGACGTGTCATCATTATGAGGAAGTTTAGCTTTTGATTGAGCTAAATAAAGGGAATATGCTTCATTACACCTTTTCAAAGTTAATTCCATTGCTTTGATCAATTCGGTATTTTTGGATGCTTCTAAAATTTGATCGTTGGACATTCCCTCAAATAGGCTCATCATTATGGATCAATCCTTCCTTCTTTAATTTCAATCCAGTTGGGTTGGTTTGGAATGTGTCACAAGTCTTGATCAATTTATAAGATTTAAAAATTTAATTGTATTTTGATCAAGTACTTTGGAACTTCTTGTTTGAAAAGTTGAAGACAATCTCAACACACACATCAATAGTTCACCATATCCCTAGATCATTCTAATGTGTGTATTTTTGAACATTTTCACAGGTTGAAACACAAGAATAGCTTCCACGTAATCTACCTAGCACATAATTGGTTCGTAAACATGGCTCTAATAGGTAGTTTTTCTATTTTACCATTATGTAGTAAGTTTGTCGTTCAAAATGGATCTTAGCCATTCATCCCCCAAGTATGTTAAGGGGCTTGCCACACGCACCGAAGCATGATTTTGTGCAATCCATTAAGACTACTAGAGGAAGTTTGAAAGAGCTAAAATCCTTTTGTCGTGCACCCCATTAAGGATACACGCGTTTCTTTTTATAGTGGGTCAGATTCTCATGGCAAAAGCAAGTGTATCCCACTTTGGGCTGTCCCTCTCACCGGCCCTTTTAAGGCAATCTCGGCAGGTGAGCCCACTAAGTTTTAAACATGTTCATTTGAAAGCATGAAAAGTGGATTTGGTAGAGCAAGTTTGGGAATTTGATTCACTCAAAGAGTGAAGAGCATATCCCTATTGCTTTTCCCTTATCCCAAACACTCACAATTAATTTGGTTCTTTTTCAACCCCGTGACAAAGGGGTTCTTAGAATTGAAATGTTTGTTCTTTTCCTTTTATGATTAAACTATATTTTGAACTTTGAAAATGCGACAATTTAAGGGAAGTTTGCAAGCTTGATGAGAGAAATACCTCAAACGATGCTAGCAAAGGCTAGGCGCATTTTTAAGTAGTAGATTTTCTCATTTTCTCTCCAAATCCTTCCCTTACCTTAGTGAAACATTCCCTCCACCAAAAAATTAGTCGGCACAAACAAACAAAGTGAGGAGAAACCAAAATCAAAGCTTAGAATGCTACAATTTCAATTATGCTTTTTATTCCTTCTTTTACTTCAATATTTGCAAAATTTTACAAACTTAGGGACTAAACTCCCAATTTAATGATACATATTTCTATTTGTAAGCATTTACAATAGCAATGTATTTAGCATATACCTCTACATCCCTTTCTAAGTCATTATTGAGAACAAAGGTGGTGTGTATCCGATTTTCCTTTCTTATCCTCTTAGCGATCAATTTCTCCTTCAAGTTATGCCTTCTCTTTGGTTTTTGAACTTTCTTATGATAGACCATACTCTTGAGACAGAAAAAAAAAGGACGTGAAGTCAGAATACAATCATTATTTTAACACTTTTGATAAAATATAAAAGTACAGCCCGCGACATTATCCAGACTATACGCAAGATCTAATTTGACAAAGGCGTGATTACTTTAACCATGAGCGTCACCTTGCAGGGCTCAAGCGAGATCAAAATAACCAGGAGCGATATCAAATTTTATCTACGTGTGAAATATTTACCAGACGTGACAAACTGATGCAATAAAAGTGATATCTAATTTATCAAAGGCGACATTTCAAATGACAAAAGCGAGAAATTAAATCAATAAGGCAGAGTACTCCCTTCACACCAGATGTAAAATGACTTCCTGAAAGCAACTTTTCAATTGATGTCCGTGACATTTAAATGACCAGATGCATGGTATCTTTGTCACAAAGGTGACAACTTAATAACCAAAAGCGTGATTTTATTTCTGTAATGCATTATTTCTCTATCTGGTAGTGTGAATCTGTAGGTTAATCCACATAAAAGTCCAGACTCAGCGTGTCATTTTATTCTCCATAGGTGACATTTCTTTGCTAAAGGTGAGATCTCTTTATCTGTCGGCGTGATTTTTTCTCTGTGATCTGCAGACAGCGAGCAAAAATATACAATTTCTAGCCTAAATTTAGCAAAAATGTGAAAATAATGATGAATTTGAGGCCTAGAGCCCCAACCATACCAACTAGGTGTGTGATGATATTATTCACCTTCATGAAATAATAAGATTTAAAAGATAATTACACTATTCAAAGCAAACTAATCTAAATAATGCACAATTAATCTAAATATCTCATGGATCTCTAAAATAAAGTGGTAAATGAGGCTCTCAGCTATGATCCTCACTAGTGACACTCTAAAGATGAGAATTAAGCTATATGATATGCAAATTTAGATCTATTCTATCAAATTCTAGCTCTATTTGATGAACAATCTACTATGATCAAAGCAATTTAAGCTAATTAGCAATGAAAAATGATAAGTGAGTGATGTGGATGCAAATTGCAAGAGCTTTGCTGCAATTCAAAGATATGGAATGGATGAATTATGCTTCTAAATGCCTTCTACTTATAGGATTTTCCCAAGGGTAGGGGGTAGAGTGAGATAACCATGGTTATGCTTGGGTAAGGTCAATTGGCTTTGCTTTGTCCATAAATGGGGGGACAAACATTTAAATGGTTTCAAAAGGCTGGACCATCTCAACAAAAGTGAGTGATTTGTGTCCATTTTGTCTCCTTTTTGCTTTGTTGAGGGAAATTATGATTTATTAATTAATTAAAGTAATTAAATTTAGCCATGAAGGGTAAGATGTTCATTTTGATTTTTCATTTCAACAACTATGTCATTAATTGAATTTAATCAATTTCATAGTATTTTTCCCCTTTTCAAGCTTTATTTAATCATTTAATCATTTAATTGAATTTTCCTTTGATTTGAATTGCCTTTGCTCCATTTATTGATTTTTCATGCTATTTTGACGATTTGATGCACCTTTTGATTGATTTAAGCCTTTGACCAATTTTCCATGTCTACACCAGGCAATCAAGAAAATTTACTGCAGAAATGACATGCCAAGTAATCAGGAACAAACAAGCCCAGATTGATCTTCATTTATGGCCAAAATTCAAACTGGTACACCAGAGACTAGGAATCCATCATTTCATCTCTCTATTTACTTCACCTGCATCATAAATTTAAGTGACTAATTCCCCCATTCCTCCATGGCATGGATAGCCTCCACAGTCAAGCATCACTTCTGAACCATACTATGACAGAAAACAAGATTAAATCATGTAGATCGGCCACCCAAGCATTGAATAACAAGTCCTTTTCTCACTGAAAACCCTTTTATATTTCAAATTTATGATGGCAACGGTTAATTAGATATGTTTAAAGCATGGTCGTCGATTCATTTCTTCCCCGGCTAATCGAGCGACTCCTATTTAATCTCATAATAGTCAATCAGACCCTTTTAAAATAACTTATCCATGTTAGCATTGTCCACGACCAATAGGAATCGAACACATCAACAACATCTAGCAGCGGACCCACTAATTTATCTTTATTTACCTACAGCAAGTCTTAACCACACTCGATCTTGAGAACACATGACTATGGTAATCTCCAAGTCGCTGAGAGTTTATCTTAACCCTGAGTTAATCAGGAGATGACACAACTACCTTTATTCACCAAATGGTCAAATAAATTTCTTAACCTTAGTAATATCTCAAGATCAAGCATTGACCGTTGATCCTCCTTTCATCCTGTGGTCCTTGTTCACTGTCCCAAAACCCTGTCTTTAACTCAACATGGATCTAGAGATCGCATGACTGAAGCATTCACTAGATCTTAGAGAATTTTTCTTAACTAGGATTAAAACTCAAGATCATGCAAAAAAAGGTTTTGCGGAGTCGTTGAATATATTTCTAACCATGGGTTTAATTATGAGAACACACGAAAAGCCTTCAGTCATGTGTTCACTGGATAAAACTTTAATTGCACATGATTAACCTTTGACTTAACCCATGCTATTTGGAGATCACATGACAAAAGACTTTGCTAAATCTTTGAACCTTTCTTCAAATTGGAGTTAAGTCATGAGAACACATGACCAAGGCAATCTCCAAGTCGCTTGACATTTCCTTGACTCTGGGTTACATCTAGAGACTTAGCATCAACTGTTGCTATGAATCTGCATCGACGGTTTGCATTTAATTTTCAAAACCTTCCATCCTTGACCGGATATTTGGAGAAGATGTGATTGAAGGGAAAGATAACCACCCACCATGTTGCTAGAATTTAGGGACTTAGCCCCCAAAAACAAGAGATCACGTGACTGACTGTATTTGTTAGGTTGCCAAATAAAAAGGTTAATTGCCCAAAAAATAGGAGATCTAGCGAAAGCTTAGTCACTCACTGAAATAGAATAAAGTAGTCCACCAAGGAAATAAGACGTGTAGAAATGAGATTTAAGTGGCCCGAAAAAGGTAATGAGGAAATAGAATTGGCCAAGGGTTTTTTGACTTAGACAATTTTTTTAAACCCTTAGGACATGAAAATGACCTATTTCTCATACCTTAAAACTTGAATTTCTCCCTGGTTTGAACACTTGATCACATGTGCTCTGAACTAGAGTTTGATGACATCAAAAGCTATCTAAGGCCAAGGGTGCAAGCCATGAAACCTAACAGATCATCTTTGCAGATCAAAAAAAGTTTGCATGTGGAAAGGCAAATTCTTAGGGTTTTTCACATAAATAAGCCATTTTCTTAGGATTTTTGCATTAACATGAAAATGGCCTAATAGTAGCTCTATTTGGGGATGCATGCCTCTTGCAGGCATGACAAGGATTCATAATTTTTGGAGGGAGAAAACCACTTACTGGAAAGAACAACTGCAAAGAGGACTTGGACAAAAACCTACTAACAAAGGAAAGATAAGACAGGAAAGAAACACACCACACCTTTACAGAATGTACAACATATACAAAAATGCTCAAAGCCCCAAAACTCTAATCAATTTTTACCCCTATCAAAAAAATGATTTTCATCTCCATACAATGGAGGCAAACTGAGATTACATGTTTCATCCAGCCTGTCAAAAACATTTTGATCCACTTTCAGCATACCATATAAAAAGTAATCAACATACTCACCTTCATTTGGTAAGACAAAGCCACCAAAATTCCATGAATATTGATCATTTTGTGACATTAGAACATCACATTCTCCATTATCACTGCCATGCTAAAAAAATAAAAAATCCAACTCAACCTCATGGCTGGACACATCAGCATACTAATCATTAGTTTGCAAAAAATAATAAACCATTTATATCTCATCACTTTGCAAGCTAACATAGAACCTCTCGAGACAAATATCTGATTGCACAAAACTAGACACAACTTGTTGATCACTTCTCATATCAACAACTTGTAAAGAGGAACAAGTATTGTCAGTTAATAACTCATCAGTCACTTGCAAATCTGAAAAAACACATTCAGACTTGTCACAATTTCCAACATCAAAATGTAAGCAAGAACCACTGACACCAGGCTCTTGAAAATCAGAACACTCACTAATACATTCATCATACTCATCAAATATAACATTATCATACTCATTACAATGACATGTACTATCCATGTGTATATAAAATAATGGGAGAAAGGACATCAACAAATGTTTCACACATCATGTCATAACTTGTTTTCTCTTCAATCTACCAGGCATGGAATTTTAGAAACAAATTTGGGAATATACCTCTAAAATTTTTCATCCAAGAGTTCTGATATTTTCTCACTACTTAGTAAGCACTGAACTTGACACTCCATCTCTTCAGTTTCACTGCTAGTGCTGGAAATATCTTCCCCATCTGAAACAAGGGTTGAAGTTACTTGTCTCACATTACCTTGTGTGAAGTAATCACTATAGGAACTTACATCTACATCATAGTCACATCTTTCAAGTTCACACAAAACATCATCAAGTTGAAACAAGAAGCTATTATCATCATGTTGAGAAAAAGAGAAATCTATAAACTCAAGGGGATCACTATCAGTTGGAAATGTTAGGAATGGGAACACTGAGAGGGGGGGGGGGTGAATCAGTGTTCACTGTATTTTAACTTTTCACTTAAATATTTATATTGAACTTAAATGCTTAAGTATTGAATTAAACATTCACATAAACATGAAACATGAAATCAACACATGACACCAATATGATTACGGGGAAACCCAAATAGGTAAAAATCCCAATGGGAATTGACACCCACTAATATTCTACACTAGTGTTTTTTGATCCTTGTTAGAAGATCCTTAACCCTATTAGGAGTTGCTTTACAATGCTTTTAGTATAGTAGACCTTGTCAAGGGTCAGACCCTGTTAGGAGTATTTTACAATAGTCCCTGTTAGGGGAGAGGATGCACTGTCCTAGAGCTCACTGCTCAAGTGGTGAAGGTTACAACCTTTTGATCTTAGATACACACTATATCTGCAGGATGTCTTGGTGCCCAAAAATGATGGATTCACTTTTGGCCAACTAACAGGTATAATGGTAATGCACCACTTATACCTCTACAATTTTGGCTTAATCAAGCCAAGGCTGGTAGGCCTAAATTCTCTTTTGGACTATCAAATTCTCTGTGTTGCTCAACTACATACACAAAACAAAGCTCCTCCAAAAGTAGTGAATGATCCTTTTAGGAAATCACAAATCTCCTAATAATCTCTACTCTATAAAACTTGACTAAAATGGATTATACTAAGGACTAAAAAATAATGCTTTTGAAATAATGATTTAAAGATCTACAAACTATAAATGAACTAATATAACAGTTTCCAATTATTGATTAGATCAGTACCTTCTAAACATTTGGGCTATAGAGTTAGAAAACCTTCAATCCTACGTATAGTCAGAGACGGTTTTAAGGGAACTCACTCCTATAAAGCAAGACCATCATCCTATAGGCTTCTGTTGAATCACAAATTCAAAATAACTTATACAATTAGTCCTATGGATTTTAACCCAACTTAAGAGCCTGAAAGGAACAATAATAGGTTCTCAGACCATGCAATTGCTATACGAATTGTACAAATTAACCTTAAACAAATGAATTAAGGAAAAAACACATTAGGATACCTTGGCTCACAGAGTAATCTGAAAAACTAATTGAAAACATATAACTTATAACCACAAATAAAAAGAAGAGCACTTATCTTTATTAATGTTGAAAAAATAGTACATTAGAGTTCATATTGTAGTTGTGATCGAATTATATCCTATGAAAATCTATCTTGTATTTATTGTCTTCTCTTTACATTTTACATTATGTATATATATATATATATATATGTGTGTGTGTGTGTGTGTGTGTGTGTTTGAGTGGCTTTCACACCTCTTTAGGATGAAAAGACACAACCTTATTACAAATCATTTTGAAAAAATAATAAACTAACTAAAAAATAACTACCTAACTTTCGGATTTGGGTCTGGTTGAAAAACCAAAACACCTCATGGAAAGTAAAGATTTTTAAAGGAAATAGTAAATTTGATTTCCTGAACTGGGTCTTTTTTACATTTTTAAAATTTGACCATCTTCAGCCTCTTTCGGCATCATCTTTGCAAAAGGTCAAAATTCCAGCATTTTCTGGAGGCTTTGATCATAGAATTTTGATTGTTCTTGTCGCAGAGCTTCCTTCCATAATATCTCAACTTTTTAATTGAAAATTAATGTAATATTTTATCCAATTTCATGTACTCCATCATTAATTATTGGGCATGGAGTTTAAGAGGCCACTTTTTAGGGTTTTATCACTATATCAGACTCTAAATTTTGCCCAAAATTTAGAGCTCCAACAGGCTCTTTTTGGGGATGTATGCTCCATGTGAGCATAGCAAGATTCCAGCTATCTCTAGAGAAGCAAACCAAGTGCAAAGTCCATTAGGCTATAGAGTCACTGCATATTTCAATAATCAAATCAAATCTCATTCAGTGGCCCCAGGCCACCAAAACATGGAATCAACATTTTCCCCTATCAAACACTTGATTCTAATCTTGTAACACTTTGGATTTCCTGAATACAATGCCATCATTTTTTTGAAAAATACTTGTTGCTTTATCAATGTATTTTTTGGTATTCTCTTTTTGTTTTTCCTTTGAGAAATCATCAGATGCACTTTGTTCCTTGGTGAATGGATGCTCCCTATGGTCATGCATGTGACCAGTCATATAAGCATTAGAATAAATCTTCTTTGCGTGATTGTCCTTTTGTATACAATTTTCTATGTCTCCATATTTAGAATGTAGATTATGTTTGTCTAATCCAATATTTTCTTCAGGCCTATGTTTCAAAACTTGTTCATATAATGGTTTTAAAGATGGTTCATGCCGAGGAGACACTTCTTCACATATACCAGGACTATGGTCAAGTGAAATATTTGAGAAATCTTCAAAAATACCCTTTAATCTATTTCCCCCATCATGCTTGGCTGATTCCATCTCATCTTCACATATTTGGTGTACCTCCAACTCAAAGGAAGAACTAAAAGATATCTCACCCTCTGAATTCACTTCATGAGTTTCATCAACTTTAAAATTAGGACTGCTATCTTCATTATGATGCTGATGGATTCCATTACATAAAGGATCCTCTTCAAACAATGGATTTGATAACATAGAGAAATCCAAAATATCTTCATCTACTTCCTCTTCAAACAATGGATTCGGGAACATAGAGAATTTAGGCATACATTCATTAGAATTTTCATTTGGATCATCAAGTTTTTCATCAACAAGACTAACATCTTCATTGACATTATCTCCTAAAACTTCCTCTCGTTCATACAGTTCTATTTCATCTCCACAATTTGATTTCTCTTGAATATGGGCTGATCCATCTACCTCCTTACCATGCTAGATTGAGAAAAAATTTGGACCAATCTTCTCAGTGTGTCTTCAGTATTCTATGTCTAATAAAACTAAAATTTCTCTTGTACTGAGAAGGTTTTCTTCCTCATCATCATGGTCATTGATACATGTTTCCATACACATCTCATCATTTACAAATTCTTCTTTAATCTGATCCAAATTTTTATCCTCCATGTCATCACAAGTATTATTATGGTTCTCATGAATGTGTGTTTCTTTATCTTCTATATGACTAGTGCATTCATCTTCCTCACCAAGATAATCATCAAGCACAAGGCCTTGTTCAATCTGAGCAATAGCCTCCCTTTTTTTGTCTTCATTATCTTCTTCTAATATATGCACAAGGAGCTTTACAGAAAGATCATCTAATGTAATTCCCAATTTTTTGACCTTTCTCATGATTTCTTTTTGTGAAGGCATAATGTTTGAAGGTATTTCTCGAAGAAAGTCCACCATTCTTATCAGCAAATGTGTAGAAGACTCCCCTTCAAATCTCTCCAAGCTAAAAAATGCATCAAGTGGAGACATGTAAGAGTCCTCTTCCATATTGTGATCCTAAATCTTGTCCTATTCATAATGAAACATATTAAGAAACCATTTCTCAAACTCTCTCCATGATGATATACTTTGTTCAGGTGTCATATTAAAAAGTAAACCTGCATGATCTGTCAATGATCTTACAAATAGTTTCATAATCACATCTTCTACACAGATGTGACAATCTAGAATAAATTTACAAAATGCCTGCAAATGCTCCGTTGGTGATTCTGATCCATCTCCACAAAATTTTGGAACATATTTTTTTATTTTAAGAGGAAAATCTTTCTGACCACCAGGGATGTTATCAAAACTCAATGGTCTATATACTTCAATAATAAATTTTGGTCTTGGGTCACAAAAGTTTGATACTTTATGTGAGTATGTATTTTGGTACATACTGAATATTTAAATTTGTAGTAACTTTTTTCTTTATACATTAGGTTCTTTTCAATAGAGTTGCCACCTCTTTAAAGAGGAAAACTTTACTTATCTCCTTCTAGGTCTTCTCCCTCAGTAGAGTCACTAACTGAAATGTTTTGTTAAATAGAGTCACCACTTCATTTGAGGAATGTCTTGCTTCTAGGTTCTTTCTTCCAATAGAGTGTGCTTCCAAACAAACTAATATAACTACTTTTTGATTCTAATCTGTGAAATCTGAAATTCTAGGTAACTTCACAATATATATTGTGAGAAACTCTCCCCAGCGGAGTCGCCAATTTTTTGGTGCCCAAAAATGATGGATATGCTTTTGGCCAACTGATAGGTATAATGGTAATGCACCACTTATACCTCTATAATTTTGGTTTAATCAAGCCAAGGCTAGTTGGCCTAAATTCTCTTTTGGACTATCAAATTCTCTGTGTTGCTCAATTGCATACACAAAACAAAGTTCCTCCAAAGGTAGTGAATGATCCTTTGAGGAAATCACAAATCTCCTAATAATCTCTACTCTATAAAACTTGACTAAAATGGATTAGACTAAGGACTAAAAAATAATGCTTTTGAAATAATGATTTAAAGATCTACAAACTATAAATGAACTAATATAACAATTTCCAATTATTGATTAGATCAGTGTCTTCTAAACATTTGGGCTATAGAGTTAGAAAACCTTCAATCCTACGTATAGTCAAAGATAGTTTTAAGGGAACTCACTCCTATAAAGTGATACCATCATCCTACAGGCTTCTGTTGAATCACAAATTCAAAATAACTTATACAATTAGTCCTATGGATTTTAACCCAACTTAAGAGCCCGAAAGGAACAATAACAGGTTCTCAGACCATGCAATTGCTATTCGAATTGTACAAATTAACCTTAAAAAAATGAATCAAGGAAAAGAACATAGTAGGATACCCTGGTTCACAGAGTAATCTAAAAAACTAATTGAAAACATATAACTTATAACCACAAATAAAAAGAAGATCACTTATCTTTATTAATTTGAAAAAATAGTACATTAGAGTTCATATTGTAGTTGTGATCAAATTATATCCTATGAAAATCTATCTTGTATTTATTGTCTTCTCTTTACATTTTACATTATGTATATGTATATGTGTGTGTGTGTGTGTGTGTGTTTGAGTGGCTTTCACACCTCTTTAGGGTGAAAAGACAACCTTATTACAAATCATTTTGAAAAAATAATAAACTACCTAAAAAATAACTACCTAACTTTCGGATTTGGGTCTGGTTGAAAAACCAAAACACCTCATGGAAAGATAAGATTTTAATTGGAAATAGGAAATTTGATTTCCCAAACTGGGTCTTTTTTAGATTTTTAAAATTCAACCATCTTTAGCCTCTTTCGGCATCATCTTTGTAGCAGGTTGAAATTCCAGCATTTTCTGAAGGCTTTGATCATAGAATTTTGATTGTTCTTGTCACAGAGCTTCCTTCCATAATATCTCAACTTTTTAATTGAAAATTAATGTAATATTTTATCCCATTTCATTTACTACATCATTAATTATTGGGCATAGAGTTTAAGAGGCCACTTTTTAGGGTTTTATCACTATATAGGACTCCAATTTTTGCCCAAAATTTAGAGCTCCAATAAGATGAACTGTCACTGTGACACTGCTTGTTAGATCAGTACCTTTGATGAACTAATGCTTTGACCTCTAAGAAAGCTCTAATACATCTTCTAGTGTCTTCACACACTTCTTCTCTACTTATTATAGCTCTCTATCAACTTCCATGCTAAATACAATGGGCGCACCTTATATTCATACGCTCATACAAAATAAACAACTAGGTCGGCCCTTAGACCTATTACATACAATGCTTCCAAATGAATTGGCTTAAGCACACTTACAATTAAACATATAAACATTTCAAAAACCTAAATACAATGGGTGCATAGCCTTTGCAACATTACATTATAACCACAAACCAAAATACTAACTGTCGGCTTCAGGCTCTATTATTCACTGGCACACACTGGCTATGCAACTTCAACTAACTGTAACTTTCTCATCCTTGCACATCTGATCATGCACTCTTAGACTAAGAAATAATATAGTCTAACCAACTTAACTTCCAGGGTGCAAACCATAATTCTTCCATACGCACATGTGCTGATGCTCTGAGCTACAAGAACTCTGTATATTGTCCAGTCTTCAACACTTAACTGATTTCTGATCTTCTCTTCAAGTGCGCTGACTCCAAACTACTATATGACTTTGTTTCCATAATGAAAACACTATATCTAGTCATATATATTAGTATAGCCAACTTTCCAACAATCTCCCCCTTTGTCATTGATGGTAAGAAAGGAATATGGCCAAGTTGCTAACTATCCTTAATACAAAAAACTTTTTGTCATCTATACATATACTTATATCTCCCTATACATATTATGATCCATATTCTATACACAACTCCCCCTTTGACATTAATGAAAAAGGTGTTACAAAAATTGTATCTACACATACTCACTGAGGGAAAACATCTGGATATGCAATCTTTAGGTTTTGGATCTCCTTCTTCCAAAATGAGATCAGAGAGTTTACTATCTGGAGATTGGTGCATAATGCATACTGAAGCCTCTCCATCTTATTCAAATCTGTGGAAGGACCTTGATCATATTTCACCAGTGGCATCAATCTCCTTGATGTTTTGATTTAGAATGTCTAGTGAGGGTACAAGAGCATTCCTTAACTGAGTCTGTCTAGCCCTTAACTTTGTCATCTCTTTTTCTACCCTCTCAATTTTGTCTATCTGACTTTGGTAGACATTATTGCACATGTTCACATTTGTGGATGGGTCTTTCACTAAACTCTTCACTTGCTCAATCATAGCTTCTACCTCTTTTATTTTCTTGAAATGAGCATCGGTGAGCTTTTCTTGATCCATGCATTCTGCAATAGTTTTTCTTCCTTGATCTGCAAATTCTTTCAAGGATGCTTGACCAGTCTTGAGGGAACTGAGGTCAAGTGCAAAGTTATTTACCAATTCAATCAATATTTTCTTTAGATACTTTTCTTCTACAACTAGGGATGCAGACTCTTCAAGGCTTGAGAAGTTACTTTTAAAATGTGATATGACTGTACTCACATCATCAATCGAGTGTATCTTTGACACTCTCTTATCTTCTGGCAATAGATTTTTCAACATGTTTACTGATTCTACCAGGAGGGGATTCCTCATCACTTTCTTTTCTTTGGCTTTCTCCATAGCTAAGACATTGAACTTAATCAGGTCTTCTTCTTTCCATGAGTCCAAACTAGATGTGTTAGGTGTCAAACTTGACAACAATGTTGTAGAGGGAGTGATGGGAGTGCTATCCACCGCTTCGTTCTTTAAATTTTTCTCACTTTTTTTAATCTTTTCTTCCTCCTTTTCTGTTTCTTTTTCTATGTTTTCTTTTTCTATTTCTTTTTCTTCCATCTTTTATCCTTCTTTTTCATCATCAAAAAATGTTTTTTCTTGATGAGTGGGTGGTGTGTTGCTACATAACATCTTAGCTTCTTGTGTGCTCACAAAAGCTTCCTCAAACTTGTCTAAATCAGTATCAGTGGCCGCCATGGCTATTTCTACATTATCAATGATAATGGTGCTATCCTTGAGTGATTCTGTTATGGGTGCAAACTTATTTGCCTCTGTTTGTGCTTCCACTATAGGTGTTGAATCCTGAGGACCTGTAGATTGTACCTTGATGGTTTCTACTACTTTGTCTTTCTCACTAAGTGCTTGAGAGATGGGCATAGACATAGGTTTCATGTGCTGCTCTAAGAATATCTTCTCAAAGGCCTTCTCTGTCTCCTTAGAAATAATCTCATAGTCTTTGTCCATGAGGTGTAGTGTTCTCATCTTTTTCCTTAAGTGCGGCTTCACCAAATTCAACGATAGTGACTTTTCTTCAATAGAACATACTGGAAGAGTGGAATCAAGAGTTTGTTCCCTTATTCTAAAGTCTTCTTCAGTGGCTTGTCTCTTTAAGGTATCCATTATCTCCCATACCTTATTTGGAATTTTTGTTTTCAATTCAAGAATTATCTTCTTGAACTTTATCACATGTTTAATCAACATCTCATGAATCTCTAACTTATCAATTTCATGATATTTGTCATAGAACTTGGCTATCTGATCTAGCCTTCCTTCATCTACAACTCTAGTCCTTAACACTTGAAGACTAGGTATGAATCCTACTTCTGGAGGTGACTACACATTTTTCAATTTTCTCCTTGTGGCTACACTTATAGCTAAAGGATGGTTTGTGGCAATTTGTTTTCTCCTCTTGGGCATCTTAGGAGATGCATCTGTTGACTCAATATCAACTATACCAGTGGGCATAGGACTGATATCATCAATTTTACCATGTTTACCCTTTGGATCATCAGTCTTTTCAATCTTTACCTTTTTCAACTTAGGATCATATGACTTAGCATCTTATGTGGATGCACTCTCAATTTCCAAGACATTTTTTTCTTCCCTTGCCTTGTCAAGGTCTTCTTGTGTTACTCCATGGATTCTGAGTATCTTAGATGTAATCTTAGAGGCTTTCCTCTTAGTTGTTGCATTTTTTAGTTTAGCATCAACTTTTCTTGTCTTTTCCTCATAAGTTCCCCACCTAGGTTCATTAGGATCTTTGGGGGCTAATAGTAGAACCTGTGCATATGCTTCAAGGACCTATTCCTCTACCTCATAACCAAGTTGATGAATCCACTTAGTTCTTGGCTCAACAACTTCCATACAAGTAGTGTCTATTTCTACCATAAAGAAAATAGTATCCTTATACTTTTTCACAATGCTTTCTAGAATTCTATACCTCATTTGCATCTTGACCTTGAAGGTCTTCAATTCCAATATCACATAATCTCTCAATGTGCTCTCTATGGATGCTTTGTTAGATATCTATGGCATGGTTGGAATGGACTTGTCCAAATACAAATCTGATACTCTCCCAACAATATGAAGGTACATGTAAATGATCAATGAACCAAACCTAAATATCTTTGTCTTATCATGTTTGATGGCCTTGATGTTATCAATCAACTGTGCATGCAAGATATCACACAAGTTGAACTCTGCATCTTCCTTCACAAGTCTAATGGCTGCTAGAATAGTGCCCGCAAACACACTATTCACCCTTCTGGTGTGATGGAACCTATATCCAAGTATCATAGACATCAATTTGATGTCAGCTTGCTCAATAGGCTCAATTGTCATCCTGTGCCTATCACTCCTTGACTTGCAAGTTTGTTCAACCATCTTTCTGACATCCTTTCCCATAAGAAGGATGGTGCATGTCCTAGAAAGGCCTATCATCTCATGTATCAAGTCACTGGTGATTCTTACTGGTGCATCGCCAATCCAAAACAAATCATCATGAATTCTGCTCAATAAAATCTTTATCCATTCTATCTCATAGAATTCATATGCCATAGCATACTCAATAATAGGGTGATCATTCCATTTAACATATTCATCCATGAATGTTTTTTCTGGTTTCAACATGGTATCCATGTGTTCCCTTAACCTATCCAACCCTACTGGTTCTTTCTTGCAGTAGATATAAGCCCTAGTATCCTCGACATGCATGACACCCATAGGCATGTGGGAGAAAGCTCCCTCTCAATCATCTAGGGTTGACTTGAAAGGATGTTTCTTGAATACATATCTCTTCTTCTTAGCAACATCAAAAACTATGGGAGTGGCCATGACTTACTTGTTTAATCACTTTCCAACTGTACTCTGAGATTATCGAAGACTTCTAAATTGGGGTGTCAAACTAGGGTTTTTGCAACCAACCAAATGCAATGCTAATTACTGCAAATCACTGATAGATCAATCTCCAAGTCTTCACAACAACTTCTAAGGCTCTTTCTGCTTTCCTATCACTCAAAATTTGAATGCAATGAGCAATCAGATAACTTTCTATGTACTTAAAGTGAGAATTCTGCCATTAATGCAAGTCGCATAAACCAGGCTGTCACTTCAAAATTTCCAACTCAAGTTCTATTCACAATTAGCATGTGCGCTCTTGCACAAAGGTACCTTTATACTCCAAAAGCTTAAGTCCAAAGGCACATACTTTGAGGATGAGTATACTAGCCATGCAGGGGTCTAGAGCTAAATTAGATCCCCCTATGACCCTAAGGGCCATTCATCCAAATGTAGAGGGTGAGTCCATTGCAGATGCATCCAATACATTATCATCAGTCTTGTCCTTCTTATTCTCTGACCAAATCATGCTCACATCATCTGAGGCTTTGACAAAATTAACTTCTCCTTCAAGATCCAAAACTAGTTCTTCAGCCTTTTTAGGGCTTTTTTGACCTTGCGCCCTTGATCTACAGAACCTAGAGATATGTCCAGCCTTGTTACAAAAGTGACAAATGACTGGAGGTCTTACATTCCTCGAGGCATTGACATGAGTCACCATTCTGCATTGTCTCACTGAGTGACCATTATAGTTACATATCTGGCATGTAACATTCTGATAACTTCTTACATTTGTTTGATTTTGATTTCTCTAATCATGTTGTATCTTGTTCTTCTTACTAGTCTTGCAATTCATAGCTCTATGACCAAACTTATTGCATGAATAATAGTAACCATTAAAAGGTCTTACCTTTGTATAGTTCCTTGCAATGTGTCCATGCTTGTTACATGCAAAACAAGTGCATTCTACTTGCTTGTGCTCATTCTTAGGTGGTTCACCATTCTCTTTGGTTTGATCTTTAGTCTTTTTAGCATCAATAGAGTCCTTATGTGAGTCATTTCTTGCTCACATGTTGTCAATTTGATTGTGTGCTTCATTGTAACCAATACAACTAGTGTCTCCTTTGGCTCTCCTTGCATACAACTAAGATTCTATCAAATCAGAACTGGTGTGTAACTTGTCAATATGATTCTTTGCTGCTTTCAATTCAGACTACAAGCCTTCTTTTCTATTTCTTAGCTCCAAGATTTCCATGTTTTCTTGCCTTAGTTCTTCATTGAGTTGAAGGTTCTCTTTGATTTGTTCATTGTAGACTTCCTAATTGTTGATCAGCTTATCATCAAATTCTTCAAGTAGTTCTTTCATAGATGCATTTTCTTCATTTAACTTCTTGACCTCTTCTCCTAGATCACTGGTAGAGCATTCTTTCAAATCCTTTCTTAGCCTTTTGATAACCAACTATGCATCACTGACTTTTTTCTTTTAGTTCTTCAATTTCTCTTTCTGATTTGTCCAGGTCTTCAAGAGCTGCTTCAAGATTTCTTTTTAGATGTTTCATTTTTTCTTTTTCCATGATCTCCTCAAGTGGTTAAACTTCTATGCTGAGGACCAGAGCTCTGATACCAATTGTTAGGAATGGGAACACTAAGAGGGGGAGTGAATCAGTATTCACTGTATTTTAACTTTTCACTTAAATCTTTATACTGAACTTAAATGCTTAAGTACTGAATTAAACATTCACATAAACATGAAACATGAAATCAACACATGACACCAATATGATTACGGGGAAACCCAAATAGGTAAAAACCCTGATGGGAATTGACACCCACTAATATTCTGCACTAGTGTTTTGTGATCCTTGTTAGAAGATCCTTAACCCTGTTAGGAGTTTCTTTACAATGCTTTTAGGATAGTAGACCTTGTCAAGAGTCAAACCCTATTAGGAGTCTTTTACAATAGTCTCTGTTAGGGGAGAGGACACATTGTCCTAGAACTCACTACTCAAGTGGTGAAGGCTACAACCTTCTACTCTCAGATACACACTATATCTGTAGGATGAACTGTCACTATGACACTACTTGTTAGATCAGTTCCTTTGATGCATTGATGCATTGATGCTTTGACCTCTAGAAAAGCTCTAATACATCTTCTAGTGTCTTTTCACACTTCTACTCTACTTATTATATCTCTCTATCAACTTCCATGCTAAATACAATGGGCACACCTTATATTTATATGCTCATACAAAATAAACAACTAGGTCAGCCCTTAGACCTATTACATACAATGCTTCCAAATGAATTGGTTTAAGCATGCTTACAATTAAATATATAAACATGTTGGCAACCTAAATACAATGGGTGCATAGCCTTTGCAACATTACATTATAACCGCAAACCAAAATACTAACCGTCAGCTTCAGGCTCTGTTCTTCACTGGCACACACTACTTGTGCAACTTCAACTGACTGTAACTTTCTCATCCTTACACATCTAATCATGCACTCTTAGACTAAGCAAGAATATAGTCTAACCAACTTAACTTCTAGGGCACATATCATAATTCTTTCGTACGCATGTGTGTTGATGCTCTGAGCTGCATGAACTCTGTATACTATCCAGTCTTCAACACTTAACTAATTTATGATCTTCTCTTCAAGTGCGCTGACTCCAAAATGCTATATGACTTTGTTTCCATAATGATAATACTATATCAATTCATATACATTAGTATAGCCAACTTGCCAATAGGAAATTCATCTTCTACTCCTTGACATTCATAGATTTCATTATCAGTATCATAACCAACACTCTCAACATCACAAGATTCAGCACCCTTAGCACAACTAGATTTAATATCTAAATAGAAAACCATCCATTCTTTAACATTTTCAAGTTCTTCTTTCCTAAATGATGTAGACCAACTAATTAATTCAAGTACAACTAGCTCTAGAAACATCTCAGCATACTGGGATTCATGAAGCTCAATACCCACAAGAAGTTCATCACAAGCTACAAGAAATTTCTTATAGTATGAATGGGTTGATTCTTTTTTCCTTTCCCCTATCGCACATCTTAAAATCTTTATGCAATTTTTTTGTATTTTTTGACTCATCAAATACATGTCTCTTTCTCTATTAATATTTCCAAGATCTGACTAAAAACTTTCAGATCTAGAAACATCATCCTGGTCTATTATGACTGAAAACTCCATTTCAATATAATGACATAACAATGCAACTTGTTCTCATGACAATAGTTCTATCCAAATTAATGCAACCATTGACTTCATTAAACCTCAACATATTTTTGATACTCTTTACAACAACCAAAGCTTCTATCCAGAAATATGGCTTAAACTTCAAAATTAATTTCCCTTTTTCACTAGTGACTTGCTCACCTAATTAGGGATTGTTCTTGCTTGATAAAATAGGATTACCTAGAGATGTTGTGGCTACTACAAAATATTTATTTGAAGCTTCTTCCAAATCACCTTTCAAACTTTGGTAGAGTTGCCACTTCTTTGTAGAGGACCAATATGAATCAGCTGAGAACCTTTCTCAACCCTGAACCTTCTTCAAAAACCACAATCACAACACAACCTCACAGGATAACTTCTTGTCAGGACTGCAAATACATTATAATCTCATGTTACAAAACATTGATCAAATAGAGACTTAAGTTTTCCACTTCTTGGTGAGAAGATATAATAATTTTTTAAAGAACTTGACTCTATTACTACTTAACCGGACTCTAGGATAATTTAGCCAAGCAAGGAATTAGCATCTTGAACTTGTTGTCTTTTATTCCTTCCCCAGTAGAGTCATCATTTTGTTGGTCTCCTTTTCTTTCTACTTGCAAATTTGACAATATGATTGACACACAAGTGTATCTGACTCTATCACCACTCCACATCTACAAGAAAAAGAGCCAATTAACAAGGACTAGGGTATCAGTCCTCGTACACTTTGAGCTTAAATTATCAGGTGGGTATACCTTTGATTCACTTCTTAAAGGAATCAGCAAATGTTAAGCATTAATATCCTTGACATATTGATTTAAAGATTTTATCATTTAAAAGTTGATTGATGATGAATAACTACTTCTTGAGAATAGATCAGTGTCTTATCCTAGGGAAAAGAGTCAAATTCAACATATATCAACTAAAAACCTAACTCAAACACACCTGAATCCAGAATAAGTGCTTTTCCTATTATTCCTTTCACTCTCACACTTGGACATCAAATTCTCATTCCACCTTGAATTCTCTGAAACTATCTTTAAGGATTTAATCCCTACTTTTTAAACCATACATTAACCTACTATGTTGCATCAACATATAAGAATTCAAGATCAAAACAAGAAGACATACAAAAATCTGAAATTGGAATTCAAGTGTATTCTCATAAAATTTTAGTATCAATACATTAAATAAATGACAAAATGCTAGAACACAAACCCTAAATCCAAGATCTCTCTATTCAGTTATCAATTTCACCATCCTTTGAAAAATAGATCAAACTGCTATATATAGTCACTAGCTATCTTGGAATCCTTAAGAAAGGATGCAACAAGCTTTGGATAGCTAGGATAGAACTAGGGTTTCAACAACCATACCAACCAGGCAATCAAGAAAATTTACTACATAAATGACATGCCAAGTAATCTGGAACAAACAAGCCCAGAGTGATCTTCATTTATGGCCAAATTCTAACTGGTACACCAAAGACTGGGAATCCATCATTTCATCTCTCTGTTTACTTCACCTACATCATAAATTTAAGTGACTAGTTCCCCCATTCTACCATGGCATGGACAACCTCTGCAGTCAAGCATCACTTATGAACCATACAGTGATAGCAAACAAGATCAAATCATGCAAATTGGTCACCCAAGCATTGAATAACAAGTCATTTTCTCACTAAAAACCCTTTTATATTTCAAATTTCTGATGGCAACAGTCAATTAGATATGTTTAAAGCATGGTCATCAATTCATTTCTTTCCTAGCTAATCAGGGAGCTCCTATTTAATCTCATAATAGTCAACCAGGCCCTTTTAAAATAACTTATCCATGTCAGCATTGTCTGTGACCAATGGGAATTAGACACATTAGCAACATCTAGCAGCAGACCCACTAATTTATCTTTATTTACCCATGGAAAGTCTTAACCACACTCGATTTAGAAAATGTGAGACTGACACAATCTCCAAGTCACTAAGAGATTTATCTTAACCCTAAGTCAATCAGGAGATGACATGACTACCTTTATTTGCCAAGTCGCTAAATAAATTATCTAACCTTAGTAATATCTCAAGATCAAGTGCTAATCATTGATCCTCCTTTCATCATGTGGTCCTCGTTCATCACCCAAAACCTTGTCTTTAACTCAACGTGGATCTAGAGATCATGCGACTGAAGCAGTCGCTATATCTCAAAGCATTTTTCTTAACTGGGATTAAAACTAGAGATCATGCAAACAAAGGTTTCGCAAAGTTACTGAATATATTTCTAACCATGGGTTTGATTATGAGAACATGTGAAAAGCCTTCAGTCGCGTGTTCACTGGATAAAAATTTAATCACTCATGATTAACCTTTGACTTAACCCATGCTATTTCGAGATCACGCGACAAAATACTTCACCAAATCTTTGAAACTTTCTTCAAACTGGAGTTAAGTCATGAGAACACATGACCAAGGCAATCTCTAGGTTGCTTGACTTTTCCTTGACTCTGGGTTACATCTAGAGACTTAATGCCAACTGTTGATCTGAATCTGCATCGACGGTTCACATTTAATTTTCAAAACCTTTTTGCCTTGACTGGATATTTGGAGAACACACAATTGAAGGGAAAGATAATTTCCCACCATATCACTAGAAGTTAGGGACTTAGTGACCAAAAATAAGAGATCACGTGACTAGCTGTATTCGTTGGGTCACCAGATAAAAAGCTTAATTGCCCAAAAAATAGGAGATCTGGCGAATGCTTAGTCATGGAGTCACTAAAATAGAATACAGTAGCCCACCAAGGAAATAAGATGTGTGCAGAAATGAGATTTAAGTGGCCCGAAAAAGGTAATGAGGAAATAGAATTAGACAAGGGTTTTTGACTTAGATAATTTTTTGAAACCCGTAGGACATGAAAATGACTTATTTCTCATACCTTAAAACTTGAATTTCTCCCTGGTTTGAACACTTGAGCACATGCACTTCGAACTAGAGCTTGATGACATCAAAAACTATCCAAGGCCAAGGGCACAAGCCATGAAACCTAATAGATCATCTTCACAGATCAAAACAAGTTTGTAGGTGGCAAGGCAAATTCTCAACGTTTTTCACATAAATAAGCTATTTTCTTTAGATTTTTGCATTTACATAAAAATGGCCTAACAGATATGTCAGCTAACTGAGAGATGAAGCATCTGATAGATTGTATCCTCCCTTGTAGAGTACACATTTGACTGATATTCTTAGGAGGTTTCATCTCCATGATTGCTTTGACCTTTGCTAGATCGACCACAATACCTTTCTTTGAAACAATGTACCCTAGAAGCTTTCTTGAAGTGACACCAATGGCACATTTCTTAGGATTTAGTCAGAAACTAAAATTTTCCATTCTATCTAGTAGTGTACCCAAGTCAGCTAGATGGTCAAATCATTTCATTGATTTATCCAAGGTGTCATCAACATAGTCCTCCATATTTTTATGCATCATATCGTGAAAGATAGAGGTCATGGCTCTTTGATAAGTAGCACCAGCATTCTTAAGACCAAATGACATTACATTTTAGCAAAAAGTGCCCCATCCACAGGTGAAATTTTTTTTCTCTTGATCTTATGGAGCAATCTTTATTTGATTGTATCCATAGAAACCATCCATTAAGGAGTACATTTCAAATCCCACAGTCATGTCCATTATCATATCGATGTTTGGTAGTGGAAAATCATCCTTAGGGTATGATTTATTTATAGCTTTGAAATTTGTGCATACTCTGATAGATTTATCTAGTTTTGATATTGGAACTATGTTTGAAATCCATTCTGCATAATCTATGACTTGGATAAATCCGACTTTAAGCAATTTCTCTAGCTCAGCTTTGACAAGGAGTGCAACATGTGGATGCATTTTACGCAACTTTTGCTTGATAGGTTTAACTCCTAGAGTGATAGAGAGATGATGAATGATGAGATTAGGGTCCAATCTTGGCATATCTGAATATTTCTATGCAAATTTGATCTTTTTCTCTGTTAATAATTTTGTGAATGCCCGTTTTTCTTCTTCTGACAGAGATTGTGCTACATGGATTAACTAAGGTTCCTCTGTTGTGCCTAGATTGATAGGCTGAGTTGGTTCTATCAAAACTATCGATCTGTCTTGTAAATGACTCAGAAAGACATCAAATATCTCATTCTTAGGCACCTTGGAGAGGTTTTCACCTTCGAATACATCTTTTTTTTTACTATTTTTGGTTCTGAGACTGCAACATAGTGGTTTTCACCCCCAAAACTCTTTTTCTTTTTTATTTTTTCTTCTGGTTGAGATATTTGATATCTGACTCCATCATGCTGATGCTAGGTTTGCTAATGGAAGTTGTCATGGATTCTATTGCATTTAGGTAGCATGCGGAGCATAGTCTGTTCGGAAAGTATGGATGTCTTGGCTTGGATCATTAGATGTTTGGTCAATAAGCTCAAGATGTTGAATAGTAAGTGTAGGAAAGGATTTTCTGATAGTGTTTACACATACAGTGTTGTCATCATTGGCTCTGATCTGACTCTCAAATTCAAAGGTGATATTACAACTTAAGATATTCAGTTCATTAAGTGTCTCAACGTCATCGTTGGATCCTATGTTAGCCATAAGTGAATTAGACTCACGAGGTCTACCATGTCATTCTAAGCTCACATCAATTGTAAGTGTATGTTGGTGAATGACATAAATATGTTTATCTGTGATAGTGTCCTCTTCTTGTGGTTCTGGAATGACTCCTCATTCATAGTCATTAGATTCTTCATCAAGATCTCTAGGAAAGTGAACAACATGCGTAAAATTAGGACAAATTCCCCAAGAAGGGTTGCCTTCAAAATCTGACCAAAATTCATACTCATGAGAATCTATCTCAAAATCACTAGAGTGTCTCAAATGTTCAGCTATTATGATAGGTATACCTTCTTGTTGTTGTTGTTTGTTTTCAGGATCAGTCGGTTCTTGTGTTACGACTGTCTCTTGTGCAGTAATAGGTTCTTGTGTGTCTACCACGTTGATTCTCTCTTTAGGTTTCTTTTCATCCTCAATAAGGTTTAAGATGTGTTGAGGTATACGTTCATAAGGAAAAACATCAGTTATGTCTGAATCATCATTGTCTGAGTGTTATGTTTCTTCCTTTTGTTGAGTATATGTTTCTAGTTTTATCTATTCTATGATATGTGTAGTGTTTCCACTGAGATGGAAAGGTTTCTTCTGATAACCTATGCCTATAGTATCTTTGGTTATCCTCTTGCAGTATTCAATGGGTTTAATGATACCTTTGCCTCTTGTTCCTAAAGGTCCTTTTCCAGTGTATCCCATTCTAGACATTAGCTTGTGCCCTAGTGGTCCATATGATTTTGAAGAAATCTTAGGTAATTTAGAGTCACACTTTTGAACTGTTTGTGATTGAGACTTATCTTTGTAACACCAAGCTAATATAGCCTCTTCCTCATCTGATTCTTTTTTGGATACATGTTTTGTGACAAAAATCCCATCAAAGATAACCTGGGGTTCTTTAGTTGTAGGTTTTACTTTCTCTGAAGGTTGTCCATAAGATTTAGGTGAAAGTGGGAGAGACATGAGAGATAGGACTAGTTCCATAGTGTATTCTCTCATGCTTGTATCTTTGATCTCAATTTATTTTTCTATGTCTTCCATTTTAGATGTAGATTCTATGTCAACTTGTTTGTGTTCAGGCTTAGAATTGTTACCCTAACTCAGGCATTAAGGAAACTCAACAATTCTATCTTGACAATGGAAACCTCTCCTAGCTATGGGTAGACTATGAATGAAGAGGAATCTTTGGATTCTAGGTTGGTTCCTATAAAATATGGAATATCACTTTCCTAATCTACATTTTTTTGGGAAAAGGGAAAAGAAAACTTATAACTTAAACTAGATTAAGGTGATACACCAAGAAATATTTCAAACCTTGCAGAAAAGATGAAACCTCAATCCTAACTCATAAATGAAGATCTCAACACTCTGAATCTCTCCTCAACATATAGGTTAACAAAACTTACTATCAGGGTCTTACCACAAATAGCTTGAATGGCCAACAAACATACATTTCTCATACAAGGTCTTGAAGCAATTGATTATCTTGAGAAGGAATAGAAATCTACTCACTTCCTTTGGATAACAAATAATTTAACACTTGTTAGAAAAGATCAAAACAGGATCCAATATCAAAACAACTTCACAAATATGAATCACAATCTCTGGTTCATTCCCTCCAAAATCTAACAAAAATGATTATAAAAATGGCCTACCAAGCACCTAGGAACAATGAGTTCACTATATGCCCTCTCTCCAAAATCTGCAACCCGTAATCGATCATCAAAAATTAATTTTATAGCCTGCCTAAGCTTCAAATCTGAAAATCTAAATTCCCATTTGGCCCTAAAATTATGCCACAAATATAGCCTATAACTAAGCCTATGAAATCTTGTGTCTAAGTACCCTTAAATACTAGCTTATAATAAGGACTTAATCCTTTTACAATTCATAACTAATATTTAATATTTACTTAAATATTAGATAAAATCTAATATCAAATAATCCAATTTTCAACTCCTAACTTAGATAAAAAGACTCTAAGTGTAAAATGTGCAAAGTGGAGAAAGTCGACATGACTATTCAATCCACTTGCAATACAATTCAAAAACAAAGAGATGAAAGTGTGAGGTGGCATTGTGCAGTTTTCAAGACTCTATAGGGATCAGGCATGTGCATTGATGGCATTGAATACCACCTATCTCATGGAATCCAAACTTTTTTATGCTCATTTTGGTATCAGCAGTTGTGCTTCACTCATTCTTCACAGAGAAATTCTAGGGAAAAAGAAAACCCTAACTTATAGGAAAGTCTTCAAAAACTTCTGATGAAAAAGCTCGGCATGTTGACTATGAATGAATCCCACTACTGAACTCAAGCTCACTGCTACTCCAAGTCAACTTTTATTTGGTTGTTTATTTTCTCAGTAGAAAGGTCATGACTGGTAGCTTTTCATGTCTATTTTGAAACTTGAGTTCATCTCCATGCACAAACTTGAGCTTGTATCATATCTTTAACTCACTGTTTGTATAATGTAACTGAAACTGTTATATGTTGTCACCGTTATTTGAATTTATCTTTAACATAGTGTCATGCCCCTGACAGTCTCAGGCTTTACTTTTCAATGTTATGTTATGGTTGGATTTCTGGTTAGATTAGCATCGTTTTATCTGGAACAATATTTCTGTTAGACTTCTATGAGTTTGAACTCTGACTTCATTCATTTGAACCTTGTTATTTGGAATAAATATGTTTATCTCTGTAATAGGTATTTTGGTTCTGCTAGACACTCAAAGAATTATGTCTATTCTATAGCTTAATGAGATTTTCTGATGTCAGAATTGGTATAGACTGACTTTTGAATTAATGGTACTGGATAGTTCAGTAGAGATTCAAGTATTGGTATGATTGTGAAATAAGTACAACTAAAATGGTTGGTCAATTATCTTATAATTGGTTCATTGTTTTGGAATTCTAAATAATATGTTAAACATAATTAGAATTGGTATTATTATTATGGATAAATGTATCTTGATGTTGCAGATAGTAATTAGAGATTGTTGTTACTTAATTTTAATCAAATTTTGAGTTCAAAATAAATAAATATATATATATGTATATTTATACATATATTTATGAGTGATCATTTTAGAAATTATGTGGTATTTCTTTTGCTAAAACTAAAGAATTATCTAAGTTAGCATACCCTATTTTGTATGTTAGTAGGAGGTTATTTTGGTGAGTGTTAGTAGTTTGGCATTGTTAATGTGCTGTTATCATTGATGCTTAAGTTAGTTTTTCTTAACCTAAGATCGACTAATGATATCTAACATAGATGTATATTAATCTATCCCTAAGCCTTCCTATTTATGTTCTAGCTCGAAGACATGACTTAACACGGTAGGGTTTAATTGCACTTTCATCGCATAGTAGAGTTAGTGGGGTTTAAGCTATTTTCGGGTTATGGGATTGTACGTTGATGGACATATGGTAGGGAATGTATTGTGTTTGCTGAAAGAGATAAGCTCGTATGGAATGAACTCATCGATGTAATTCATCTTTGTGTTTGATGTCCGCCATTAGCTCTGGTGAAGAAGTTGCAGTTGAATAATGACTCCATTTTTCACCATGTATTTCTATGAGAGTTTAGGTAAACAGTTAGTATTGGATCCATCTTCCTGTTATATTTTATTTGATAAGTTGCTTGGAATGGAAAGGGGTTTTCACGGCAAGTTTTACCCTTCTGTTCGTGGTCATTTAGGAAGTTTTGTGTTTCATACTGTCATCTCTGTATTTGCGTTGTGGGCTCTTTTGCATGACACTTTGGCAGTCAGTGGAAAGAGGACTTCGTGGTTGAG
The DNA here is from genome assembly GCA_027943335.1 of Chamaecyparis obtusa. Classification (NCBI taxonomy): domain Eukaryota; kingdom Viridiplantae; phylum Streptophyta; class Pinopsida; order Cupressales; family Cupressaceae; genus Chamaecyparis; species Chamaecyparis obtusa. The sequence continues at coordinate 407,222 of BSBK01002602.1, read as the reverse complement.
ATTAGGGTTCGACTGTGAAGCTCACCAGGCAAGGGCTAGCTTTGGCATACTTCGGTCTTTGGATACCTCCCCACACAAATACCAGGCAAGGGCATTCTCTCACCTTATCCTCTGTTTCCATTTTTCTTTCTGCAAATGAAATATTAGAATGTTTAATTATCGATGTTAGTTAGTTGATGAATGTAAGGTATTTGAGATTGTATTCTCTGTGAGCTCGGTCATGAACTGGTTTCTTCTTGGATGGATTAAGAAGTTTATTAAGTTAATAGATGTTATGTTTAGTGGAGGAATTTGAAACGAACGACTGTTTCACTCTTGATGTTGTTTGTAAGTTGAGGAAGTAGGAGATTGGTTTCTGTGTGATATTAAATACATGTTCTTAATATGTTGTTTTCAAGCATATTGTGTTGATGGTTTTCTTTGTTTCTGGGTATGAAGTTGACAGTGTTTTCCTTAAGCTTGTGCTGAACTATGGGGAATATAGTTGTTGCTATGAATATGGTTATTCCATAGTGTGTTTTGTGTCAATGTTTATTTGGTCAGTATTAAGGGGGTTAATCGGGAATGAGTATCGGCTTATAAATGCAGTTTGAAACCCAGAATGAGTTTTGTTTAAAAGCTTCTTTAAAGGTATTCTCGTACGGATTCCTGTTGTTAGGAACACTGTAGAAACAAAATTGTTTACGATATGTAAGATTCATTGGTCATAAGGTGAAATCAGGTATTCTTACCACTGTTATAATCCGAATCTGGTATCAATGTTTGTTGTGTCTAATGGGTGTTTGTCACTGTTTTGGTTCAGTCAATAGTGAAAATGTAGATATTTTGGTTATACCAAATCTTGACTGCGAGCTAGATGATTCTTCAGAAATAATTACAAGTATGAAATATAGTTTTGTTTCGACATTAGGAAATGCAAGGAATATATAGGAAAGTCAATTATTATCTTTTTTAGTTAGTAAGGAAGACCACTTTGATATTTTGTTTAAAATGTAGATGACGGTTCTTATTATTCTATTATTCTTTTATGTAATCGGCAGATTCAATAGTATTATAAGGTAGATGTGTTTTTGATAGGACTGAGATGACTAGTATGGTTTTTCCAATGTGTATTTATGGACTTGATTTATTAATTACAAGTTTATATAATTATATATATATATATATATATATATATATATATATATATATATATATATATATATATATATATATATATATATATATATATACCTGCTGGGAGATGTATATGTATACACAAGCCATGGTGTATACATGTACATACGCCAACATGTATATAAAAGATGCTATGTTTATCATTCTGAACTATTAATTACAAGTTTATATAATTTTATATATATGTTATATGTGTTGATTCAGTTGATATATTATTATTTTAGTTCTTTTCTATTCAATGGAATCGTGAATTCAATATGGACATTTTGTTGTACAGTTTCAGATATAATGCTAAGTTAATGTGGAGATTATTATTTGATTGGATTAGTGATGGAGAAAGTATTGTGATTTTTTTCTTCTTTTGGGAAACATCATGTTTAAGAATGTATGTTAAGGAAAATGGAAACATGGATCTAAATGGATTTCTGATTGTTGTTTCAATTTTATAATTGATGCAATAGAAATGGAGTGTTAGGGAAATTATGTAATGTAGTTCATTTCATTTCAATCATTAGTTGCTAGATCAAGTGTTTTGAGATAATGCAAGTGTGATCCTTAGATTGGGGGCTGACACTAGTCTAGTACCTTGTGGTGATAGAATTTATGTTACTTGTGACTGACACTAGTCTATATCCTTATGGGAAAGAATTTCTGTTAGTTGTTTAATTAAGAGATAATTATAAATTCAAGGGATATGGGTTTCAATTAACAAGATAAAACATTATGGTTTCATCAGACATAATGGATTTCTACGAGGTTTCCTTACAAATACATAGCGTAGGTCCTTATGTGGACACCCATGAACTATTGGATCATTACTTTCTCATTTTTTTGCCAGTTTATTTCTGTTAGTAAGAGATACGGTGGTTGATGATTTTGGTGTAACAAGAATGGAATTATGTCATTAGATTTCAATAACATATGTATTTAATCTGCATAATTGTTATATTATACTGACTTTTATGGTTGCAAAATTTTGGAGATGATTCGTTATCTGAATTATTGTGATTGAGCCCTGTTTGCAATTGCGTTTGTGTTTATTTTTTATTTTCAAGTTTTAGATGGATAAATCAATGAGTATGGGACAGTGGATAGCAGTTGTTAAGATTTATGGGAAACAGATCATTTCTTGGTTATTAGTTATCAGAACTATTCATAGAATGTAAAGGATTGGTTAAAAAGGAAATTTTGTTTTTGAAACTAAGTCTTTGAATAAAGAGTATTCTTATTACTCTTATGTAAATCAGTTGAGAACTATAAAGCTCTTAGAAGCAGTTACTATGATTATATGTTCCAGTTTGTAATTTTTTTAAAAAAATTATTATTCTATGGTTCTATGTGTTTTTGTTTATGGTTGATTTTCTTTGGTTTCATCTTTTAGTTTTTAGTAAGTTTGGATTATGGGTGTTACACATAGTCAATTGTTCATCATGCACTGTGATTGGTTAGAATAATATCCTAGTAACCCAAGGATTGGACATCCTTTAACATTGATTCATTGCTAAAAATCATCATGTTTCTACTTAGAACATCATGCTAGACTTCATTTAATGTATCAATCCAGGAACATGAACTTCAGATGATGGCTACAAAGTTTATGCTTTATTTCTTCTCAATAGTCATCACTACTAAAGTAAAATCTATTGCTATAGGAGATTTATGCTAGAAACTGAAACAATAGATTAACTCTCATCTTGAAGGAAATAAACTTAATAGTAAATAGATAATGCTTGAGAAGTAAACCTATGCTGCAGGAAACAGTTAATGGTTCTACTACCAGTGGCTGCAGGAGCAACAATACTTAACAACTTCAAAGAAACTTAACTGAATCCTACTTAAACATGAACAGGGAATTCATCTCCTGTGTGGGCCCCCATGGAAGTATGAATGAATTATAACTCAGAGATTGAAATGAAGAACTATCATATATTCATTCAAAACATAGATACAATATAGGATATCAAAGTATTTTATTCTATTGCTGGATTACAATATGAATTCCTCAAAATGTCTAACTAGCGTAGAATCATAAGTTCCAACTTATTTAAAAGCAACTAAGAAAAACAAAACTCCTACAAACTAGGTCCTTCATTACATAGCATAACAACTTCAGTTACAGGAACGATAGCATCATTTATGAAAGAAGATAAGCCATATTTAGTGCTTCGAGAATATAGGAATGCTTGGTAACTAGATTGACTTGGATTGAATCAGCAACTGCAAAGTTATGGAAGGAGTGGAGCTATGATGAACTTCTGAAACAGTTATCCACCTTAAAAGACCCACTCATCCTTGAGTCCGCACTCCTTGTTGACGTATTCTTCCTGCAAAAGGTTAACATAATAGAATCCAAAATAGTACTCCAAGGCAAAGATTATAATAAGTTTTCCTATTTTAATGTAGCCTTGTCATACGGCTGCAGGAGATCTACCCATTAAAGCTAGAGAAGAAAGATACCAAATTTTATCATAACATTCATTAATCTATATATATATTCAGTCTTGTCCTTAATTTTCATAAGTATCAAATATACATATAGCTAAAGCTTAGAAACATAAAAGAATACATAATGTTCATGAAAAACCATAAGATATTCAAGTCTGAACTTAGAAAATCATAAACAAAGCATTCCATAATATTGACTCATCATTCCCCCCAACTTAACTATATGTTGATCCTCCAGCAAATAAATTCTTTAACCTAGCTATAAATCTATAGTTAGTAGTTGTTCTCTATCTAGTACCTCACTCTGCATAGCTCCAATAGAATCCCTTTGTTTCCCTCTGTTTCTTACATCTGTCCTTTTCCCTCTGCATATCAAAACTATCCAGATTTTCTGAGTTTGCAAGTAAAGGAGACATCAATAATGGAGGCTAAAAGGTTAGTGGAATCCAAAAACTTTCTCTTTCTCTTCCCAATGAAATATACCAAGGGGTGCATTGTGTTGCCATAGCAAAATTGAGAGGTGAATTTTGTTCTCTGTTTCTCATCTCCCTAGATAAACTATTCCAGTGCCACTGAATGGCATTTCTAGCCTTAGTCAGTTCAGAATCCATCATTTTCTCATATGCATTAAATGCTTCATTTCTCATTGGATAAATGATCTTGCTACCTGAGTCAGAGGGGGCTATCCTTAACCAATTATAGTAGTAAGTTTGAGGATCTTTGGCTTAAGGCCTTAGAAACAAGGGAATGTCTGACTCCAAATCTCTATACACCTTAGCTTGAGTGTCCCAACTAATTTCATTATGTACCCAGGACATGAGGGCTCTAAGTTGAATATCCCCAACATAAAGCAAGGGGTTCCAAACTCAGTCATTAGGGACTACTAGGCTGTGGAGATAGAGTTCACATAACATATTTTGAATGGCTACAGGAGAGTTATGGAATGCTTGAGAAAACTGGGTAGACTCTTGTAATGAGGAAGACCTGTTCTACATAATACAGGTCATTTGATAGTTTAACAGCTATTCCTTAAGAAACATGGCATAGAGAGGTGATGGAGATCTACAACCCATCAGGTCAGGAATTAAAGATGTAATTTTGTCAAGTTTCACACTTAATTGTTCTATCGTTTCCTCCTGAACAAGTGTTTCCTGATAATGAAGGTCCACTACCCTATTTAGTTCTTTGCATTGTTGTTTCCACTGCTCTCTCTCAGTATTTAATTTCTTAGACAATTGGAAGATAATAGACAACAAATAATTTGAACTAAATTGACCTATTATTGAACTAGGGCTAGAATTGTTTGTTGCTGGAGGAGCAGATGACTTACCATTATTAACACTTGTCCTTTTCAAAGGATTTTTCCAGATGATCATAGCCCTCTCAATTTTAGAGCATTGTTGAGCCACTGAAGCTAATGTATCTAACCTTTCATTCAAAATTTCCTATACAACCTTATTGACAAGGTCTATGTCAATATCTAGATTTTCTTCATAGGGATCCCTTTCTGCTATAGGAGACTCTGCTATAGGAGAGAACATTGTTTCATCTGCTTCCCTGATGTAACTATCAGAATCATCACTTTCTAAATCATCTTCCTGAATATTCCCAGAGGTTGATCCTCTCCTACAGAACACATAAGCTTTCTCTTCCGAGATGGAGTCATCTCTGATTACAATGACTTCTACATTTACTAGCTTATTAGGAACCTACTTTGTTTTAACATTGGGACATTCCTCAAATGTATCATGTTCCATAATCTCAGTCCATTGTCCTTCCTGCTAAGAAGTTTCAGGCTGTAATTCAGCTTCTTGCTGAATATTTTCATCCTCTTGCTGAATGTTTTCATCCTCTTCTTCCTTCTACTTAGAATCTTGTGTTACATTTGGCTCATTGACTGGAATCTCCTCAATTGTTTATGACCTCTTCCTAGCACTTCTCCTTAACAGAGTTTCCTCCTTTTCTAGAGCTTTTCTTTTTCTAGACGTGCCCGTGGCTGCAGGAGATGCCTTAGCCTGTCGACTAGTACTAGGGTTAATTTTCTTTTTCCTATCCTTTGGGGAAACTATTTCTACTACAAGAGAAACTTCAACCTTTTTTGTAGGAGTCTCCAATTCCTCTTCATGAGTTGATCTTGAAGTAGAAGAATTAGGGGAATTAGGGATCTTAACCCTAGTTTTCTTCTTGGATGAAGAACACTATCCTATTTCAATAAAAAATTTCCAAACCCCTTTAGCAGTTTTAACCCTTTGTCCCACTTTATGCCCAATTGGTTCAAGGGTAGGCTCCTTAAACCCATGTAGCATAAATTCCTCCCAGGAAATATCTGACTATTCTCTTAAGGCTTTTTCCACTATCAACTTGATTAGACAGTGGTGAGAGATAGAATTTCATTTACCCTCTTGGACTAGAACTATTGGCAATTTGGCTGAAGTGAGTACATAAATGTTGTCATTATGGAAACATATGATCCACATGAAGATCACACAGGTCTGAGAGAAAGTATAGTAGAGCGCATTGCAAATTTGTCTAAGTGTAAGACAATGTTTTCACCAGTGCACCAGGATACGGTTTTTGTTTGCAACATTGACTGGAGTAAGTTTAGTGCTTGTGCACTTGAACATAGATTCTATGATGACTAATGATGACCCATCTTAGAGTGAAAGTTAGTACGACATGTACGGAATTAGTTATGACAGTTTTACCAAAGACAGTGTTAAGCCGACAAGACAGAATATGAAGGCAGAATTGGTAAAGAGTTAAGGGATTATTTTGTTTATCTAAATAATGACTTAACAATATAAAGGGATGACATCCTAGATGTTAACTCTTGGATAAAGATATATGGAAGCTGACCATGTAAATTTATTATCTTTAATAACTTGTATATATGTAATATGTAATTGCAAGAAGAAGAGAAAGATATGAAAAATATTGTAATGATATGATGCGAATGTAAGAGCAGCGAAAAGATATTGATGCAAGTAGCATAATGTTATATACCTTAATCCATTTTTGTAATAAGTATACATTGTACATTACTTGTTTGGGCAGTGGGCTCATCTAATAATCAGATTTTGTATTAACAACTCTTAACAGGGTTGAGGCTTCTAACAAGGCCTATAGTCCCTTAATCAGGACTGATACACTATATGCTTGTAATAGACTCCTAACAAGGTCAACATCCTTAACAAGATACTTTTGATTAGTGGATCTTTGTGTGTACCATCCCCACCAGGGTTTTCCCTTGGCTAGGGTTTCCTCGAGAACATATCATGTGTTATGAGTTCTTTATTTTCATCGATATGCATATTGTTTAGCTTCTTATGTTATGCATGTATAAAGATAATTTTTTATATCCATAATTGGGCAAAAGATAAAGTTTTTAGAATACTAATTCTCCCCCCCCCCCCCCTCTTAGTATTCCCTATTTCTAACAATTGGTATCAGAGCTTAGTTACTCAAAGAAGAATCATTCAAGGAAAGCCTAGCAGCTTGAGTAAGATCTCTATGGATATGGATCAACTACAAAAAAATCTTGAAGAAGCTCTTGAATAGATTGGTATGCTTATTGATGAAAGAAACACTCTAAAAAGGAAATATGATGATGCAAAGAACCTTATTGAGAAACTGAAAAATAAGGTAGAAGATCTGAAATCTGAAAAGGAATCTGAAATTCTTATTAGAGATTGTAATGACAATTTAGAAAAAGAAAATGTGATCCTTAAGCATGAACTGAAGATAGAAAATCTGAAGCTTAGTTTGAAAGATGGAAATGACAAAAATGAAGCAAATCTGAGATCTAAGAATGAAAGGTTGAAGATTGAGAATGAAGAATTAAAATCTAAACTTGGCAAAGTAACATCTGAATTTGAGAAATTAAACTTGCAGCATGCAGAACTTGAGAAATACAATAAGATTGTGAAAGGTGAATTGACTCAATCCAAACAACAACTTGAAAGGCTATATTCAAATAGTGATAAGATCAATGAACAAGTATCTTATGGAAAACCATCCTATGATAAGACTGGACTTGGATTTAATATATTCAGAACAAATGATGGAAGCAAGGAACCAAATCTGAAAGAATCTGAAAGCGTAGATAAGAAAAAGTCAAATGAGATCAACAAATCTGAAGACACACCTAAAGGAGAAGAACCACCTTAAAAACAAGAACCATCGAACCAAGAAGAATCACCCAAAGGTATGCAAAGAGAATTCAAAAGTAGATGTTTTGGTTGTAATACTATTGGTCACATGAAGAGAGATTGCACAGGTAAACAATTTAAACCTCTTAATGGTTATTGTTATAATTGTCATGGTTTTGGACATAGAGCTATTGAATGTAGAAGACCTAAAGTTATTGAGAATAATTATGGTAGTAGAATGTTTAAAAATACTAACAATGTAGATAAAAGACCTATTGAAGATATGAACAGAAGAAATGTAGTATGTTATAGATGCAACAAGATTGGACACATTGCTAGAAACTGCAGATCACAAATCAATCAGCAAGGACCAAGATAAGGGAACAATGGAATTGTTTGTTAGATATGTAACAAGATTGGACATATAGCAAGGTTTTTCAGAATGAACAATGAATTTTTTCATCCTAACCTTAACCCTAGAAATCATGCAAGAAGAAATGAAGATGCAGGTAACAAACAAAAAGGTTGTTGTAGTAATGCAAATGAAGTGAATTTTGTTAAAGGCACAGATCAAGGAAACATATTCAACATTGAAGGTAATAAAAAAGGTGAAGTATCAAGTGGTAAGAATGAATCCTTACTTGACCTAACTCAAAGCACTTAATTTATGATAATTACAGTAGATTAGGAACTTAGAATTAGTGTAGAAGTAGATTTTCAATGAATTAAGTCTTGCGCAGTTAATGTCAGGTAGTTTATTATGTACTAATGCTATGGTTAAGAGCACAAAAGAAAATATTATATTTTGCGAGATCGCAAGAAATTTTAAGTTTTGTAGGATAACAGAAATAGCTTTTTTGAAAGAAGCGGAAAAAGAATTGAATGCGATATCAGATCTAAGTGAGATTGAAGTAATAAAATATTATGATCGATGTTATTTGATTATCAAAGTGAATTGAAGTGTTTAGGAGAGCAAAGAATAGAGATTGGAAGCATTTTGCAGTGATTTGGTGAAAGATTTGAGCGCCGAATCTATGAAAGCCCTAAAATCACAAACTTGAGGTATTTATCTTGACAGATCTTTGAATCAGTATAAGGAATTTAAAGTAGTCATGGATGTATCCTTAATTCACAATATCAGAGATAAGAATAGACCTAGAATGAAGAGGGAACCAGTAGAACCCTTGGAAGAAGATGATCCTAGGTTAGCATTGTCATTCGTACCAGACAAAGTTTTGCATTTAGAAAATGTGAGAAGTTATCTTGGATGCAAGATAGAAACTGTCAGTGATAGTGATTTTACCAATGAACATATGAATATTTACAATCAAGATATGTCATTAAAACAAGGATATGAACATTTGAAAGATAATGAGATTGTTCAGTATGCTTTGAAGTATGAGTTTGACAATGAAGAATACACTAAGATTATTCTAAGCAGAATTCACAATGGGAAGTTTTGGCTAGAGGATAGAGTGATAGACATTACAGCTGACTTGATTCATGAAGTCACAGGTTTATCTAAAGTTGGTGCTATTCCTTTAAATGAGAAAAATAGTCATAGACAACACAGGTTCATCCTACAATGGCAGAGGAATTATGATTAGCAAGATCAAACAACATGATGTTAGATATTTATGCAAGTACCTAACAACTAAGTTTTGTGCCAATTCTAGAGAAGATGGTATGGTAGCTGGAATGGTGCATATTGCCTATTTAATGTGTGTTGACAAAGTACCAGTTGATATGTGTGAAATTTTGAGAATTCAACTATTTGAAAACTTGGAGAAGATGAAGAAATCTAAGTATGCACAATTTAGATTTTCATCCTTAATCACATACATGTTTTTCCACTCATTAAGAAGATTTCCATACACCATTGCAAATGATTGGAATGATGGCCAAACTACTATGGAAAGGATAAATACAGTATACTTGAGACATGTTATTGACAAAGTAAATGAGAGTGCTATGTTAGTAGTGAAGACATTTCAAAACATGGTAACTAGCAAATCAAGAATTCCATAGTCACTTGTGAAGAAGTATAAGAATGATATATGTTTTATGGTTGACACTGACTTTACCTATATTGAAGCAGTGGAACCTAGAATTGAGTTCATAGACCCTCTTGGCTATGAGATATCCGAGGCTAAAATAGAAGAATATGTTGGCAGATTACTTAAAAGTAAATTGGACACTCAGTGCAGCAAATTTGGAACTTTTGAAGAGAACTTCAACTTGAAAAAAGCTATAATTGAAGAGAAGCAATCTAAGAAGAGAGTTGACAGCACTATCAGGAGAATACTAAAAGATACAGGAATGTCAGAACAAGAATTCTTAATAGCAAAATAGACAACAATAGCAATCAAGGATATTGGATAGAAAGAAGTCTTGATTGTACCACCCTTGTCATCTAGTACAGTACAGCAAGAACCTACACAAGTCAAGGTGAAAGTAGAGGAACCAGAAAAGGAACAAGTAACAACTAGATCCACTTCCTCCACAACTAGCAAGAGAATGAAAGAAATTGCTACTGGACCAGGAAAGAGATAGAAGACTTTAGTTCAACTAGTACCAAGAGAAATTGTAGAAATAAAAGATGATGACACTACAGTTAAGAAGAAAGCTTGGAAACCTAAAGTTGAAAAGCTTAATGAGAAAATTATTGAAAATGGAGACTTTACCAGAATGAACAAATTCTACAGTCTTTATCATTATTCAGACAGACTTAATTTGGAGAATGCTATTGTGAAGCATATGATTTTGGCAGACAAGAAACTTGATTCTATTCAAGGTCAAATACCTAATGATTTGTACACCAAACTGCTAAATAGAAAGCAGAGAGCAACTGAAGAAGACACCAATATTAGAAAGAATCTTGTAAAGAAGCTTTGTGATGTGAGAGATGATGAGCACTTGGAGTAGATATTGAAGGCCTTAAGCACCCATTTGAGAACCAAAAGGAGAACCATTTTGATTATGGGAGGCAGATATGAAGAAGTTAATTCAGATACAGAGTAGGCAATAATCAAGGTCATGGAAGAAAATGTTGGAGAGCCATCGGTTGCTGCAGAGCAAGCAGTTGAAGCTGAACAAGAGGATATTCCTTCTCCTTCAGCTATTAACATTGAAGATGAAACTATGAATATAGAAGGTACTAAGGTCACCTTGGATACTGATGACAATGTATTCAAGAACTTAGCAAACATTGTTGACAATTCATCTCTTGATGAACTAGATAGAACTGAAGAAGCAGAGCAGACTCAATCTATCAGTGAAGAACCTAAGAAGACTAAGATTCAAGCACCCATTCCTACCACAAAAGAAATCAGTCTTACTCCTAAAATTGGAAAGAAGAAAGTAATTAGATCTTTGTTTGAAGATTTAGGAAAGGAAGTTGATGATGATGATCAGTTGGAACTGATCACTTCTTTGAATAAAATCATTGGCAAGAACAAGAAAGTGAAAAATCTTGAAGGGAGTCTGAAGGACCTTATTGAGAAGTTACAAAGAATTGTAACTACACAAATCATAGAGGCATACCCTTTGGAGAAAGCTAAGAAGGTAATGAGCACTTTTGACAATGAATTCACTGACCTATCTGATATTGCAAAAGTGAGAGCTCAAGAAGCTTATGAAGCTGAAATGCTTTTGAACATAAGTTAGAATATCAGGAATGATATTAGCAATCTTGATATTTGCATCAAGAACTTGAGGAAACATTTGGAAATGGGAAAATCATTGTACATATAGTGTACAAAACTAGAGATTTTGACAGCAGAAGAGGAACAGAAGATCAAGTTGAAGGAAGCTGAGATTCATAATTAATGTAACCTTCTTTCTAGACCTGATGTGAAGGTATGTGATGTTGAAAAGAAAGTTTGGAAGCTTTATGATGAAATAAAAATATTGCAAGATGAGAGGAATAGAAAAATGAGGAGACTCACTCTTTTGAGAGAACACATCTCTATGAAGTTGAGTATCATTGAAGAGAAGTTAGAAGAATGTCTTACAGCTAAGACATCCTTTTAGAAATTCAAATTTGACAACTTCCAAGCTTGTCAAATAGTAGCTTATGGACTGAGCACTTTACTCAATCTGGCAGATTCTATCAAGAATTCATGGGAAAAGGAGATAGAAGCTATGAAAGCTGATTTTGCAGATTGTGTTGCAAGCCTACCAGCTTTGCAATAAGAAAATGAAGGTATAATCTTTTTTGGGATACAATTTTGTAATCCTCCCTACCTTATTTTGTCATTGTTGTCAAAGGGGGAGAGATATTAGAGCAGAAAATTGATATATTTGATAAGGATTGATATTCTTAGGGGGAGCATTGTATTAGAGTTTATATTTTGGGGAGTTATAAGGATAGTATACATATTCTAAACTATGGCCACAATTTTGAGATTTTGACTTGTACACTTAGCCAATTTTCTCATATGTTGCCACCAATGACAAAGGGGGAGATTGTTGGCAATTTGGCTGAAGTGAGTACATAAATGTTGTCATTATGGAAACATATGATCCACATGAAGATCACACAGGTCTGAGAGCAAGTATAGCAGAGCGCATTGCAAATTTGTCTAAGTGTAAGACAATGTTTTCACCAGTGCACCAGGATACAGTTTTTATTTGTGACATTGACTGGAGTAAGTTCATTGCTTGCACACTTGAACATAGATTCTATGATGACTAATGATGACCCATCTTAGAGCCCAAGTTATTATGACATGTATAGAATTAGTTATGACAATTTTACCGAAGACAGTGTTAAGCCGACAAGACAGAATATGAAGGCAGAATTGGTAAAGAGTTAAGGGATTATTTTGTTTATAAAAATAATGACTTAAAAATATAAAGGGATGACATCCTAGATGTTAAATCTTGGATAAAGATATATGGAAGCCGACCATGTAAAGTTATTATCTTTAATAACTTGTATATATGTAATATGTAATTGCAAGAAGAGAAAGATATGAAAAATATTGTAATGATATGATGCGAATGTAAGAGCAGCAAAAAGATATTGATGCAAGCAGCATAACGTTACATACCTTAATCCATTTTTGTAATAAGTATACATTGTACATTACTTGTTTGGGCAGTAGGCTCATCTGGTAATCAGATTTTGTATTGACAACTCTTAACAGGGTTGAGGCTTCTAACAAGGCCTATAGTCCCTTAATCAGGACTGATACACTATATGCTTGTAATAGACTCCTAATAGGGTCAACATCCTTAATAGGATACTTTTTATTAGTGGATCTTTGTGGGTACCATCCCCACCGGGGTTTTCCCTTGGCTAGGGTTTCCTCACGAACATATCATGTATTATGAGTTCTTTATTTCCATTGATATGCATATTGTTTAGCTTCTTATGTTATGCATGTATAAAGATAATCTGTTATATCCATAATTGGGAAAAAGATAAAGTTTTTAGAATACTGATTCTCCCCCCCTCTCAGTATTCCCTATTTCTAACAAGAACGGCTTGTTTTGAAAAAATACCAAACACAAAACTAGGGACATTGATAGGCCTATTATCATGTCTCAAACAACTCAAGAATTTAAAGTGAACGGCATGCAGAAATGAGTGCCTCCCTTCATAGGTGAAATACCTAATGATATAAACCACACATTTTTTAAATGGCTTAGGAAGAGATAATCAAAATGTACCTTGTTTTCTATCAACTTCAAGTGGCGGGTCTATATGAAGAGTGAATTGAGCTCTGGAAGTAGTTGGGTCAAGATTCTCTACAAATTCCTCACCCTCAAGCGGTAAACCCATGACCTCTACCAAAACTAACTGAGAAAATGGCACCATTAGTCCTTTAACTGTAGCCACTCCTTTCAAGGAGCTAAGAAACTAAAGTGCAACCTCATCATCCCAACTAGTTAATTTATGGACATAATCCATCCAACCCCTTGCCTAGAAATATGGCCTACAATTATGGTCTTCAAGAAAAACACCATGAATAGTAGGCTCTCTTTTGATGAGGTCACCACCCATCATCTTGTTTCGGAGACACCCAAACAAAGTTGCAGGAAATAAAATAGACAACTAGAATTTTAAACAAGAAAGCTTGAAAAGGCAGGTTGCAAGATGATTCAAATTTGGAAATTTCTAGCAAAGCAGCTTGAGAAATGAGCTTATGAGTAACATAAATGAAAATTACCATGTTATCATTTCATAATTACTCATAAGTACACTCCATAGAACTTGTACTCAACATAACTTGCCACCTTAGTTTTATACGTACGAAAGATAACACGTAGCACAATGATTTTCAAAAGTGTCTAATCATGGCAGAAAAATACAAGTACAATAGGAGAAAGGAATAAATATAAAGATTGCATAAACATAATGACAAAAAAACTAATAAACTTCCCCCCCCATCTTAAGATATTGCAAGTGGGCCCTCACTTGCAGTAATGACAAGGAATATGCTAAAATTAAGAGGAAAACAAATTAAAGTAGCATACCTTGAATTGTGTGCTAACCTGTAGTACTAGTGAGGTGGCAATTGTTACTTATCCATGAATGAAAGAAAAATATGAGGTGGATGGATGATAGACTAGAAATGAAGCGGAAATTTATTATGGAGAAGTGACTTTCTTGAAGAAAGTGTTTATTATGAAGGTGAAAAGACCGTTTTAGAGTGAGGAAGGCGAATGAGCATAAAGCTCATTACAAGTGGTTGTAGGAAGGGTTTCACCAATGGTGGAAGAGAATTGCTATAGGAACTCATCCTTGCTCTAGGGTTTGTGATACAACTTCAATCTATGACCATTGACCAGCAGTTTGAAACATACTAGATCAACTGTCAAGAGTTGAACCACACCATTTGGAAAGATGGCAATTATCTCATATGGGCCAAGCCATTTGGTTTGGAATTTCCTTGGGTTATGCTGGTACCAAGAGTCATATAGGAGTGCCTAGTCTCCAACTAAAAACACTTTGTCCTTGACAAACTTGTCATGCCATTGCTTGCATTGAGTTTGGATCAATTCGGTGTTATGTAGGGTAGATTTTCTCCACTCATCAAGGCCATTCAAAATCAGAATCCTATCTTGTTGTGCTACAGTGAGATCCATCCCAAGATCAAGAGCTTTCCTAAGTGTCTTATGTTCAAATTCAATAGGCATGACTATAGAGCAACCATAGACAAGCTCAAATGGTGTGAAACTAGTTGTAGACTTCCATGTAGTTTGGTATGCCCAAAGTGCTTCAGGAAGTTGGATAGCCCAATCTTTCTTATGAATGGCTACTATTTTAGTGAGAATAGATTCCAACTCCTGATTGGTAACTTCCACCTGCTCATTATCTTGGGGGTGATAGGATGAAGATTTTCCATGCCTAATGTTGTATTCCTCCATCAGAGCAGCAATCAAATTGGAAGTAAACTGAGGACCTTGATCAGATTGAATCTCCCTTCGTACTCCAAATCTAGTGAAGATGAATTCATAAAGGAACTTTGCAACATTTTTATCCCTAGGGTGCTTCATAAGCTTAGCCTTAGCCCATTTTGTAACATAGTCAATAAAAACAAGGATATAAGATTTACCTTGGGAAGAGGGCTCAATAGGACCAACAAAGTCAATCCCCCATTTGTCAAAGGGTGCGACAACTACCTGTGGCTGTAGGGGCATTTCATCTATTTTTGGAGGCCATCCCATGCATTGGCATTTGTCACACTTTTTGGTGTACTAAGCAGCATCCTTGTGGAGACTAGGCCAATAATAACCTGTAGTCAAAATTTTCAATGTTGTTCATTTGGCAACAAAATGTCCACCGCAAGGTTCATCATGACATGCCTTGAGGATATCATAGGTTTCATCCTCTTGAATGCATCTTCTAGTTACTTGGTCAGGACCAGTATAAAACATGAATCCAAAAATCCATGTAGTTAACAACCTTCTTTCTTTAGCAGAGAAATGAGTTGGTGTCTTACCAGTTGTGAGATAATTGGCAATATCGGCATACCAAGGATTGTGTGCAGTCAACAAGAAAAGATGTTCATTAGGAAAATTATCATCAATGGTTGCAGGATCATCAGGTACATGCAACCTAGAAAGGAAATTAGCTACCACATTGGTTTTACCAGGTTTATCTATGATGGTAATGTCAAACTCTTGCATAAGCAGAAACCAGTGAGCCAATCTACTAGAGATTGCAGGCTTGTTCATGAGATACTTAATAGCAGAATGGTCGATATGTACATAGATCTCATATCCAGTAATGTAGTGTCTAAATTTATTCAGGGCATAAATGACTACAAGAAGTTCTTTTTCAGTGACAATATAGTTAAACTCAGTGCCTTGCAAATTCTTACTGATAAAGTAAATTACATGCTCAACAAAGTCCACCTTCTGGCCAAGCACAGCTCCAATAGCATAGTCTGAGGCATCAGTATGGATGTGAAAAGGTAAGCCCCAATTAGGTCCTCTCAAAACTGGTGTTGTAGTGAGAACTTCTTTAAGCTGCAGGAAAGACTTTGCAGACTCAAAAACCCAAGCAAATTCAGCATCCTTCTTGATCAAGTTATACAATGGTACTGCAAGCTGCTTGAAATCCTTTATAAACCTTCTATAATACTCAGCATGTCTAAGAAAAATTTTCACATCTTTTTGTTTTTTTGGAGTAGGTAATGTGCTAATTACTTCAATCTTGGCAAGCTCCACTTGAATACCTTTTGAAGATATGAAATGTCTTAAGACAACCCCTTCTTCCATCATCATGAAGCACTTTTCACTATTAAGAGAGAGGTTATAATCATGACATCTCTGAAGAACTTTCTCCAAATTTTCCTTGGCTTCATCAAAAGTATGCCCATAAGTGGTAAAGTCATCCATATAAATCTCCATGCAATCAGTAGAGATATCTAAGAATATACCGATCACAGCTTGATGGAAGGTAGTAGGGGCATTACACAACCCAAAAGGTAGCACTAAATAGGAAAATGTACCCCATGGGTAGGTGAATGTTGTCTTCTCCTGATCCTCAATGGAAATTTGTATCTGATTCTAACCACTAAATCCATCCAAAAAAGAGAAGTATTTCTTTCCAGCTAAGTTATCAAGGACTTGATCTATGAATGGCAATGGAAAGTGGTCCTTCTTAGTTGCTATGTTAAGCTCTTTATAGTCAACACAAACTCTCCACTTTCCTCCTTTTTTAGGTACTATCACAAGAGGGGAGACCCACTGACTATCAGAAATGGGATAAATGAATCCAGCATTTAATAACTTCTGCAGCTCATTCTTGACTATATCCCTTAGAGCTGGGTTAACCCTTCATCGAGGTTGGTGAATAGGTCTGAAATTAGGGTTGATATAAATTTTGTGAGTGCAGAGCATAGGGTCTAGACCTTTCATGTCGGTATAATCCCAAGCAAAGGCTGATTGATGTTCTTTTAGAAGCTGCAGGACACCTGTCTACTGAGAGAGAGTTAAGGCACTGTTTACATTTCACTCCCACCCTGAGCTAACCTCTAGCTTAGTGACCTTTTCTACCATGGATAGCTGAGCAATTAAGAAAGACTCCATTTCATGAGGTAGTAATGTATGAAGAAATTTGGAAGTTTCTAAATACTGCAAGGCATCAATAGGTGGTAACAAGGTGTCAAGAACACAGTCCTCTTGGGTACACACTTGGGATTGCAAGCCATACCCATTCAGAATAATGGAGGAAATGATTTCATCTTCTTCCCTAGAAGCTACAAAAGGTTCCTTGGATATCATCATTAACTGACGAATGGAATTAACCTCAGGTTCAGTATCATCCAAATCTGGCTAGATTATCTGGTCATCTTATAACAGAGGTTGTGTTGGGGAATATAGAGTCATATTTTTAGTGTTGAATCCATTGGATATAGTCATTTTTCCTAACCAATAAGCTATATAGGCATCTACAGTAGCTAACCAAGGCCTGCCTAGAATTATTGGATATCCTCCCATGTTAGCCTTTGGAGAAAGGACAATAAAGTCAACCAGATATTCCCAAGAATTCAAGGTGACTATTACATCCTCTACCATCCCATCAGGTGTAATGGTGGAACTATCAGCAAGCTGAAGGATGGTTGGGGTTTCCCTAAGACCGGTGATATGTAACTAAGACATTACTTCCTTGGTCATGACATTTATGGATGCACCTAAGTCAACTAGAGCATTTTGGACTTGCATTCCTTGAATAGTGACCATAACCATAGGATTACCAGGATCAGAATACTTGGGAACTATCAATTTCTCTGACATTAGATCAGATAACTAGCCTAGGACATGTATGGTTTTGGGATCCTTTTTCTTCCTCCCAGGTTTTTTGATACAAGCTTTCTTGATGGCTTTAGTATATGCAGGTACTTCTTTTATGGCATCTAACAAGGGAATCTTTACTGTCATTTGCTTTAGTTGGGCAAGAAAATCCAACACTACTTGATTTTCCACTGGCTTAACTTGTTCCTCCAACCTATGAGGGAATGGGGGTTCTTGTGCTATAGGAGCAGTAGGAACAACAGGTTGGATTGGTACCTTAGCTAGTTCTATTGAGGCATCCTCAACTTCGGTAATAATAGGCTGCTATGGAGGAGGAAGAGTTGTGCCAGATCTTAAATGGATATTATTTAGGGAAATTGCATAGCTCTATTGTTGTGTTGTTGGTTTAGCATTGTTGGGATTGGGAGTAGGCTGAGTAGGCAATTGAATCTGTTTAGGGGAAGTAGAATTGGCTATAGGAGGAGGCATCAAATCTAGTTGCTGAGGTGGTGGCATCAAAGTTGGCTAGTTGGATTGGTTCATCCAATTATGTGGTTGTTGCCACCCCTGCTGGGGTTGCTGCCAAGGTTGCTGAGGTTGTGACCAACCCTGTTGAGATTGTTGCCATCCTAGCTGATGCTACTGCCAACCCTATTGAGGTTGTTGCCAACCTTGCTAAGGTTGTTGCCAATTTTGTTTATGCTACTGCCAGCCTTGCTGAGGTTGTTGCCAACCTTGTTGAGGCTGCTGCCAACTATTATACCCACTAAATCCACTATGTTGTTAATTTTGCCATGGATTAGTATTATTAAAATTTTAAAGAGGATCTTGGGGAATACCTAGTCTCTGAGCCCATGGCCTTTTCTAGGCAACATAGAGCACCTCTCCATTCTCATCAATGGCTTTGAACTTGGTAGGCATTGGCTGGGACTCCAAGCTTGCAATAGACTTACACCGACAATTCTTTTTCTTTTTCCTACAGTGTAGATAGTACTCTGCTAACATTGCATCAGCTTCATCCTTCTTTCTCCTTGCCTGCATTGTGTCCAACTAAGTGGTGACATCATTAATGATGTCCTTTTTGAAATCTGACAATAGATTGGATAACTCCATTTTGGATACCCCTACACCATTGGACTTGTGAGGCAAGGCTCTCAAGCCTCTTCCTTTCTTGATAGTGGCTCTTGAATAGTTTAGACATATGCTCTTTATATCATCCCATGTCTTCTAAGTAATGTCTCCCCCTGCCATAAGGTCAAGGGCCTCTATTCTCCCATCATTCACACCTCTCAAAAAAAATGCTTTTGAGACTCTTCATTCAGCGCATGTTATGTGTTACGCTACAGGCTGAACATAAACCTAGAGACATAGTCTTCCAGAGTTTCATCTTCCTTCTGTGACATTTTAAATATGTCATCTCCCTTTAAGTCTCCTCCTTTGCAATAATCTTTATACTTCTCAAGAAACATGGTGCACATTGAATTCCAATCTGCTACAACATTAGCACCCAAACTCATAAACCACCATAGAGTAGCCTCCTTTAAAGTGGAAGGAAATAATTTGAGCTTATGGCCGTTAGTGGTGTAGTCATAGCTTCCACAGAGGACATCAAATTCAAAGAGGAAAGTTTCTGGATCCTCTGTGATGAGTCCATAGAATTTAGGAAGTGCAGCTGCAGGAATGTTCTTCAGATTTTGGTTACCTTGCTGAGTAGGAATAGGAAAAGGGAAAGTAGGATGAGCCATTGCGTTATCTAGATATTCTGGGCAAGAAAAAAGGGAATTTAAATGGTAAGACTCCTCAAATGATGGTGGTGAAGGCAAGTGATCAAAAGCATCAGCAAACACGTTCTCAAACAATTCTTCTTTTTGTGGGATTTCTAATTGGGGTTCCTCAAACATTAGATCTAAAACCTCAAATGGTTCTCCCTGATTAAGGTTAGGTAGGAATCACCCAAGATGGTCCCTACACCTATGCATGCAAAATTATGCAGAATGAGAACTAACTTAATGACTTCTGGGTCAAACTAAATTGACACCATACTCGGCAATGGCACCAAAAATGACTGGTTAGAATAATATCCTAGTAACCTAAGGATTGGACATCCTTTAACAGTGATTCATTGCTAAAAATCATCATGTTTCTACTTAGAACATCATGCTAGACTTCATTTAATGTATCAATCTGGGAATGTGAACTTGAGATGATGGCTGCAAATTTTATGCTTTAGTTCTTCTTAATAGTCATCACTACTAAAGTAAAATCTATTGCTACAGGAGATTTATGCTAGAAACTGAAACCACAGATTAAATCTCATCTTGAAGGAAACAAACTTAATAGTAAATAGATAATGCTTGAGAAGTAAACCTATGCTATAGGAAATAGTCAATGGTTCTACTACCAGTGGCTGCAGGAGCAATAGTACTTAACAACTTCAAAGAAACTTAACTGAATCCTACTTAAACATGAACAGGGAATTCATCTCCCGTGTGGGCCCCCACAGAAGTATGAATGAATTATAACTCAGAGATTGAAATGAAGAATTATCATATATTCATTCAAAACATAGATACAATATAGGATATCAAAGTATTTTATTCTATTGTTGGATTATAGTATGAATTCCTCAAAATGTCTAACTAGCCTGGAATCATAAGTTCCAACTTATTTAAAAGCAACTAAGAAAAACAAAACTCCTACAAACTAGGTCCTTCATTACATAGCATAACAACTTCAGTTACAGGAACGACAACATCATTTATGCAAGAAGATAAGCCATATTTAGCGCTTCGAGAATATAGGAATGCTTGGTAACTAGATTGACTTGGACTGAATCAGCAACCGCAAATTTATGGAAGGAGTGGAGCTATGATGAACTTCTGAAATAGTTATCCACCTTAAAAGACCCACTCATCCTTGATTCCACGCTCCTTGCTGACTTATTCTTCCTACAAAAGGTTAACATAACAAAATCCAAAACATGACTCCAAGGCAGAGATTATAATAAGCTTCCCTAAACGTAGCCTTGTCATACGGCTGTAGGAGATCTACCCATTAAAGCTAGAGAAGAAAGATACCATATTTTATCATAACATTCATTAATCTATATATATATATATTGAATCTTGTCCTTAAGTTTCATAAGTATCAAATATACATATAGCTAAAGCTTAGAAACATAAAAGACTGCATAATGTTCATGAAAAACCATAAGATATTCAAGTCTGAACTTAGAAAATCATAAACAAAACATTCCATAATATTGACTCATCACACTAATTTGGCATTATTTCTTGCATCAATTTTTTTTATAAAACTTGGCTTTGATGTATTACTCTCCATCTGTGAGTTAAGCCACGAGCTCCAAGTTGACCCTGTGATGATAGTCTCATAACCAATGTTCTCCTATAGTGCACACAAGTTTTAGAAGAATGAGCACATTTCTTTCCATTTTTTCCTTAAAATCTACAATTTTGACAATGTCACAACTGAGCATGTTGTATTCTTATAGAACTCGCATTCACTGTTAAAACCCATCAACTGGTATTTGTTTGTTATTTCAAAACCATTTCCTCATCTTGCTTATTCCAAATAAAGAACTCGGCATTTGAAAGACTTGGGAGTTTTTCAAGGCTTCTTGGTCTTCTAACCAGTATATCACCATGTCTACTTTTCGATGACTAATGCTTTGTCATTGTAATATTTTTGTTCCCATGTATCAGTCAGAACTAGTGACTGGTGAACTCTCTTTTCGGCTTGATAAAATAAACAGTTGTGACTGTTAAATAAGAAGAGTGATTTCATGAAATTATTATTTTTAAAAACCCGATTCTTCTTTAGTCATCATTAAGCTCTCTGCTTTGCCTTTTGAAAATTTGTAAAATGACACTCACAACTTGATAAACACAATCTTAAAGGCTCATCTGTAGATATGCATTGCTTCATTGTATTGTGTTTACTTGATAAAAATAGAGAGATGCCTTCATATACTATTGCTACTAGGTCCAAATGTATCATTTAAATGCTTTGACAATAAACATCAACCAAGATGCATGATAGAAAACTATTTGATTTTCTGTTGTGGATCAATAATCCAGATATAACAAGACTTGAATTTGATGAAATTTCCAGCAAATGAAACTTGTCCATGGGGTTCAAGCATGGGCTCATGACACCCATAAACAAGCTACCATAACCATGTACCAATTTCTTTTTAGCATATGAACAACTTATTATAGCATACTGCATCCTTTATAATATCTTGAATGTGACAAATACCAGTCTATTTTGAACAATGCATTTCTTTGTTAAGCTTAAAATATCAAAATTATCGCATTATGTTAGTGAACATGACCCAGTGGCCGATTTTGGGCATCCATCAGACCACTGGTGTGCTCACTAACATAATGTTGCACATCTGACTTTAACACTGCTTTTCACTCTATGTGCATGCTCATTTTGCTATTGCATTGAATATCAGAAATATATGTAGCTATGAAAGAATTGATATTGTATGATGTTCTCATTCTTTTTGCATTTCTTAGATCCAGTTGGCTCTAACAAACTCTTCTAACGATGATGCATGACAACCCCTAAAAACATAAGACCCAGATAGATACAGACTCAAGATGAAGACCAGAGGAGTAGGACCAGACACGACAACCATCTCCAGATATGCAGACAACTTCAAGGCAATGCAGAGGACTTATTCATACCCCTATCTCTTCTTTCTATTATGTACTTGTACTCTATTTATTGTTAAGAAATGTGAAGTATGAAAAGAGATTTTTGTAAATTACATTCAGTATGAATGCACAATGTAATGATCAATTATGAATTTGAAAGTTTTAACATTTGATCAATACTTAGAGTACAAAATGAAAAATATGATTTGAATGCAATAACAAAATGATGATTCACATAACCTAAAAAGCACTATTGAATGAAAGAACCTAAATGGACCCTTACTATTTGTCTATTATTTTGCATGATGAAAAATAGTGTAACATTTTGTTTGAAGACTCTCTATTGTGTGGGACAACTTTGTTGACAGTTTCCTTCAAAGCATTGCAAGATGCTAACATGTATGCAAGTATAGTGACCTCTACTCCATCATATGGAAACTTGACACACTAGTGGTACATTGATGGAATAGCTTGCATTTCATGAATCCGGGGCCTTTCTAAAAGAATATTATAGGCCAGTGGGAGATCTAGTACTTGACAAGTGATATCTCTGATGACAAGTCTCATTCTGATAGGTAGCACAATGAATCCTTTTCAGGATCTTTCTTGTTCATCATATTCTTTTATGGTTATCTTCTTTTTAGGATCAATATCATCTTCTGACAATCCCAGTTGTGTAACCAGTTTATAAGAACAAATGTTTAGACTAGCTCCCCCATCTATCAAAACATGCTTGACATGACAGTTTTCAATTAGGACTTCAATATGCAAGGCCTGGTTATGCGGATGACTCAGTGAGTTGTCATCTTCCTTTGAAAAGGAAATGTATTCAGGAGAGGTTAAGTGACTCACCATAGTTTGGAACCTATCAAGGTCAAGTTTTTTAGGAACATTAGAAACAATGAGAGCTTTGTCCAGAATCGTACGATGAGCGGGAGAAATCCAAAATAACTCGAATATAGAGATCTTGGCATTAGTATGCTGCAATTGTTGGATGATGTTGTAGGATGTTGTTTTGGACTCTTTAGAACTGGAACATTTAGGTGCAATCCTTTGTTTATATGTAGATGCAAGATTGAATGGCACCTTCGAGGTGTTTGATGAACTCAAATTTTGTCCTTGGAGAGTTACCTGAGCTTGAGATCGAGTGACTGCATTCGCTGATTTTTTGTCTTTGTCCTTTTTGAAAATAGTGATGATGTTTCAGTGTTGAGATGGGCATGGCTCTACCATGTTAATGACATCATTTTTGCCAGAGTAAGTGTAATTGACCTTAGCACCCATGTTTTGTTTAGAAGATGAATCTCCTTGAGTGTGTTTCAGAAAAGGTTCTGTGAATGTTGTGTGATCATTATTGGACTTATGGTTTTCAATCATAATTTCTTTAGCATCAATTTTGTCTTGAATAAGATGTTTCAAATACATGCAGTTGTTGGTTTTATGACCCTTGTTTCGATGGAAATTACATAAATCAGTCTCTCTCCACCATTTAGATTTGACTTCAGGGTCATAAGGTTTGATCTCAGGCAAAGTGATGATATTGTTTTCCAATAAGGTCTTCATCGAAGATTCCAAGGACTCACCCAAAGGAGTGAACTTGCATTTTGATTTTGTAACCCATGGTTTATAGTCATTAGACATTTTAGCAGGTTCAGTCATCTTCATTTTGGAAGCTTTTATGGCTTGACTACCAATTGTGAAATTAAATGTTGATGCTTTGGGTGGAGCACTAATGTGATCAACAAAACCATCTGTGATGACATTTTTTTTCTTGTTCCAGAATTTGACTTTGTCGTTAGTGTTGGAACTAGAACCTAAATCATACTTGTTTTCTTTATGAAGCAATATATCTCCCTTGTGAACAAGTACATCTTCTATTCTTATGGCACTATCTACCATTTTGTGAAATGAGGTATGATTTTGTGTCTCGAGATGATAGTTAATTTTCATAATTAGATTATTAATGAAGATTTCTAGTTTCTCCTTTTCTGGAATCTGTTGAGCATAAAGTGAGAACTTCTTTCTCTAACATTTGAGGAAAGTTAGGAAGGTTTCTCTTGACTTCTATTTCAAATTGTAGATATCGATCATGGTGATCGGATGTTGGATGTTGTAGGAGTATTGTTGATAGAAAATTTTGATTAACTCCTCAAAATTTTTAATGGTTGGAGGTATAGAACTAGTTGATGGTTGCTCCTCCCAAAGATCATGGGAAAAGATGCATTAAGAATGTTGGTTCATGCATGAAATCCATAGATAGAGTGCATAACTCTCTGACATGATCTTAAGGATCTAAATTTCCATCATATTTATCATATTTGTGTAGTTCCACCCCTTTTGGGAATGGTGGCATATACAAGCTCCGATCGAATGGAAATGGACATAGGGCGTCCATAGAGAATTCTTTGGGTTCTTTCTCTTTTTCCAGCTTGTTAAGTTTGACTTGCATAGCATTTATCTATTTCATCATAGTTGTGATAGGGGTATCTTCCTCATGTATGATGATATCTTTGACATTAAAGTTGTGAGGAAGTTTGGCTCCTTGTCGTGACAATTCAAGGAAGTATGTCTCTTTGTCTTCTCATAAGAAGTGTTTCATCATTTTCTTAAAGAGGTCATCATCATGAAATTGTTCAACTTATGATGGCGTGGGTTCTTGATCTCCACCATGCTCAGAGTGGTAACCCTGTGAACCCTGGTTAGCTCCACCTTGAGACATAGCAGCATTTTGATTGAGAGCTTGTGTTGATGCAAGAGGGGTTGTGTGACCTCCTTTTAAGTGCAAATTGTTAAGGGAGTCTTCTTTGTAAAGATTGGTATCGTACGACTAATGAAATCTCTAAGAAATAAGAGAGGATGAGGGTGATGTCTTTGGTTCTTCTCTTGGATTTCTATGAGAAGAGGCTCTAGTTTCCACCATTAACCTTAGGTGAATATTTAGAGCAAGATAAGACAACTGACAGATAATTTGATTTAGGAAATATCAAGTGACGCAACCTTGTCAAGATTAAATTGGATTGTTGATGAAAAGATTGATTGGACATAAATGAATGATATTATGCTCGAGATGTATGGGTAGATGCCCAAAAGATGGTGGACACGAATTCACAACACTTAGTTGTTTGAGATGATGAATCGAGGTTGTTTTGACAAGGTTTTTGACACCGAGCCAGACATGATTTAGACTAATCAATCAAATGAAAAATCAAGCAAAATAGATCACTTTGGGAAAATAAGATGGATTCGTTGTTTCTCTGCTCTATTCCTAGCACAGTGGATATTTTGATAGATTTTTTATAATAGCTGAAGGTTGATTGAATTTCTGACAATTTTTGGATTTTTTGGCAATTTTGTGGAAATTGTCATACAACAATATCCAAGCTCGCAGACATAGAATGGGGTCTAGCATGACACTTGCAGAATCTTGTACAATAATTGATACCAGGGATTATTTTTGCTCGGGTTTCTTGACAACTCTCGTATGACACTGTATAATTTCCTGTATGACACTTGTGGGGTTCTGATACAACACTTGTAGGAATAAGGCAATTGTCATATGACAATTGTGGGGTTTGGATGACAATTGACACCAAAAAAGGATTTTGCTTCAGTTTTTTAGGGTTTTTGGTGTTTTCAATCTCAAAAATGATTTGCAAATTTTACTGTCTAGTTTTCAAAATTTGTGTATTGGATTATCTGAGGGTTTTTAACATAGAAATAGGCTCACAATCATAGCAAACATTTTGTAACTGACTCAATGAATCAAACACACCTAGCCTTAACCTAACTAGGAGAAGAGATGTATTACTTGCTCATTGACTTAGGAACACACTCAATGACTCCTCAGAATATGGTGGTTCAAAAACATGCAATGGATGTTGAAGCCCATATTAGCTGAGTTCAAGTGTCAAGGAGGGCCTGATATGATGAGTGTCTTGGGGTTATTACTATTCACCTTGCACAAGCACTACAAATCCTTCAAAGGTAGATCGGTGGAAAACTAGCTTAGGTTGTTAATCAAGGCATCCAATCATAATTATCTCCCATAGTCCTGCAAGTAGGATTGAGGCTGTTAAACATATGAGTACTCTGATCTGTGTCATCTTGTAAGAAAGATTCAAGCAGTTCCGCTCTACACAAAATCAAAGCATGTTAGTGGAATGAATCCAAGGAACAAGCGCAGCTATGTCTTTTGAGGCCTTAACCTCAAGGAAGCATCAAATTTTATAGTGGGGTGGAAGAATTAGCTTAAGACTTGTCCCCACTTGGGTCATTCTTAGGAGCTTTTTACCTCGCTAACAAGCCCTCTAAAGGATTAAAGTAAATGTGGGGTTGGGGACCACATGATCTGGGTTTCTGATTCTATGAGAAGAGAAGAGCATAATTGCCTAACCTTGTCCTTTTCCCTATCCAAAACATGTCAAGCAGAATTAATCCAGATATAGTATGAAAATTGGCATCGAGAAAGATACCTTTTGGGTTTTTGATTCTCCTAAGAAGGAGAAGAGCATAATCCCCTCAGTATCTACATCAATGGAAATAGACACACGTACCTAATTAACTATGTGTCTATGAAAAATAGATATTAAGCAAATAGAATATTTTATCGATGAAGATTTGGCAACCTGCAAAACCACTTGTCAAATTTTTTTTGTTGATTGAATTTCTTTGACATGCGATTCTTGTAAGGGTTTCTTGCAAACAAGGGCTTTACAAGACAAGACAAGAAGAGGCCTAAAGAATAGGTTTTGATGCTCAGGTCTTCATCTCATGTTCTACAAAAAGGTGTTAGGCTATCAAAATGATCATATACCAAAAAATAATAGGTGTTAGGGTTATTTGTTAGTCAAATCTCAAATCAAAAACTTTAAAAACTGATCAGAAATCCCATAAGACAATTGAAAAACTGGCATGAAAAGTCATACGCCGATATACCTATGCCCATGTGACAATTGAAAAACTAGCATGAAAAGCCATATGATGATATACCTATGCCCATATGACACTTTAGATATGATACAACAATGGGTACACGCAGACACAACACTTCAAGTTTGATACGACAAAGTATAACAACCGATACGACACTTCAAAAATGTCATCTGTCGTATGACAAACAGAGACTTCTGATACAATAATCTACAAATATCATACAAAATTGTATGGAAAAATTATCAAAACTCAAATCTTGAATAAAAATATGTCAGAAAATGGACTAAATAAAAAATGGAAACCCGATGTCAGGCCCCACGGTGCGCACCAGAAATGTGTGTGTGAAAATTGTACCTGTTCAGAAGACACAACACATCAATAAAACATTATTGATCAATGATATAAAAATATGCAATAAATAGATATATCATCAACGAGGTGATTTACTGCCTTCTAGTAGACGTGAGTATGGTATTCTTAGAGTTTAACCGAGATCAGTGACAATGCAATGCCTAAACGAAGGATTTGAATGTAAAACTATGAAAATGGATGCAAGATTAATCTATGTTTTTGGATTTTCCATGCAATAACAATATGCACTAAATGGAATTGATCTAAAATTTGATGAAAAATGAATTAAATCTAGCTATGGATGCAAAAACAAGAAAAGAAATGTTGGCAATGAATCACAAAAGGTTGCACAATCTCAAGAATTTGACAATATAGCATTGTTATTGTCAAAATTGCACGTGGTATCAAATTGTAGGACTAAGGCCTATTTATATAGAAATTCAGGGTTTGAGAACTCATGGAAAAACCAAAAATCACTCCTTGATCAACTCGAATTGAATGGTGAGTTATCAAGAAATTAGAAACAGTTATCTAGTAAAATCATGCAAATCAACTTTTTAACTCATAATTAGAAGTTGAGTTTGCTCTTGTAATACCCCAAAAATGGGCTATAGGTTCATTAACCTCTTACATCAACAATTCAATCGAAATTGACATCAAAGTCCTAACCTAAGGCACATCTACACATCAGTTTATCAAAAACCTAATTGATTATCTTAATTCTGCATCAAGGAATATTTGTTGAATATTCCTAATTTATCATAATTATCTTTAATTGAATATTATTTGGTGATAAATGTCATTATATATCCTAAATTTGATTAATTGAATATGATGAATATTTAATTAATTAATTTAATTCTGCCACTTAATTATTTAATTAGATTTAATTGCATTTATTCCTAATTAATATTGTTTTAATTTTGACAATAAATCAAAATTCCTACAAACAATCAATTAAATATTTATTTAATTGATTTAAAATCAAAGCTATCAAATTTAATGATTTAATTGGAATAAAGTTTGATTTAATAATTGATTAACCCATAAATCAATTGTTATAATTCAAAATCAGTTAAGTTGAGAATAAATCACTTTATTTTTAAATTAATTCATATTAAAACATGCACAATCAAAAAAAGCAGTTAACTTTAAATCAATTTTCAATTTCAATTTGTTAACTTTCTAAACTCAATATCTGATGATGAGTTGAAAAAGAGAATTAAACTCTATTTTGAGATAAAAACTATTTTTGCATGATTTTATGAGTTCATTTATTCTTAATTTCTTGTTAACTCAAAAATCAACCTGAGTTTATCAAGAGTGATTTATGAATTTTCTTATTCATCCTCAAACCTTGGATTTCTATAAAAACAAGGCTCATCTCTTCATCCCTTAATCCCTCGAATTTACATCCCTCAAGCTTTCAATCAATTGACATCTCTTGAATTTGCATACTTACTCTAGCGAATTGACATCTGAAGAATCAATTTCTTGCACACAAGGTGATTGTGAGATTTTTGTTATTTTTTGTGAGGGTTCATAGCATTCATTCATAGCATATCATTGTTAGATTAATTTTCATATCATTCCAAATCATTCTAGATTAGTTTCATATCAAGTTTTTCATCTTATTGCATTCAAAATCCAAAAAAAAAAAAGATTAATCTGCATTTCATCTTCATTGCTTTCAATCATTTAAATCCTTCTTTTAGGTGTTGCATTGTCACTGATCTCAGTCTAATCTGATAATACCATACTCGCACCTACTAGAAGGCAGTAAATCACTTGGTTAGCTTAGTCTCATTTATTTACAGATTTCTTTGATTTGCTAACCTTTAATATTTTATTGAAGTGTTGTGTCCACAGCTAGGTACAATTTTCACACACATTTCTAGCACCCACTTTGGGGATCTGAAATGAGTTTCCATTCTATTCTATCAAATTTCTATCATTTTTCTCGAACCCACGACCACAAGGTTAATTTTTGTGAGTTTTGTGATAAATTTTTGGGCTATTTTTCCAGAAATCTGACTGGTATTTTTATTGGTACATACACATATGACATGATATAGATCCAAAATTTATATTTCTAGAAAGGTATTTGAGTTATCTTTTATTTTCCATTGGTTTGAATTAATTTTGTCTTGCTTTGCAAAAGTTATGATCATTTTAGTGCAAACTAGTCAGAACCTAATTTTATGAAATCTGACTGATGTTTTTATTGGTACATACATATATGAAATGATAAAAATCCAAAATTTATATTTCTAGAAATTTATTTGATTTATCTTTCATTTTCCATTGGTTTGAATTAATTTCATCTTGATTTGCAAAAGTTATGATCATTTTAGTGAAGACCAGTCAGAACCTGATTTTATGAAATCTGACTGATGTTTTTATTGGTACATGCACATATGACATGATACATATCCAAAATTTATATTTTTGGAAGATATTTGAGTTAGCTTTGATTTTCCATTGGTTTGGATTAATTTTCTCTTGATTTGCAAAAGTTATGATTGATTTAGTGCAGACTGGTCAGAATCTGATTTTTTATGACAGCAGGTTTTTCGATTATCAAATGACATATTATCTTTGACCAACTTGATTTTCTACCACGTGGGTTGACAAGTTATGTTTATTTTTTGATGGATTTTTATAACAGTAGGTTGCATGTACAATAATAGGTAATTTTTTCATAACAGTGGTTTGCAGGTGCAGGTGTAGGTACATCCCGTGGGTACAAAAGATAGAAGACAAATGCTCAAAAATTGCTAAAATAGGTAAAATCTACTAAGCATGTTGCAAGGAACTCAGGTATTCTATTAAATATGATAACACTTCAATTTTGGATATAAAAAGAACTCTCACGTATCAAG
Source organism: Chamaecyparis obtusa (assembly GCA_027943335.1). Classification (NCBI taxonomy): domain Eukaryota; kingdom Viridiplantae; phylum Streptophyta; class Pinopsida; order Cupressales; family Cupressaceae; genus Chamaecyparis; species Chamaecyparis obtusa. The sequence goes on along the minus strand of BSBK01002602.1, from coordinate 376,352 downwards.
CTTGTGTGCCTTTACAGCTTTCATAATTCACACTTCAATTTTGGGCTATAAAACGAACATAGATTTGCTTTTTGCATATCTGTTACACATAGTAAATAGGCCCTATGAACACTATTTGTGGATGATCTTGACAGAGTGGGCTTCATTCACTTGTTCATGGATGCAAAGCTCTTCTTGACAATAGATCCCCTTGTAGGGAGGGAGGATACTGTGATTGTCTCACATTCTACTGGGTTTGGTCCTCAGCTTTTGATCGATACGTTCTCTCTCCGAAGAGATCGATAGAAATAGTTGTTGACATCACAAATATTGGTGAGATAATTTCAGTCTTAGCATGTCAAATTAATTTTTCTATTGTGTTTAGGTAAAAGTGATAAGACTAGAGGATTATGCTCTACTCCCTTTTTGGGTAGTATCAGAAACTCAAATCCTTGGATCTAGACCAAGTCCCCATGTGTTATCTTTTGTGAGTCACCTTTAGAGAGGGTTAACCATAGTGGACATCCCCTTTATTGGGTCAACCACATGGATGAAACCTCAAGCAGTAATAGCCATTTTCACCATGGTAGCAATAGCCACTATATAAATGTCTTTGTGGAAGAAATCTTCACAAGTGTGGTCTCTTGTTGTGCTGCTAGATCTCCCTAGAAGCTCTTGATTGATTGAATTCTTGAACTATGTCAAAATCCCAGTGTGCCTGGATTGGAGTTCACCCTCTTGAGATCACAAAAGTTGCAGAGTCAAACCATTACTAAAAACCCTAGCAAGGCCAAAATTTTCATTTTCTAGGACTATGTACATTATTGAAAAACTTTTGAGAACATACACAAGTAGCATTCCTAGGGATTAGCACAATAAGTCACTATTGCTTGTTCATGTGCAAGGTTGTTTTTGCCCTTGTTCATTGATTTAAGGTAATTGATTGCTTGAACTCCCTTGCTTGTTGTTCTGCATGCCTGGTATCTATTTGGTTATTGAAAATGAACAAACTTGAGATAAACTACTACACAAATCTTCAAACCTAGATAGAAAAATTTGCTAACAATCTAATACTGAAAAATTGAAAAATTGCAAATCCAAAGAAAAAATCTTTTTTGGTGTCAAAAGTCATCCTGAAATTTCAAAACTCGTATGAAAGCTAAAGTCAAAGTTGTCAAAAACCTTCCAAATCTATCAGAAATCTAGTTTTTACAACCTACTTCCAGATTAGGTCAAAATATCATTGTGTTAGGAACAAAGCAAAGAATCCAAAAAATCCAATCTATTTGCCTAAAGTAGTCTCTTGAGTTTGATCCAGCCTTCTAATCTATGACATTTGAGAAGAGTCAATTCGCTCTACATTTCCTATCCTTTGACCTTGTGTCAGGTGTGTATTCCAGAATCCCTTCTGCTCATGACTATACACTTTGCACACTTATCTACTAGCTAGATGGCAGATTCTAGTCTTACCCAGGTTGCTCCCATCCAAAATGCTAAACATACTACTGATCCTGATTGGGGGCCATTTGCTGATATCTCTCACATCCTGAATATGCCTTGTGGTATGCCTATTCTGAACTATTCCACCATTGTTGCTACTGAACAAGATCCTACTGCAAAGAATATTCCTCCTATTACAAATTACAGTGATGAATAAGACCTACCTCCTACAATGTCTCTATCTGACTACATCAAGCAATATCGCAACATCAAGATAGACTCAACAAAAAGAGAACAAGATTCCTCATCTGATACTACTATAACAGTACAAGTTGATGTCATAAATAAATATGCTCCTCTTACCAGCTTTGAAAGGGGAGAAAGTTCAAAATATCAAGAGCAAGAAACTGATGATGATCCTTTCCACCCTTCTATGGAAATCATCCCTATGGCTCCTAGGCCATCTACTTCAAGCTACACTCCAGTTGCTCCAGCAGATCATGGGTACATAAGACCCCATCAAATTATAGCTTCATGGAATATTGGCAGGTCTAGGATTGAAATGATTCCTATCCATGCATTTTTCCCACCTGAAGAGGGACCTACCTCTTGGAATGGATCATCTTGGTTTGACTCACATGATACTCCTTTAAACTTATCTGACTCTTCTAGGAAAACTCACAATCGACAATGTTTTATTGAAGATAACATTCTTGATCTTATGATTCATTCATGAACAATGAGGATGATGTTGAAATCTTTTCACTTGAGCCCATCCCATCAACCTCTCTTCCACCCACCTCCCTAAGATAAGTGGCTTGCCCACTTTCCACTCCACCTCTCCACCTCAACCAGCCATATCAACCTCTTTCATCCATAATTCCTGAGTCTTTGGAAGTAACTTGGATTTGTAACAAAAAAAAAATTATTATCAAGATCTGTGTGTGTGAATTTTGTACCTAGCTGTAGACACAACACTTCAATAAAACATTAGAGGTTAGCAAAAATCAAAATCGTACAGTGAAATGGAAACTAATCTAACCAGGTGATTTACTGCCTTCTAGTAGGTGCGAGTATGTTATTCTCAGATTGGACCAAGATCAGTGACCTTGACGACACCTAAACGAAGGATTTGAATGCAGAATCTAGATATGAGATGAATGCAAATTAATCTATATTTTTGGATTTTCTATGCAATAAGATGAAATAAATTGATATGAATCTATTTTATATGAGAAACTGATATGACATGCAATTAATCTAACAATGATATGCTAAATGATATGAATGCTTAAAAAATAATGAAAGCCTCACAACAGCTTGGATTCGCAAAGATGGATTCTTCGATCACCAATTCGCCAGCATGAGGATGCAATTTGTGGATGGATCCAAAATGAAGAGTTGAGGCCTTAATTTATAGAAATCCATGACTTTGGAGGTGCATGGAAAAAGCCATAAATCACTCTTGATAAACTCAGGTTGATTTTTGAGTTATCAAAAATTTAGAGATAGATTAACTCACAAAATCATGCAAATCAACTTTTCGATTTAAATCAGAAGTTGAGATTAGCTTTCAACTCAAAAGAGAGTTGAGTTTATTTTTAAAACAACTTGAATTGATTTTCTGATTTAAAGCTTAACTATTTTTTTGAGTGTGCATAATTAATTATGAATTAATTTAATAAATAAAGTGATTTATCCTCAACTTAACTAATTTTTAAAAATATAATAATTGATTTATGGGTTAATCAATTATTAAATCAAACTTTTATTCAAAAACTATATTATTAAATTTGATAATTGACATTAATTAATTAAATAAGAATTTAATCAATTAGTCATAGGATATTTGATTTATTGTCAAAATGAAATAATACAATTTAGGAATAAATATAATTAAATCTAATTAAATAATTAAGTGGCAGTATTAAATCTAATTAATTAAATATTCAGAATATTCAATTAATCAAACTTTAGGATAAATAGGATTTATTGCCAAATAATCATTAAATCAAAGATAATTAGGATAAATAGGAATAAGGAATATTCCCCGATGTAGAATTTAGGATAATCAATTAAGATTCGATAATGTGCAGATGTGCCTTAGGTTAGGACTTTGATGTCGATTTTGTTTGATTTGAAGATGTAGGAGGTTAAAGAAACTATAGCCCATTTTTGGGGTATTACATTTTTCCCCTCTTTGAATTGTTGTGCAAAGCGCAGTGGTTCAAAGACAGTTTGTGTATGATGTTGAAACTGATGTTTGAAATTGCAATTGATATGAAGCAGAAACTGATTGAAATTGATATGAAGATAATAGGTCTTGAATGACCAAAGATAATGTTAACTATAATAGCAATGAACTGATGATTATGAAGTGTTAAAATGCCTGATTCTGAACCTTATGATTGTGAAGAAGTGAGTGACCGATTCCAAACCCGATTGTCGATAAGAATCACATTGGTATCACATCTGAACCCTTTAGTTATGAAGAACCAAGGAAAGAACACTAATGAACTGATGGTTACAAAAGACTGATATAGTTTACAAGATTAAGAGAATACCAGATTGATATGGATCTCGATGAATCTGATATGCCCTGAGTGATGATTGATTTGCCCCAAGCGATGAGGTCTTTTTGATGAATCAGCAACTAGACGTGGTTTTTGTCTTCATTACTGAGGAAAGATATGATTTCAAATTTAGAATACAGACTTTGAATGATGTGCAATACCATGCCCCCTTCGAGATAAAAATTGAAATCTGACAAGAAAAGTCAGCGTTGAATAGTTCAGAAGCATGTTAATTGATTTAAGAAGTGGTTAAACACGTTCAAGAATGCATTCTACATCATTTGGAAGTCTAGAAGACCAAGTTTGACAAGGTTTGACCATGAGTTGACCATGGTTGACCAAGTTGAAATTTTGATAGTTTGAGGTAAGATAATTAGTTAAGTTGAATACTAGATTTCTATGATGATTGAAGGTCGATTATGCAAGCAGTAGACTGTCCTAGGTCTGAAACTTTTAAATCATGATTTTGACATAGTAAATGATCTCAGATTTTGATTTTGATCCCAAAAATGGGTTTAGAATGTCAAAATTAGCCAAGGGTGCAATTTTTGTGAAAAACGTAGCACTTTTGAAAATTAGGTCAAAAGCTATATAAACGCTGGAAGGGTCATTTTCAATTCATTTCAACCTTTTGACTTTAGAAATCTTGTGGAGCCCTCTTAGAAAGAAAATGGCAGAACCAAAGGTACCTGTGAGTTCACATCAATTGGAGCGCAGCCGGAGACACCAGAGACCGTGGCAGTATGGACATCCGGTAGGTGGACCTCTTTGCTTCTCTGAAAAGTCAATTTTTCCATGATTTATAGCCTTTTTAGCATTTTTTGTATGCTTTTTAAATTTTGAATTTTTGAATGCATGGAAACTCATACGACTCTCCAGCAAGACTCGTACAACTTTTGAACTGTAGATAGGTTGTTGTTTCATTAACCACCAAGACTCGTATCAAAGGGACCCAAGAGTCATATGACATTTCGTCGGGTCCCTCATAAATCGTACGAGGAGGAATGTATTGTCGTATCCCTATGCTTTGTTTTATGGTATGTTGTAGAAACTCATACAACTTTCCCTATCATTCTGAAGTGTCATATGGAAAACAATGAGCCAAAAACTCATTACTAGGTCAAATTTTTGAATTTTTTGATCTTTTTGCCTGATCACTAACCTTTCAACCTACCTTCTGGCATAGTAATCTATTTAATTCCTTCACTTGTAGCCCATTCTGTGACCAAATTACTGATAGGATTCCCTATTTCTATACTATGTAGGTCATATATCTAGATGTTCATGTACGGATTTCACATCCAGCTACTCAGAGATTATGTGTGTCACTGTCAGACCCTATGAGGGTACACCTTGCTTCCTGTGGATTTGAGTACCTCATTCATTTACCCAAGATTAGGGTAAATCATGGACTTTTGACTGCTCTAATTGAGAGATTTCATTCGGAGACCCAGACATTCCACCTGCCATCTGGGAGATCACTGTTACCCCTGAGGATGTGTATCATATACTATGCATTCCTTTCCATGTAGGTCGGCAGCCAGAGTATGTGAGTTTGGGGAACTCAGGTCTATTAGCATTCAGACATCTCTTTGGAGATGATACTTAGATGACCACCTCCATTTCTTGGGAGACCTTAGTACAACATTATGGATAGATGCACTGACTAGAGTGTATTATTGTCAGGATGATAGGAGGGATTATCATGTCTGACTGTCAATAGAATGGTCTATTGATGGGCTGGGCCCTGATGGTGGCACATCTGATGGTGACTCCCTCTGAGTTGGCTTGGGGTCAGTGTCTTTTGGCCCATATGTTCTTCGAGATGCATGAGGTAGTGTATCAGGAGAGAAAGACTTTTGCAGCTAGAGCTTTAGTTTTACAAATCTGGGCATGGAGCATGTCCCCATGTTGAGACCAGTATGTACCTCACAGAGGTAGCCACAAGAACCTATGATATATGTATATGCTAGATATGTCATACAGGGGCAGATGGGTCATGTAGAGTACTAGAGGTGATGCCTCAATGATATAACTTGTGTTCGATGGAGACCATATGTGGGTATAGAGCTTTGGCCTACTACATGAGAGTAGTTTAGTTTCTTCTTTCAGAGTCGTGTACTGATCGAGAGGTCATCCTCCACTTTAGAGAGATTCATTATCACTAGGGTGTGGCAGCAATATGAACGAGTGCAAGATGCACCAGAGGATTATGCCACTTATGCTCGGATAGCTCGTGAGCTTGGACTCGCATGGACCACGAGGCTCTCTTATGCTTTGTGTTCATAGGAGTACAATGCTATCATTGGTAGAGATTGGGAGTACAGACCAGAGGTACTTGATGCTGGAGTTATAGATGGATTCATTACCTAGCTTGCTGACCATCCTATCCATAGGTTCTCAGATCCTATAGAGCTTATACCCTCGATGGAGGAGGCTATGGATGTTACCAAAGCACCAATGAGATAGGGTCCCAAACCCACATAGGTTCCTATTGTGCATCCCACACCTTCGAGACCTAGAGTGATGGATCCCCTATAGAGACCATTAGGATAGATGAGGCCCCCTCATCCCACTAGTTCCATAGCAAGAAGATCTATAGGTTCTCATAGATGGACTAGGGGAGAGGGTGGTACTTTAGGGAGTGTTGGTTCAGCTGAGGAGGTACTTTCAGCAGAGCAGGTTGTGGGTGGTGGTACTGATCTGATATAGGAGGCTACTAGGTTTGATCTGGGAGCAGAGGTTAGATGTCGTAAGGCGTAGAGAGTAGAGACCATAGAGTAGACTTCCCCAGATACTGAGATGCCAGTAGTTGATGCTGATCCTACTATTCCTCTTACTCCATAGGAGACTATCAGCTGGCTCAGATTACAGGTCAGGGACCTAAAGGTTCGCAGTGCTCAGTGGGAGGAGAGATATATAGAGGCAGATAGACAGCATACTGAGCTTTGTGCCAAGGTGTAGAGATTACAGGCAAAGGTGATTCATCAGACTGCACTGGCAACTTACTATGTGTCCACATATTACACTATTTTTCCTGTTGCATAGAGAGTCCCTACGTACTTTCAGTATATGTTGGCATCAGAGGGAGCCAGAGCACCTAGAGTAGAGATAGTACCGAATGCACCACCTCCACCTCCACCAGATGCAGAGGATCAGGCTGACAGCTGATCTATTTTGATATGTTCTGATATGCTGTGCTCTTTTTGATCATTGATATATTGTTCTGACTTTGATAGCTCACATGAGCATATTCTTTTGTACATTGTGCCAGTAGTGCACCCCTAACTAGTTTGAGATTTTTTTGATATATATATGAGATCGATATTTTGGTTATGACTTCATTTGTACTTGTCATGTTTTCAAGTTATGATGATATCATGTGATGCTTATGCTATGAGTAGTGTAGAATGTATGTATGGATATATGCAATGCAATGATTTCTTTCATATGTATGGATGTGATGCAAATGCATTTTGATTATGAAAAGATGTATGTATGATTTTATGCTTATGCACATGGATGTATTGTAATGCAATAGATGGTTATGATATGAAATGTAAATGTAATGATACACATGATATGTTTTGCAGGAATTGATGAAGACAAGTACTCAGTCTTATGTCAAAAGGATGTTTAACCCTGGAGGATAATTGCTTGCGGTTCCATGAAGAGACCTTTGAGTTAAGTGGCGGCTCTTTGTTAGATTGGAAGAGGTGATAGAAGAATTGTTTAAGTGTTGAAGTTTACGTAGCCATTTGTGAGATCATGCAAACATGCAAAATGAAAAGAACCATGTAAAATATAACGCAACCTAAGACCTAGGACCTAGTCACTAATCATGTGTCGGTCGATTTCATCATTGAATTTTTAGGTAGCCAGATAAATCAATACAATGCCCACTAGTTATGAAACCATAGACATATGAATATCGATTTGTATGTGCAAGAATCAATACAAAACCCACTAATTAGGAAACAATGGATATATGAATATTGATTTTGTTTTTGGAATGTCAGATTAGATATAAGCACCAAGGCATAAGCGCCAGGATGACCTGAATATCATGTCTATTTTGATATAGCAATTGGTATAAGCATCAAAACATAAATGTTGTGATGACCTGAATATGCCTTGCATTACAAACACATCAAACCATCAAGAGATCATTCTAAATCCAATGTGAACTACCCATAGTGACCCTTTATCGTTCAAATCCTTAGGTAAGATTGCATTTCACAATAGGAGGAAGAACTCACTCAAAAAAAGACAATAGTTAGATCAAACTTCCTTGAATTTTTCAGGTATCAATGGTCGAGGTACACATGGCCATCCAATTTGAGATAGAGGCTCTTATAGTCGGACACCATTTCAATCCAGAATTTCCAAAGTTGTTAGATTTTCACAAACAAGAAGAAAACAAAGAAAAGATTATGCCACTAGTCATCACTCTCTAAATCTTGTAAATGACATCATCGAAGAGCTCGAGGGAACATAATATGCAAAAATCTCAATGTGAATCAGTAACCATACAAGGAGAGAAAAGCATGTAAAGCACAAATTGTGTTCAGTTTTGTGTTTGACATTTGATTGCATTGTTGTAGATGCAAAATCCTTTCTGGAGACAAGACTGACTAACTGACTCAGATGAAGCTTCAAAAGACTCTGACTAGATATGATACATCTAACATACATTGGAGGCCATAGGATATGACTTTGATTGCCCCCGAGTTTGAACATTGATAGGATACAGACACTTGAGCTAATTGGTGTACAGACCGACTTATTGAAAATAGGAATGCAGAAACAAACCAAGAAATATGTACAAACTAAAGCAAGACTAAAAGTTGGGAAAGACCAAGATTGCGTTGATAGATGGAGCATTTTGAAACAAGTGGCACCCATTTGCCAAGTTTTCACCATCTTGGCAGAGATTCTATTTTTGCTACCAAGGCACCTGTTTCCAGGTTTTCACCAAGGCACTTTTTCTTTTTCTCATTTTTTTGTATTTTTCATTTTTTCAATTCTTTTTTGTACTTTTGATATTTTTTACTTTTTTTGTGAATCATCAAGGTGCCTATTGCTAGGTTTTCACCAAGATGTTCATTTTTTCAAGACTTTTTCCAATTTTTAAGATTTTTTCAGGACATTTTACCATAGACTAAATGCCTTAGGCATAGAATTTCTTCATATGGAGAACGTTGATTGGTTCTCAGAGCTGTTCTCCTTCAGTCATTGAGAGTTGATAGGCACTAGAGCCAAAAGTAGTAGTGATAACAAAGGGACCCAACCAATTGGGTTCAAACTTCTCCTTGCGTTCTTGATGTGATTGATTTTTAGGATTCTCTCTCAAGACTAGATCACTAACCTAAAATTATCTGTGTCTGACTTTCTTATTGTAACCTCTAGACATTCTCTTCTAATATGCTCTGAGATGATCATATGCTGCTTGTCTGCACTCATCTAGTAGTTCAAGTTCTTGCAACCTAGACACTCTGTAGTCATCTTCAGTTACTAGGCCATGCATTCTAATTCTTAGTGATGGGATTTCAACCTCAATAGGTAGTACCGCTTCAGACCCATAAACTAAAGTGAAAGGTGTAGCCCCAGTAGGCATTCTGATACTAGTTCTATAGGCCCAGAGAGCTAGATTGATCATGAGATGCTAGTCTCTTCCTATTTTATTAACTGTATGGTGTAATATTTTCAATAGATTCTTATTAGAAGCCTTTGCTTGTCCATTCCCTTGAGGATAGTAGATAAATGACCAATGTCAAGTAATCTTGAATTTAGTACATAAATCATCTAGATCTTTGTTCTTGAATTGTCCACCATTATCTATAATTATGGAATGAGCTATCCCATATCTACATATGATATAGTTCAATATGAACATAGATATTTGTTTTCCAATTTCTTGTGTCAAAGGGACTGCTTCTACCCATTTTGTAAAATAATCTATAGCTGTGATTATATGGGTATGTCCATCAGAAGAATGAGGATGTATAGCTCCTATAAGATCAAATGCCCATTGGTGAAAAGGTCATTGTGTAGTAAAGGGAATTAGATCTCTCCCTGGAGCATGAATTAAGTTGCCATGCACTTGGCACTTTTGACAGTTCTTAGCAAACTTGATAGACTCTTTCTCCATTTCAAGCCAATAGTACCCAGCCCTAATAAGTTTTTGAGCTAGTGTTAAACCGTTCGAGTGTGACCCACAAATACCATCATGGACTTCCTCTAATGCACATTGAGACTCTTCCCATTCTAAACATCTAAGTAGCATACCATCTAGACCTTGTTTGTACAGATCGTGACCAATGATGACATATCGGGAGGCATTATGGATAAGGTATCTCTTTTCATGGCGGTTGAAGGTATCGGGAATGGTTTGGTCTTTGACATAGGAGAATAGGTTTTTATATCTAGATGAATCATGACCAACAACGTGCAGATTATGTGGGTTTTAGGGGAATCATATGTAGGATAAGATAGTGCTTCCACCAGGAACTCGTAGCGTAGCTCATGTTCAGGCTACTGTAATAAAGTAGATAGCGTTACCATTGCATTGACAACCTTATTCTCTATTCTAGGTATTTTCTCAAATGTGATAGATATGAAATACTTCTTTAAATCATCTACCATTCTTTTTTATGGAATAATCTTTTCATCTTTAGTATGGTACACATCATTGACTTGATGGATAACAAGTTGAGAGTCTCCATGGATGTGTATCTTTGTTACTCTCCACTCAATTGCTAGTTTCATGTCATTAAGAAGGGCTTGTTTCTACAATATTTTTTTTGCAAGGGAACTTTAATCTGAATACTTTAGGTATGGAGTATCCTTGAGGAGTTATAAATAATATGCCTTCTCCTGATCCATTTTGTGTATAGGAGCCATCAAAGAATAACTGCCATTCTCTAGAAGAAAGATTCATGATAGAGGAATCTAGGAATTCCATTTGCATTGGTGTATCATCAAATAAAGGTACATCTACTAATTGATCAGCAATAACTTGGCCTTTAATAGCTTTTCTTTCAACATATTCAATGTCAAATTCACTTAAGAATATGACCCATTTGGCTAATCTACCCGTGAGGGCACCTTTTCTTAGTAGGTACTTTAGTGGATCAATCTTAGATACTAAATGTGTAGTATGAGCCAACATATAATGTCTCAGTTTCTATGATGAAAAGACCATAGCTAGACAAGCTTTCTCAATCATTGAATAGTTCTTTTCGTATGCCACCAATGTTCTACTGATATAGTATATAGCTCTTTCTTTTTTGTTCTCATCATGTTGTGCAAGCAATGCCCCCAGTGATGTATATGTAGCAGAGACATATAAGATCAAAGGCTTCCCTGGAATGGGAGGCATCAAGATAGGAGGATTTGATAGATACTTCTTGATATGGTTAAAGTTGTTCTCACATTCTTCATTCCACGCAAATGTCACACCTTTATGTAATGTTTTTGTAAAAGGTTGTGATATGTCTGCTAGCTGAGAGATGAAGCGTCTGATAGATTGAACTCTTCCTTGCAATGTCCTCATTTGTCTGATGTTTTTGGGAGGTTGCATCTCCATTATAGCCTTTACTTTAGCTGGATCAACTTTAATACCCTTCTTTGAAACTATGTATCCTAAGAGCTTTCTAGAAGTGACACCAAAAGCACACTTCTTAGGATTTAGTCTGAGACTAAATTTTTCCATTATGTCTAGTATCTTGCTCAAGTCATTTAGATGTTTAGCTCTAATCATAGATTTTGCTAAAGTATCATCAATATAATCCTCCATAGTCATATGCATCATGTCATGAAAAATAGATGTCATGGCTCCTTGATATGTAGCACCAGCATTTTTAAGCCCAAATGGCATGACATTCCAACAGAAGGTGCCCCATGCACATGTGAAAACAGTTTTCTCTTGATCCTCTGGAGCAATTTTTATTTGATTATATCCAGAAAAACCATCCATTAAAGAATACATCTCAAAGCCCGCAGTCATCTCCACTATCATATCAATGTTAGGTAGTGGAAAATCATCCTTAGGGCATGCTCTATTTACATCTCTAAAGTTTGTGCACACTCTGATTGATTTATCTAGTTTTGAAATATGTACAATATTAGAGATCCATTCTACATAATCAATAACTTGAATGAATCCGGCTTTTACTAGTTTCTCTAATTCAGCTTTTACCAAGAGTGCAACATGAGGATGCATCTTCCTCAATTTTTGCTTAACAGGTTTAACATTTGGAGCTATAGATAAATGGTGCATTATAAGATTAGGATCCAACCCTAGCATATCTGAATATTTCCATGCAAATTTGATCTTCTTCTCTTTTCTTCTTCTGATAAAGATTATGCTACATGGATCAATTGTGGTTCCTCTGTTGTTCCCAAGTTGATAGATTGAGTGGGCTCAATTAGAACTGGAGATCTATCCTATAAATGACTCTAAAGGACATCAAATATCTCATCCTTAGGTGCCTCAAAGAGGTTTTCACCTTCAGATATGTCTTTTATTTTTACTTTTGTAGGTTCTAAGACTGCCACAAAGTGGTTTTCACCCTTAGAACTCCTTTTCTTTTTATTCTTATTCTTATTTTTCTAACTAAGATACTTGATGTCCGACTCCATCATGCTAACGCTCAGTTCACTGATGGAAGTCCTCATAGGCTCAACTACATTGAGGTAGCAAGCAAGATCTTAGTCATTCAGGAAGGTATAAATACCATGGCTCAGGTTTGTGGAGGTTTGATCAAGAAGTTCAGGATGTTGGATAGTCAAAGTGGTGAAAGATTGGGAAAGAGTGTTTATGGATATGGATTTGTCATCATCATTCCTAACCCAACACTCAAGTTCAAAGGTGATATTACAACTTAAGATATTCAATTCATGAATAGGCTCAATGTCATTATGATAGTCCACTTCAGCCATCGGTGGATCAGACTCGATAAGTTCATCATTTCGTGCCAGACTTACATTGGGTTTAGGTGCATATTGGTGAATAACATCAACATGTTTCTCCATAATAAGCTCATCTTCTTTTGGAATGGCTCCCCATTCATAGTCATTAGATTCTTCATCTATGCCTCTAGGAAATCTAAGAACATGAGTAAAGTCAGGATGAATACCCCAAGAAGGGTTACCCTTAGATTCTAATTGGAATTCATACTCATGAGAATCTATCTCAGAATAACTACCACCTTCCTCTTTGTCTATTTGATTTTCTTCGAGATTAGCTGGTTCTTGTTTTGCAACTATCTCTTGCTCTATAGTAGGTTCTTATGTTTCTACTACATTAATTCTTTTTATTGGATCATCTTCAGCATCAAGGAGGTCTTTTATTTCTTTAGGAAAATGCTCATATGGAATGAGCTCATCAATGGTGTCTAAATCATCACTATCAGATTGTTTAGTTATTTCCTTCTTTAGTTGATTTTCTACGGAAGGCTCAATTTGTTCTAGAACATGTGGAGAGTTCTTGCTAAGACAGAAAGGCTTCTTCATGTATCCTAGACCTATTGTATTCTTGTTGGCTTGACCATGATGTTCAAGAGGTGACAGAAGACCTTTACCCTGTAGTCCTAGAGGTCCTTTTCCTTTATATCCCATCTTAGCTATCAGTTTATCCCCTGGGCCATATGACTTAGAAGGAACCTTCGATACTTTAGAGTCACTAGGTGGAACAACTTGGGATTCAAGTTCATCTTTATAAATCCATGCAAGCACGGCTTCATCTTCTTCAAATTCTTGCTTAGGTACTTTCTCTACAACAAATTTTCCTTTATATGCCTCAAGAGATTCCTTAGATTCTGGTTTGAACTATTTTTGAGCTTTCCCATAAGACTTAGGTGAGATAGGGAGAGATGTCAAAGACAAGACTGGCTCTATAGTATATTCTCCCATACCATTTTCTTTGATATTGACCCCTTTTGCAATGTCTTCCATCTTAGAGGTGGATGCTACATCTGTTTAATTAATGGAAGATTCTCTATTATTAGGAACAAGTTTATCCGCATTTACCTTCAATGCATTGCAAGTTGTTGACACATTAGCTGGAATGGTTACCTCTACTCTATCACAAGGAAATTTCAAGCACTGATGGTATGTAGAAGGAATAGCTTTCATTGCATGTATCCAGGGTCTCCCTAGAAGGATGTTGTAGGCCAAAGGGATATCAAGAACTTGACATATAGTATCTCTGATGATAGGATCTATTCTGATAGGCAAGACAATTGTTCCCTTGGAGGATATTTCTTCTTCATCATATGCTTTGATAGTTATTTTCTTCCTAGGATCAATGGCCATTTCTAAAAATCCCAATTGTGTAATCAAGCTAAAAGAACAAATGTTTAGGTTAGCGCCTCCATCTATCAACACATGTTTGACATGACGGTTTTGGATCAAGACTTCAATATGAAAAGGCTGGTTATGTGAATGACTCAAGGAGTTATCATCTTCCTCTGAAAAGGAAATGTACTATGGAGATGTAAGATGACCAACCATAGTCTGGAATCTATCTAAATCAAGGTCATCAGGAACATTGGATCTGAGCAGAGCTTTGTCTAGAATGGCTCTATGAGCTGGAGATATCTGAAGCAACTCAAACATGGAGATTTTAGCATTTGTGTGCTAGAGTTGTTGGACAATACTGTATGAAGTAGGCCTCATGTCTTTAGGATTTGAAGATTTAGATGTAGCCTTCTATTTAGAAGCAGATGAAAGATTGAAAGGCACCTTAGAGACATTTGATGAATTTGGTATTTGTCCTTGTAGGTGTGCCTGAGCTTGTGATCGAATAATTGCATTAGCTGATTGATTATCTCTATCTCTTCTTACAATTGTGATGACATTGCAATGCTTAGATAGGCATGGTTCAACCATATTGATAACATCATTGTTTCCTGAGTAGGCATAATTGACTTTAGCACCCATATTAGGTTGAGAAGAAGAATCTTCTTTACCAAGTTTAGGAAATGGTTCTGTGAATGTTGTATGATCATTATTGCTCTTATGATTGTCAATCATGATGTTTCCATTATCAATTTTGTCTTGTATAATGTGCTTCAAGCGAATATAGTTATTAGTCTTATGACCTTTATTGCGATGGAATTCACAAAAATCATTCTCTATCCACCATTTTAGTTTAGGATCAAGATTAGATTATCAGATCTCAGGCAAAGAGATGATGTTATTAGCTAGTAGAGTTCTCATAGCTTATTCCAAAGATTCTCCAAGAGGAGTGAACTTTCATTTATTATTAGTGGACCAAGATTTGTATTCTGGCTTCTTTTGAGATGATTCAGACACCTTTTGTTCTGAAGCTTTGATGGCTTGAGTACCAATGGTTAGATTGAAAGTAGGTGCCTTAGATGGGGCATGATTATCAACAACACCATCTGTGATGATGCCCTTATTCTTGTTCCAATTTTTGTTCTTATCCTTAGAACTAGATTCATACTTGTCCTTTTGAAGTGTGACATCTCCTTTTTTCACAAGTACTTTTTCAAGTTTGATTGCATTATCCACCATCTTGTCAAAAGATGTATGATTTTGCATTTGTAAGGGGTAGTTGATTTCTAGAACAAGATTGTTGATGAAGATTTCTAGCTTCTCAGTTTCTAGAATAGGCCTAGCATATAGAGAGAATTTCTTTCTCCATCTTTTGAGAAATGTCAGGAATGGTTCTCCTGGATATTGTTTGAGATTGCAGATATCAATCATGGTGACTAGATGTTGGATGTCGTAGGAGTATTGTTGATAGAACAATTTGATCAACTCCTCAAAGGTTTTGATTGTAGGTGGCATACTAGAGAACCAATGAATGGTTGCCCCTCCTATAGATCGAGGGAAAAGATGCATCAAATAGGTCAGTTCATGCATGAACTCCATAGATTGAGTACAAAATTCTCTGACATGATCTTGAGGATTAGAGTTTCCATCATACTTATCATATTTCGGCATTTCCACCCTTTTAGGGAATGATGGCATATACAAGTCTTTATCAAATGGAAAAGGACATAGGGCCTCCATGGAGAACTCCTTAGGTTCTTTTTCTTTTTCCATCTTGTTAAGTTTTACTTGCATGGCGTGTATTTGTTTCATCATAGCTGAAATAGGAGTTTCTTCCTCATGTGTAATGATATCTTCCACATTAAAATTGGGAGGAATTTTAGCTCCTTGATGAGCTAACTCTAGAAAGTATGTTTTTGTATCTTCTTTCAAGAAATGTTTCATCATTCTTTTGAAGTTATCATCGTTTTGATATTGAGCAATTTCAGTAGGTGTAGGTTCTTGATCCATACCATGTTGAGACTAAGCTCTTTGAGAGCCATGGTTTGTCCCTACTTGAGACATGTTAGGAGTGTTAGGACTCCCTGGGATAGATCGAGGAGGAGTTTATTGATTACCTCCGTGAGTTGATGGAGGGGGTATGTAACCAGTTTTTAATCAAAAGTTGCCAAGACTGTCATCTTCATAAAGACCAGAATTGTATAGTTGTTCAAGAGTTGGACCCTGGATATGAGTCAAAGGTAAGGTATGAGATGTTTCCCCTGATTTCTTGTGAGAGAAAGCTCTAGTTTCCACCATTAACCTTGGGTGAAGCAAAAGAATACGATGAAGACAACTGAAGAAAGATCTGATTCAAGAAGATCAAATGATGCAACCTTGTCAAGGTTTGATTGATTGAAGGTTAGATTAGACATAAATGAAGGATAATGTGCCCTGGATGTATGGGTAGATGCCCAAAAGATAGCGGACATGAGTTCACAATACTTAGCCGTTTTGAAGATGGATTGAAGATTGATAGTTATGACAAGGTTTTGATAGAAGATGAAAAAGACTCATATTGATTAAATAGAAGGCTAAATCAGATTCAAAAGGCCACTTTAGGAAAATGATTGGATTCTTAGTAGTTGCTGCTATGCTCTTGACACAGTGATTCATTTGATAGATTCTGGAAATAGGCTACAAAAGCTGGGTCTCTGACAGTTTTGACAACTTTCTAGCAATTTTTCAAAATTTCTCAAATGACTTTCTGCAGGCTCATACGACAATGGGTAGGCTATGAAATGATAATTGACAAACTCATATGATAGTTGCAAAACTCGCACGATAATTGATAGCAGGGTTTTTGACTTTTTTGAATTGACTAGCAGCAAAACTTGTATGATAATATACCAACTACCATACGACAATTAGGGGGTCATGAAACGACAATTTCCAAAATTCGTACGACTTTCTGACTTTACAAGATGACTTTTGACTCTAGAAAGGTGTTTAACATCAGATTTTGCAATTTTCAAGTTTTCAGTTTCAAATTGTTCACAAAATTGTCTGTCCAGATTTGAAGATTGTACTAGATTGATTCATTCTTAGTAACTAGATAGATAAATAGGCATGCAAAACAACAAGCAAGTGATTTCAAGCATGTCTAAAAAAAATGAATAGGGGACAAAGCAACCCTGTGCATGAACAACCAAGTGACTAAATGTGCTAATCCCTAGGAGTGCTAACAGTGTATGTTCCAAAAAGTTTTGCAATAACGCACATATTCCTAGAAAATGAAAATTTGGCCTCACTAGGGTTTTTAGTAATGGTCTGACTCTGCAACTTTTGTGATCTTAAGAGGGTGAACTCCAATCCAGGTGCACTGGGGTTTTGACACAATCCAAGAAATTAATCAATCAGGAGCTGCTAGGGAGATCTGACAGCCCAACAAGAGACCACACCTATGAAGATTTCCTCCACAAGGACATTTATATAGTGGCTACTGCTACCACGGCGAAAATGGCTATTACCGCTTGAGGTTCCGTCAACATGGTTGACCCAATTAAGGGAATGTCCACTATGATTAACCCTCTCTAAAGATGACTCACAAAAGATACCACATGGAGACTGGTTCTAGATTCAAGGATCTAAGTTTTTGATACTACCCAAAAAGGGAGTAGAGCATAGTCCTCTAGCCTTTTCACTTTTAACCCAAACAAAGCAGACAGATTAATCTGACACGCTAAGACCAAGATTATCTCACAAAGATCTATGATGTCAACCACTTATGATCTATCAACCTCTCCAGAGAGAGAATGTATCAATCAGAAGCTGAAGATGCACAAATCTAGTAGAATGTGAGACACTCTTAGTAACCTCCCTACCTACAAGGGTTCCTTCGTTGAGAAGAGTTTCACTAGAAACCCACTCTCTCAAGAACCACAAATAGTGTTCATAGGGCCTATTTACTATGTGTAACAAAGATGTTGAAAAGAAAATCTATGTTCATTTTTATAGCCCAAAATGAAATCTATGATATGAAAGCAATAAAGGTCACACAAGCTTAACACACGAGAGTTTGTTTTAGTCCAAATCAAAATGTTATTAGTTGAGAAAATTACCTGAATTCCTCGCAGCGCGCTTAGTAGATTTTTACCTATTTTTAACAACTCTCACATTTTTCCCAATCAAAATCAGCAAAAATCAATTAGAAATAGCAAATTTCAATTGTTAATGTTAGCTGTCAGTCCAAATCTAGAAATCAAATCTGGAAAACTAGCTAAAAAAGTGAAATGACAATTGAAACCTGGCACTAAAACTCGTACGACAGTGGGTCACCTCCTAGACGACAGTCCAGAAACTCGTATGACAATGGGTATAAGACCATACGACAATAGAGCTTCCAAATGACACTTATTTTCTGATGATATGATCCTCAATCAAATCAACTGTCATATGATAGTGGGTACCACCTTATATGAGTTTCTGACAAAACTCGTATGAAAATTGTACAGACAGAAATTAAAAATCGCAGCTTGGAACAAAAAACAACAAGAAGATGATAGAAATTGAATGGAAACCCGTTTCAGGGCCCCATGGTGGACACTAGAAATGTGTGTGTGAATTTTGTACCTAGCTGTAGACACAACACTTTAGTAAAACATTAGAGGTTAGCAGAAATCAAAATCATACAATGAAATGGAAACTAATCTAACTAGGTGATTTACTGCCTTCTAGTAGGTGCGAGTATGTTATTCTCAGATTGGACCAAGATCAGTGACCTTGATGACACCTAAATGAAGGATTTGAATGCAGAATCTAGATATGAGATGAATGCAAATTAATCTATATTTTTGGATTTTCTATGCAATAAGATGAAATAAATTGATATGAATCTATTCTATATGAGAAATTGATATGACATGCAATTAATCTAACAATGATATGCTAAATGATATGAATGCTTAAAAAATAATGAAAACCTCACAACAACTTGGATTCGCAAAGATGGATTCTTCGATCACCAATTCGCCAGCGTGAGGATGCAATTTGTGGATGGATCCAAAATGAAGAGCTGAGGCCTTAATTTATAGAAATCCAGGACTTTGGAGGTGCATTAAAAAAGCCATAAATCACTCTTGATAAACTTAGGTTGATTTTTGAGTTATCAAGAATTTAGAGATAGATTAACTCACAAAATCATGCAAATTAGCTTTTCGATTTAAATCAGAAGTTGAGATCAGCTTTCAACTCAAAAGAGAGTTGAGTTTATTTTTAAAACAACTTGAATTGATTTTCTGATTTAAAGCTTAACCATTTTTTTTATTATGCATAATTAATTATGAATTAATTTAATAAATAAAGTGATTTATCCTCAACTTAACTGATTTTTAAAAATATATCAATTGATTTATGGGTTAATCAATTATTAAACCAAACTTTTATTCAAAAACTATATTATTAAATTTGATAATTGACATTAATTAATTAAATAAGAATTTAATCAATTAGTCATAGGATATTTGATTTATTGTCAAAATGAAATAATACAATTTAGGAATAAATATAATTAAATCTAATTAAATAATTAAGTGGTAGTATTAAATCTAATTAATTAAATATTCAGAATATTTAATTAACCAAACTTTAGGATAAATAGGATTTATCACCAAATAATCATTAAATCAAAGATAATTAGGATAAATAGGAATAAGGAATATTCCCCAATGCAAAATTTAGGATAATCAATTAAGATTCGATAATGTGCAGATGTGCCTTAGGTTAGGACTTTGATGTCGATTTCATTTGAATTGAAGATGTAGGAGGTTAATGAACCTATAGCCCATTTTTGGGGTATTACAAGATCCACTTATATCTCAAAGTCACTATGTCCCACCTAATCGACATGTGACTACTAAGAAAAAGACAGCATCCAAAAGACCACAGAGGTCTTCAAGGAAAAAAGGAGAAAAGAAAATCAAAGCACAAATGGATCTCGAAATCCATCTTACTACTGGGTATCTGAGCAATCTAACTTAGATCCCTAAGGATCAACCTTCATTCTGGAGATGATTCTCGAAATCTTACTACTATGTATCTGAGCAATCTAACTCAAATTCCTGAGGATCAAGCTTCATTCTAGAGATGATTCTCAAAATCTATCTACTAGGTATCTAAGCAATCTAACTCAGATTCTTGGGAATCAAGCTTTGTTCTGGAGATGATTCTAAAAATCCATTTATCAAAATTGCAATCACATTTCTCAAGAAGAAAAAGAGAAAAAAGTCAAAAGCTATGTGGATTCCCAAGATAAAAGACTTGGATGTCAAAAATTTTCTATTCAAGCTTCCAAATTCTCATACCTTCCTCCATTTCACCCTCCTTGCCTCTCATACTTTCTACTCTTCACTCCATCTTGCCTATCCCAAAGTGCATATCAATATCTCCTCATTTCTAGTGACATGACTAAGAGAAATCTAGAGCATACTCTTCCTAAATGTTTAGAGCATGGAAAATCTGATGAAGAGTTAAGACGTGTCCACAAGGATATTTGTGAGTCTCACTTAAGTGATCTTTCCTTGACTATGGATCTCTTGAAAGTTGGACACTACTGGCCAGATCTCCTAATCACTACTATAGAACAAGTATCAGAACACCCACTGGGGCTACACCATTTGCTTTAGTTTATGGGTCTGAAGCGGTACTACCTATTAAGGTTGAAATCCCATCATTAAGAATTAGAATGCATGGTCTAGTAACTGATGATGACTGCAAAGTGTCTAGGTTGCAAGAACTTGAATTGCTAGATGAGCGTAGATAAGCAGCATATGATCATCTTAGAGTATATCAGAAAAGAATGTCTAGAGGCTACAACAAGAAAGTCAGACATAGAGAATTTCAGGTTGGTGATCTAGTCTTGAGAGAGAATCCTAAAAATCAATCACATAGAGAGTGCAAGGGGAAGTTTGAACCCAGCTGACTAGGTCCCTTTTTTATCACTACTACTTTTGTCTCTGGAGCCTATCAACTCTCAATGACTAAAGGAGAACAGCTCCAAGAACCAATCAACATTCTCCATCTGAAGAAATTCTACACCTAAGGCATTCAGTCTATGGTACAATATCCTGAAAAAATCATAAAAATAAAAAAAAGTCTTGAAAAAATGAACATCTTTGTGAAAACCTAGCAATAGGCACCTTGATGATTCACAAAAAAATTAAAAATATCAAAAATATAAAAAAAAATTAAAAATACAAAAATACAAAAAAATGAGAAAAAGAAAAAGTGCCTTGGTGAAAACCTGGAAACAAGCACCTTGGTACGTAGCAAAAATAGAATCTCTTTCAAGATGGTGAAAACCCATAAAATGGGCACCACTTGTTCAAAACGCTCCATCTATCAGCACAATCTTGGTCTTTCCTAGCTTTTAGTCTGCTTTAGTCTATATATATCCTTGTTTCAATAAAGTCGATCTATACACCAATTGGCAAAAGCATCCATCTCCTATCAATGTTCAAACTTGGGGGCAATCAAAGTCATATCTTACAGTCCTCAGTATCTCAGACATGTCATATCCAATCAGGGTCCTTTGAAGCTACATCCGAGTCAGTTTGTCTATCTCCTTTCCAAAAAGGATTTTTCATCTATAACAACACAAACAAACATCAACACGAATAAAAACAATCTATGCTTCACATGCTTTTATCTCCTTGTATGCTTACTGATTCACATTAATATTTTTGCATATTATGTACCCTCGAGCTCTTCGATGATGTCCTTCATAGGATTTAGAGAGCAATGACTCGGGGCATAATCTTTTCTTTATTTTCTGCTTGGAGTGAAAATCTAACAACTTTGGAAATTTTGGATTGAAATGGTGTCCATCTATAAGAGCCTCCACCTCGTATTGGATGGCCATGTGTACCTCGACCATTGATACTCAGATGCTTCAAGTACATTTGATCTAACTATTATCTTTTTGAGTGAGTTCTTACTCCTACGGTGAAATGCAATCTTACCTAAGGATGTGAATGATAAAGGGTCACTACGGGTAATTCACATTGGATTTAGAATGATCTCTTGACTATTTGATGTGTTTGTTACGCAAGGCGTATTCAGGTCATCACAACATTTATGTTTTGATGCTTATACAAATTGCTATATCAAAATGGACATGATAATCATGTCATCCTGGCATTTATGCCTTGGTGCTTATATCTTATCCGACATTCTGAAAACAAAATCAATATTCATATGTCCATGGTTGTCTAGCCAGTGGGCATTGTATTGACTTTTGAGCATACAAATCGATATTCATATGTCTATGGTTTCATAACTAGTGAACATCGTATTGATTTATTTGGTTACCTAATAAAAATTCAATGATGAAAAAGACTGACACATGATCAGTGACTAAGTCCTAGGTCCTAGGTTTGCATTTCACTTTGCACTTTGCATGATTGCATTTATCTCATGATTTCCAGATTAGCTTGATGCTTAATGATTCTCCAAAACTATGCTAAACATGACATAAGGACTGAGCATTGTATGAAGGTCCCTCCAACGAAACAGCAAGTAGAACTCATTTTCGGGATCAAAATCAAAATATGAGATCATTTACTTTGTCAAAATTGTGATTTAAAACTTTCACACCCAGGACGGTGACTGCTTGCATATTCAACCTTCTAAACATCAAATAAATCCAGGATTCAACTTAACTGATTATCTTACATCAAACTATCAAAATTTTAAGTTGGTCACCCATGGTTAACTCATGGTCAAACCTAGTCAAACTTGGTCTCCAGGACCTCCAAACAATGCAGAATGCATTTTCGGACGTGTACAACCAATTCTCAAATCAATTAACATGCTTCTAAACCACTTAACACTAACTTTTCTTGTCGGATTTTGATTTTCATCTTGAAGGGGGCATGGTATTACACATCATTAACTAAGTCTGTAAATCTAATTATGTCAATCAAATCTTCTCTCAATAATCAAGACAACAACCACATCTACTTGTTGATTCATCTAAAGACCTCGTCGCTTGGGGCATATCAGATTCATCAAGATCCATATCAATCTGGTATTCTCTTAATCTTGTAAACTATATCAGCTTTTCGTAACCATCAGTTCATTAGTGTTATTTCCTTGGTTCTTCGTAATTGAAGGATTCGAATGTGATACCATTTCAATTCCTTTGGACAATCAGGTCTGGAATCAGGTCACTCACTTCTTCGTAATCATAAGGTTTAGAATCGGGTGTTTTGATACTTTTTCATAATCACCAGTTCATTGTTGCTATAGTTGACATCATCACAATTCTTGGTCAACCAGGACCTAGATCAACTTTTTCAAATATTTCAATCGGTTTCTGTCTCAGAATCGGTTTATCTTTCAAATTAGTTTCATCATCAAAAATAGACTAATCTTTGAACCACTATGCTTCGCACAATGATTCAAAGAGGGGAAAAATGTAATACCCCAAAAATGGGCTATAGGTTCATTAACCTCTTACATCAATAATTCGATTGAAATCGACATCAAAGTCCTAACCTAAGGCACATCTGCACATCAATTTATCAAAAATGTAATTGATTATCTTAATTCTGCATCAGGGAATATTCCTTGAATATTCCTAATTTATCATAATTATGTTAACTTGTGGTGACTAATCAGGAAAGTACTGTACACTTTTCCTCCCGACCTCACCAACTACTATCCAGGAATTTTTTTGAGGCTGACTACTTTTCGGTTATTTGGGTTGACATGTTATAATTCATTCTAACCCTAAAGTGGCAAAAATATTGTATAATATGGCTTAGGGTTAGGGATTTTTTGATGTATGATTTTAGTACTTGTGGCAGAATTGAGCTGTAATGGATTACGGATTGTAATCAGGTTGTAATCACTGGATAATAATAATATTGGACTCGTTGTTGGTGGACATAGCCCAGGGATTGGGTGAACCACGTTAAATCTTTGTATCTTGTGTTCTCTTCTGTGTGGTTTATTGTTTTCTGATATTAGTTATATTTGCACATAATTGTTATTTCTGCTTGGTTAATCCTAACAAGTGGTATCAGAGCCAAGTTATTTTGTTTGTTCTTTCATCTATTCTCTGAAGCAGGTCTCACGAGTTAGTGGGAGAGTCTCTCAGTTAAGTGGGAGAAATGGCAGATGAGGGTAGGCTGAAGGTTGATAAGTTTAATGGGCAGAACTTCCAGTTATGGAAGATGCAAATGGAGGACTATCTCTATCAGAAGGATCTATGGCGGCCATTAGAGGGAATAGCCAAGAAAGAGGCAGCAATGTCTCAGGAAGATTGGGATATTTTGGATAGGAAGGCACTAGGGAGTATTCGTCTATGCCTGGCACAATCGGTGGCATTCAATATTACTAGAGCAACAAAAGCTAAAGATCTGATGGACACCCTAGTGAAGTTGTATGAAAAGCTTTCAGCTTCAAACAAGGTATTTCTTATGAAGTGTTTATTTAATATGAAAATGGTAGAAGGTGGATCAATCGTTGATCATTTGAATGAGTTTAATACAGTTACAAGTTAGTTAACCTCAGTTAAAATTACTTTTGATGATGAGGTTAGGGCTCTCTTGATTTTGTGTTCTTTGCCAGAAAGTTGGAATGGCTTGGTAATGGCTATTAGTAATTTTGTTTCTGGTTCAAATACCCTAAATTTTGATGATGTTGTTGGTGTTATATTGAGTGAGAAAATTCATAGGAAAAGCTTAGGGGCATCCACATCAGGTAGTGTATTGAATTTAAAAAGCAGAGGTAGAACAAGAGATAGAGGAAACAACTTTGGAAATCATGGGAAATCAAGAGGCAAATCAAAGGGAAAGAGGTCTGAATCCAAAGGGCCAAATGATTGCTGGTACTGTGGAAAACCATGACATAAGAAGAAAGATTGTTGGTCTCGGAAGAAAGATCAAGGAGACAAAAATGATGGAAACAAGGAGGCAAATGTGGTAAGTAACAAATCCGAAGAGGATGCTTTGCTTTTGTCTTTAGAAAATGTTGATGATTCATGGGTGTTAGATTCGGGGGCTTCATTTCATGCTACACCCCATAGAGGTTATTTTGTTAATTATGTCCAAAGGGATTTTGGGCTAGTTTATTTTAGAGATAATGAACCCTGTCAAATTGTTGGAAAAGGAAAAATCAAGATTAAGTTGCAGAATGGGAATCGTTGGCTACTACAAGAGGTAAGACATGTTCCAAGGCTGAGTAGAAATTTAATTTCAGCAGGGCAACTAGGTGATGAGGGTTGCACAATTACTTTTAATGATAGAAATTGGAAGGTTTCAAAAGGTTCCTTAGTAGTAGCAAAAGGTGTGAAAGTAGGCACCTTATATCTTTGTATAGGTCATACTATTCCTTCTACTTTAATTGTTTCAGAAGAAAATGAATGTTGAGGAATAGTGGTTGTAGTTGAGCGGGAAGAACATTAGACTGTTGTTGTAGATTCTAACACAGTATTGTGGCACTACAGACTCGGGCACATGAGTGAAAAAGGTATGAAATTACTTCATTCAAAGAAAGTTTTACCTGGTCTGAAATGTGTCAATATGGATTTCTGTGAAAGTTGTGTTTATGGAAAACAAAAGAGAGTTAGTTTTGTGAAGAATGGGAAGGAAAATAAAAATGAGAGATTGGAGCTTGTGCATACAGATGTATGGGGACCAGCTCAGGTATCTTCCCTTGGTGGCTCTCTATATTATGTTACATTTATAGATGATGCAATAAGAAAAGTATGGATTTATTTCCTTAGACAGAAATCTAATGTATTTCAAACTTTTAAGAAATGGAAATGCTTGGTTGAGAATGAGACTGGTAAAAAGTTAAAATGTCTCAGATTTGATAATGGTGGTGAGTACTGCAGCATAGAATTTGAAGAATATTGTTCTTCTAATGGTATTCATAGGCAGAAAACTGTACCAAGGACTCCACAAGAAAATGGAGTGGCTGAACGCATGAATAGGACAATAATGGAGCGTGCAAGGAGTATGAGGTTGCATGCTAGGCTGCCCAAAAATATGTGGGCAGAGGTTATGAACACTGCTATTTATTTAATCAATAGAGGCCCCTCTACTCCTTTGGACTGTGGTATTCCAAAGGAAGCATGGAGTGGTAAGAAGGTGAGTTATTCTTTTCTCAAAACCTTTGGTTGTGAAGCTTTTGCACTTATAGACTCTAAAAATAGAACCAAGCTGGAAGCTAAGTCAAAGAAATGTGTATTTATTGGATATGGCATTGATGAATTTGGTTATAGGCTTTGGGATTTTGAAAATCATAAAATTGTCAGAAGCAGGGATGTTATATTCAATGAGAAAGTATTGTACAAAGATCTGTTGCTACAGCATGAGAAGAAAGAAAATGATTATGTAGTACTGGATGATACTCCACAAGTTCATGTTCCAGTAGTTCCTTATGCTCTGCAACAATAGCAACAACAAATACCACACACACCAGTGAATGTTAGACGGTCAACACGGCTAAGTAGATCTCCAAAAAGATTTTCTCCATCTTTGTATTCTATTTTGTTAACAGATGCTAGTGAACCTGAATGTTATAATGAAGTTGTGCAGGTGGATATAATGCTTCAGTGGGAGTCTGCAATGACAGATGAAATGGACTCTTTGCTGAAAAATCAAACATGGAATTTATGTAAGTTACCTGCAGGTAAAAGGGCTTTACAGAATAAATGGGTTTACAGGATAAAAGAAGAGGATGGAGGTAAGAAAAGATTTAAAGCCAGATTAGTTGTAAAAGGATTTGCACAGAAACATGGTATTGATTTTGATGAGATATTTTCTCTTGTTGTTAAAATGACTTCTATCCGTACTTTTTTAAGTATTGTGGCTACTAAAGATTTGCATTTAGAGTAGCTTGATGTTAAAACAACTTTTTTTCATGGTGATTTGGATGAAGAAATATATATGGTTTAGCCACAAGGATTTGAGGTCAAGGGTAAGGAGAATTTGGTGTGCAGATTGCAAAAGAGTTTATATGGCTTGAAGCAAGCACCTCGGCAATGGTATATTAAATTTGACACTTTTATGAATGCGCATGGATATAGTCAGTGTCATTCTAACCATTGTGTTTATTTTAAGAGGTTGGATGATGACAACTACATTATTTTATGTTTATATGTTGATGATATGCTTGTAGCTGGGTCTAACATGGATCATATTCAGGGGTTGAAACAACAGTTAGCAAAATCTTTTGCTATGAAGGATTTGGGGGCAGCAAAACAAATCCTTGGTATGAAAATTTGTAGAGATAGGAAAAATAGGAAATTGTCTCTATCTCAGGCTGATTATATTGAGAAGGTGTTGCAACGTTTCTCTATGGAAAATGCCAAAGCTATCAGCACACCTTTGCCTGGTCATTTGAAATTGACTAAGGATATGTGTCCCAAGACACTAGAAGAAGAGACAAAAATGTCTAAGGTACCTTATGCTTCAGCTGTAGGGAGCTTAATGTATGCTATGGTATGTACTAGGCCAGATATTGCACATGCAGTGGGAGTCATTAGTTGATATATGAGTAACCCTGGTATTGAGCATTGGAATGCAGTCAAATGGATTCTTAGATATTTGAGAGGTACATCCAGTAAGTGTTTACACTTTGGGGGTTCTACTACTATTGTACAAGGCTATGTTGACTCAGATTTGGCAGGAGATATAGATAGCAGGAGGAGTACTACAAGTTATATATTTACTATTGGTGGGATAGCAGTGAGTTGGATTTCTCAACTACAAAAGGTGGTTGCTTTATCCACTATAGAGTCATAGTATGTTGCTGCTACAGAGGCAGCCAAGGAGATGATATGGCTTCAATTCTTCATGGAAGAATTGGGACATCCACAAAAGGATAATTTTCTACATACAAATAGCCAAAGTGCCATTCATCTTGCAAAGAATTCTGCTTTGCACTCAAAGACCAAACACAAATAGTTGCGGTACTATTTCATTCAGTCAGTTTTGGATGATGGGAAGTTAAGGCTGGAAAAGATTCATACTGATGATAATCCAGCAGATATGTTTACAAAGATAGTAACAAGGGAGAAGTTGAACTCATGTTCAGCTTCAGTTGGTCTTTTAGACTGAACAAACTAAAGGAACAGTTGATTCCAGGGTGGTTCGATCCAGTGGGAGCCTCATATGGTAGCAGTATTTCTATAGGATCAGTCTCCAAGTGGGAGGTTTTTTTGTATAGTGTGGATATTGATCAGTCACCAAGTGGGAGATTGTTAACTTGTGGTGACTAATCAGGAAAGTACTGTACACTTTTCCTCCCGACCTCACCGACTACTATCCAGGAATTTTTTTGAGGCTGACTACTTTTTGATTATTTGGGCCAACATGTTATAATTCATTCTAACCCTAAAGCGGCAAAAATATTGTATAATATGGCTTAGGGTTAGGGATTTTTTGATGTATGATTTTAGTACTTGCGACGGAATTGAGTTGTAATGGATTACGGATTGTAATCAGGTTGTAATCACTGGATAATAATAATATTGGACTCACTGTTGGTGGACGTAGCCCAGGGATTGGGTGAACCATGTTAAATTTTTGTGTCTTGTGTTCTCTTCTGCGTGGTTTATTATTTTCTGATATTAGTTATATTTGCACATAATTGTTATTTCTGCTTAGTTAATCCTAACAAATTATCATTAATTAAATATTATTTGGTGATAAATGTCATTATTTATCCTAAAGTTGATTAATTGAATATGATGAATATTTAATTAATTAATTTAATTTTTCCACTTAATTATTTAATTAGATTTAATTGCATTTATTCCTAATTAATATTGTTTTTATTTTGACAATAAATCAAAATTCCTACAAACAATCAATTAAATATTTATTTAATTGATTTAAAATCAAAGTTGTCAAATTTAATGATTTAATTGGAATAAAGTTTGATTTAATAATTGATTAACCTATAAATCAATTGTTTTAATTCAAAATCAGTTAAGTTGAGAATAAATCACTTTATTTTTAAATTAATTCATATTAAAACATGCACAATAAAAAAAAGCAGTTAACTTTAAATCAATTTTCAATTTCAATTTGTTAACTTTCTAAACTCAACATCTGATGATGAGTTGAAAAAGAGAACTAAACTCTATTTTGAGATAAAAACTACTTTTGCATGATTTTATGAGTTTATTTATTCTTAATTTCTTGTTAACTCAAAAATCAACCTGAATTTATCAAGAGTGATTTATGGTTTTTCTTATGCATCCTCAAACCCTGGATTTCTATAAAAACAAGGCTCATCTCTTCATCCCTTGATCCCTCGAATTTGCATCCCTTGAATTTGCATCCCTCAAATTTGCATCCCTTGAATTTGCATCCCTCGAATTTACATTCCTCAAGATTTCAATCAATCGATGTCTCTTGAATTTGCATACTTACTCTGGGGAATTGACATCTGAAGAATCAATTTCTTGCACACAAGGCGATTGTGAGATTTTTGTTATTGTTTTTGAGCGTTCATAGCATTCATTTATAGCATATCATTGTTAGATTAATTTTCATATCATTCCAAATCATTCTAGATTAGTTTCATATCAAGTTTTTCATCTTATTGCATTCAAAATCCAAAAAAAAAAAAGATTAATCTGCATTTCATCTTCATTGCTTTCAATCATTTAAATTTTTCATTTAGGTGTTGCATTGTCACTGATCTCGGTCTAATTTGAGAATACCATACTCACACCTACTAGAAGGTCGTAAATCACCTGGTTAGCTTAGTTGCATTTATTTACAGATTTCTTTGATTTGCTAACCTCTAATGTTTTACTAAAGTGTTGTGTCCACAGCTAGGTACAATTTTCACACACACAGCTCCAACCTGCTTTTCAATTCACAATCACATGTTGAGTTTAGAAAGTTAACAAATTGAATTCAATAGTTGATTTTGAGTTTAACTTTTTTATGATTTTTGCATAGATAATTGTGAGTTTATTTAATTTTCCATGTGTTTTATTCCCAACTTAACTGATTTAATCAATTAAATAATTGAGTTATGGGTTAGTCAAATATTTAATAAACTTTATCCAATATTTAATTATTATTTTTGACAATTTGATTTTAATCAATTAAATAAATATTCAATCAATTATTTTTAGAAATTGTGATTTATTGTCAAATAAAACAACATTGATTAGGAATAATTTAATTAAATCTAATTAAAATAATTAAGTGGCTAAATAAAGTTTAATTAATTAAATATTTATCATATTCAATTAATCACACTTAGGATAAATAATTTATATTATTTATCGCCAAATAATATTTAATAAGAAATAATTAGGATAGATTAGGAATATTCCCCGATACAAAATTGGGATAGGATCGATTAGGGTTTTGATGATTCGATGTGTAGATGTGCCTTAGGTTAGGACTTTAGAGTTGATTTTGATCTATTTGTCAATGTAGGAGGTCAATGGTACTGAAGCCCATTTTTGGGTATTACAAGTATCATTGAGGATACATGTGCACATTACCTATGGACATTTTTTAGTACTTGGTGAATATCACGTGACTTGATATTCTGATGACATTACTATGAGTACGTGGTGAATATCATGAGACTTGATATTTTGTGGCAATTACTCTTGATATCATGAGATGATATCCAAATTGTGAGTATCTTCTGGTAAAAGATATTCTTAATCATGCCATCTTGACATTACATTGAGGTAATATCAAATCATGTGTTTATCTTTCCTAGCTAAGAGGAAGTGTTAATGTTTGTAGCTTCATTCGTATGATCATTTAGAATAAATATAATAATTTATTGATGAAACATTATAAGATTGATTAAATTATAATTAATGGGAAGACGCATGTCCTTTCAAGGACATGCCTCTCCAAAGGCATATATATAACATAATGTTATTCAATCTGAGAACACATAGAATTCCAATAATGCAAGTATTAGATTGAATCAAACTTGATCATATATATTAAAATATAAAACACTACCTCAAACCTGCAAAACAACAACACTTTGTAATAATAGTGTTAAAGGATGAACATAAGAGGGTTTCAGACAAGCGTTTTGAGTATGTGATCAATTTTCCTACAGATTTGGATGATGAACAAGTGAGACATGTTCTTAGAAGAATGCATGATCAGTTCACATGGCTTGACCAATCACATAAGATCACAAACAAAGCTATTCATGTTGTTATAGGGTTGTACATTACTAGTGAGGCACCAACACTAAAGACTATGCCAAAGGAGGAAGTTATCCAGCTGACTAGATCAAAATGGGATAAATGGGTAATGACAGTCAATGAAATTTTTTATCCAGAGGTGAATTTTTTTGTGATGGTAATGTGATACAAAGTTTACCATTCTAGCAGAATGAATAATATTCTTGGTGCTGATATTCATACTACATACCAGATGATTAAGGAGAATGCTAGTTATGTCTTATGTGAAGAAATGAGTGAGAAAATACTTCTTAACATGGAGAAGATAAGGAAAGACATGAAACAAACATTCAAAGTTGGTCAGGTACTTATGGGACTATTATTTTATTTGCAAAAAAAAATTTCCAGTATTGGAAACATTACTTGGAGTAAGGGTACTACTAGCCCATTTTCCTGCCAATACCAAAAATCTACTAAAAGTTGCCATTTCTTGCTACAAGTATGAAGATTTAGGGTTTATCCATGTCAAAAGGGTTTCAAAATATTTTGTTAAGTCCTAAAAACCCTACCCGAGGTCTATTTATCCATTACCTTTTTCTACCCACTTAAATTGCTTTTGTGCACATGTTCTAATTTTTGTCGAGCGAGGTCATGTTCTTGTTTATGTATTTACGTAGCGGGCCCAGTTATGATAGTTCCTAAGTCCCCGATAGTTTTCCCTAAATCTTCAATAGTTCTTCATCATTGTAACCCTTTCTGATCACCTCATCTATGATCGGTGATCTTCATTTCAGGCTCATGCGATGTCCGTTCCTTCATTGCCATATGTGTCACCGATGAGTGTTAAGCATTATCTATCGACATATGGTCCACTGATGGTTCTATCATGTGGAGAAAGGCTTTGGTGAGGACAATTTTCAAACACTTCAATACCCGATGAATTCATCGGGGTATCCTATAGCAAAAAATCTATCAGAGCCAAATAGTGATCACTAGAGAATAATTTCATGCATCGCAATTGTCGATGAATTCATTGGGATATGTTGTGGTGATAGTTTCATCAGGAGTAAAACCCTCCAGGATATTAATTGATCCTATGGCTAGTGTGATCCTATAATAAGAAGATGCACCATGGTTACCGATCGTGGGATCACAACCAATCAACACCTGGAAGTCAGTGCGGCTGAGGTTGAAGACAAAGAAAGAGGTATTATTGCATTTCTGGGACTTTTCCCGATCACCTCATCGGTGAGCAGAAATCTCATTTTCAAGATCCTGCAATGTTCATTCCTTCATTTCTATATGTGTCACCGATTTGTTTAGGCATGTTCAATCGGCATTGGGTCCATTGATAATTCTATCGAGCGTGTTGAACCATCGGTGATATAAAATTTTAATCGCCCCGATCCCCGATAGTGTCATTGAGATATCTCTTTCTGATGGTGGGGCCGATGTCAGAACTTTGGGCAAAGAGTATAGATTGGTTAGATCTGGATGATCCAATGGTCGACATGATACCACAGTGTAAAGGTGCTCAGATGATGATGATTGTGGGATTACGATGATTATCCGATCTTCCATGAGTAAAAGTCAATAAAGCAGTGGGTCCTAGATGCCAAGTAATGCTAAGTTGTTTACCCCTGATTGGTCACCGAGGATGATGATGTGGAAAGTCTTTTTTAAGGATTTGTTGATTGTTTTGTCAATTTTTGTAAGCCGTCCAATGTGTCGAGAAAGATAATGATCAATGGATGTGATTTAAACTTGATTGTTTAACCATTGTGGCCAGATTTTTGAATTTGTGTTTTTTTCCAACAGGAATGAGATCGGTGAATTGCAACAACTAACCAAATTAGTTTTTGTTTTATTCCAAGGACGATTGCATGTAGAAATTGATGAGAAGGTTTTATGTGGCTGATATGTTCAGATATGCATTCCATGGCTACCATTTTAGTTTAAATACAAGGGACTGGTATTTTGAGAATGGCGGATAGGGTATGGTAGATGTTAGTGATTTTCATGCCCTAGTACACACAAGGTTTCTAAGTGGTTTTGGCATTAAATTTGTTGTCTACAAAAAGAAAATTTTGAAAATATTAATTTCAGTTGGTCTATGATGGTAAAGCCATTTTTGTAAATCGGATTTGATATGATCTGATTTGGGTTTTCAGGCTTTCTTGTTTTCTTTTACTTCTTGTTGTTGTAGGTTGTTCACAACCATAGTTTTTCCCTAAATGATCCTAAGCTTGTTGCATCCCTTTAAAAGGATTTCCAAGATCATTTAGAGGGGCTAAAAAATTAAGAGAGCAAGTTGTTGCATTTTAGTTTCAGTTAGGATTGTAGCAAACTATAACCAGACATTAGTTGTTATAGGAATAGAAAGCTTTAAAGTCTTTATCTATATTGGAGTGGTAGATATTTGAAGCAAAGTGTATACAAAACATGATTTTTCATACTTAATATAAGTATCTAGATTCTTATCTCTCCATTGTGTTGATTTTTCTGAGTTTTGAATTTTCTAATTCATTGCATAGAGTATCTATGTATATGTTGTTATTCCTTAGCTTTGATCTAGGATCAAATTAATAGATTTGGGATAGGGCATATACTCTTTAGATTTACACAGGGATATTTTCAAGCAGCGAGGGTTTGGGTGGTTGTATTTATGGCTTTGAATTTTTGACAAAAGTTGGTTCCTATATTCTACTTATGCACTTGGATATTTCCTAGAGGATAAGGAACTGATCAGAAGAAAGTATTTTCTATACTGATGTATGTCTAGTGAAGTAGGGTTACAATATTTCAATTTAAACAAATACCATATTTAATTATAACTATATTGTGGTTGTTATTGTATATATTACATGATAATGGAGGATCAATGAATGACTAGTTATCATTTAGTTTTCTCTTATCATCATATTCTTTGAAGAATTCAGAGAAGGAATTATATTATGTTGAGTAAGCTGGATTGGGTACACCTGCTTTGGTTTTTGCAAATCCAAAAGTGTAGAGGGTAGTCTTGTCCCTATAGTTGGTCTAGTAACCTTAAGATTTTCCTTATATTTGGAACTAACCATTCTTTAAAATCAATCTGAGGTATTGATGGCTATCAGAGCATATTTGGAACTAACCATTCTATCCCATGGATTTGTGTTATCAGTGAAGGAATTTCTGAGATTTTCTTGTTTCTTTTTCCTATTGTCTTTTGTCTTGAGAAATTTCTTGGTTACAAATACTCAAATTATTGAGCTAGTGTTATATTTCCCAATTTGTATTGGGTGGTGACTCTAAGAATCTCTAGAGCAGTTCAATTATATTTATGAAGAACACTGGATCCAGGAGGAGAGATCATCCTAAAGATAAATTGGAAGGTGAGCTTCCAAGTATCTCTAGGTCTAGTCAGCCAAGAAAAGAAAATGTTGATAAAAATATATCTCAAGCTTGGAGACCAAAAAGAAATACCAAAGAAAATGAACCAATCCACCCTAGCTAGGAAGGAAATGTTTCTGAATATGAAGAGGTTGTGGACTTAGGATTGGGTATATATGATGATTACTATTCCCCTCATCCCAAAGGAGAAGAGGGATCACATCATACAAAAAACATGATAAATAGTGAGTCTCAAGGTCAAGTTAGGAGATTAAGAAGTAACTGCAAAGGTGGAGAAGGCATGAATGCACCTCTAGCCCAGGGATCTTCACCTTCTAAAATCCCCCACATCCCAAGAGATGAGCAAGATAGGTTTCTTGTTGAAACTTCAAAATCTGAAACAAATCTCATAGACTCTGAGGATATTTTTGAAGAATTATATAATCCGAAGAGAAGAATCCAGGAGAAAATTGTCATCAGAAAAAAAAAAAGAGAAAAATAAAAAGAGGATGAGATAAGACAAGCTCAAATTAGATCAAATCAATTAAGAAGGAAGTTTCTAACCCTTGAAGAAATAAATTTTGTTGCAGAGTCTAATAAAAATGATGAAGAGCCTGTTATCCATCAAGTTGTTGAAATTAGAAAACCTAAGGATAAAGGTAAGCAAGTTGCAATAGGGATTTTGATAAATGAACCTATCAGTGATTAGGTTCAAGTGGATCAGTTGTCCAAATTAGATACTGATCTTGAAAGGGCTAAAAGAGAAAAGGAAATCTTAGCGAAAGAATTAGAGAAGGAAGAATTGGAGGCTATTGCTTTGGATATGAAGAAGAAAATTAATTTTCTCAAGTAGTCCTCGGGGCCTTCTAATGTGGTTGTTTCTATTTCAGCACCTGGTGGAAACTCTGGAAACTCTGCTAAGTAGACAACCATTATTCCACCACTGGTCGGTGCTAACATTGCTACTACATCAAACAATAAAGCATCTACTTCTCAAAATGATGGACCATTTCGAAGAAGACATGTCCATGGTGAAAGGTATAAACAACTTTCTTTTATTGGCATTCCTGGTTATCATAATGATATCCCAAAGAAGATTAGAGAAAAAATCCCTAAATTTACTGGTAATAATGTCATCACTTGTGAAGAAAACTTGAAAATTTTTATTGATATTATAGATGATTATGAAATTGAGCATGAGGATGTCATTATGAAATTATTTGTTCAGTCATTAATAGAGGATTCCAGGGATTGGTTTAGGGGACTCCCACATGATTGTGTGAGGTCATGGGATGAGTTTATAATGTGTTTCAAGGATCAATATGGTGAAAAAACAATTGAAGGTTTCATGTTAAATGAATTCAATAACATCAAGAAAAACCAGAATGCAGAAGTCCTTGAATTCAATATGAGATTTCAAAAATTCATGCATAAGCTTTTCCAAGTAATGAGGTTGGATGAGAAGGTATGTCTAGAAACCTATCTAAATGCTTTTTATGCTAAGATGGCATATCTTCTTAGGGAAAAAAATCCTAGAACTATCAGGGAAGCTCATAGATTTTTTGTTAACATTGAGAGTAATAGAAGGGTATGAGGAAAATTAGGTAGAAGAGAAGACCCCAGGCATCCTAGGTTTGGAAAGAAAGAATAAGATAAACCCTCTAATATAAAACCAAAGAGGATAATAATTTGAAAAAAAATCTTAAATGCTCTAAAGGACTTAAAGCCTGGTGAAAATAGAAATAACAGGGCTCCAAGTAATGAAAAGCCTTCTTTTAATAATTTTAATAGATGGCCAAGTTTTTAGAATTTTCCTTACCATACCCAATGGAAGGATGGGAAACCTCTTCTCCCGAAAAATAAAGACAAGATAAATGATAGAACCCCTAATCCATTGTAAAAACTCTCTATTAACATGAGTAATGATGTTCCATGGTGCATAGCTTGCCAATCCCCACATGATCATAATAATTGTGTAATCTTTTTAAGTGTATTTGTTAATGAGGGACAAGGAGATGAAGAAGATGACACATATGATGAGAATGGTTGTGATATGACCTCATCACATTTATATGATGAAGTAGAATTTTTTGTTGAAGATGAGAACCAAGATTTGTCTGGATCATAGAGCATAAAATAGGTTTATCATTAGCAGATCTTTTCTAATGAGGAAGAAGAGGAAACTGATAATATAATATATAATACAAAAAAGGGTCAGGAGCCCATTGTATTAATAAGCCCCTCTAATGAATAAATAGCACAGATCATTGCTGATATGGTTACTCAAGCCAGGAGTAATTATGTTTTAAGAAATAGGACAGTTGGTAATGAAGATGGAGGACCAACAAGATTTTTCATAAAGAAAAACAAAGAAGACACCAAGCAGACACAGGAAAAGGAAAAAACTGTTGAAAGTGTCAAGAAAATCAAGATTAAGAAGGCTGAAAATCTAAATGATTTCAACAATGTGTACAAGATAAAGGTAAAGGCACAAGAAACAAATGTTTCCCTTCCCCAAGGTGACAATAAGAAACAAAAGGGAGACAAATTGAATTTAGCATCTCAAGTTGAAGATAGAAACATTGTTCCAATCAAACAAGATTTCTCTGATATGAAATACACCCATGTTGATATGGGGTAGTTGTTATCTCAAATTACTATCAAAGTTCCATTATTGGAAATGATGAAGATAGGGGAACATAAGGAGAAATCCCTGACATAGGTAAATAGTGTTCTTTCAACTAATATTTAGAAACCAGGAAATAGTGAGAAGTTAAAAGGAATAAAGGATAAATTTGAAAGCAAGGGGAAGGAAACAAAAGAGATTGTTTTAGAAATACCCTAGATTTATTTAGATACCATTGTTGTAAACACTTCTTTGGGAGATGTTGATCCTTTTTTCTTAACTCTAATTATAAATGGAAAGATGCTAAAGAATTGCATGATTGATTCTGGAGCATCTAATATTGTCATGCCTATTGAGGTGATGAAATCAATGGGACTACATGTTGATACTCCTCATGGGAGATGTCAAGCCATGGAATCCAGAGAGGTACCTATTATTGGTACAATTAAGGCCTTTCCTTATAGATTTTATGCATATCCTGATAGATAATTCACAATGAGTGTCTTGGTTGTTGACATCCCTCCCCACTATGGAATGTTATTGTCAAGAAAATAGAGTGTAGAAATGGGAGGTAGTATGCAATGTGATCTATCCTTTGCAACTTCAAGATTTATGGTGAAAATTTCAAAGTATCTAGAGAACCTAGGGCTTCCCACATGATTGAGGAAGACACTAAAAATGAAAATATGAATTATTTCCTTGACACTGACATTAGTTCTCTTTAAGTGCAAGACATAAAATTTGAAGGGAAAGATGAACCTTTTCTTTTGTCTGAGGAAAAAAATAACTTATTAAACCAAAATGGATTGTGGACTATGTACTTTTATGGTGCAAGTTCAAAGGAAGGAGTTGGTGTAGGAATTCTATTAATAGCCTCTAGTGGAAAGACATTTAAGTATTCATTTACTTTAATGTTTGCTTGTACAAACAATATTACAGAGTATGAAGCTCTATTGATAGGATTAAGGTTGGCTTCAAGGCATGGGATTAAATACCTTAGAGTGATTGGAGACTCTAAACTAGTGATATCTCATATAAGGTCAAAGTATGCTTCCAAGAATAAAATATTGAAACAGTATCAAAATGCAGTTTGGGACAAGTTAGAAAATTTTGAAGCTTTTAGTATTGATTGGATGGATAGAGGTCGGAAAAAAATGGCTGATCTGTTAGCCAACATTGCAATAAGGCCTAAGGATATAACATTTGAAGGAATCTCTAAGATAGAGGTTCAATCTAGGCCTTCTATACTTGACAACATTGAAAACTGGCAGTTTTTTGATGATGACCTAGACATTCTAAGATTCTTGCACTGTGAAGCAAGTTTTGAAAATAAAGAGATTGAATTCAATGGATTTTTAGAAACCATGGATGAAAGGGATATTATTATTGGGAAAGAATTCCTACAATTAAAAGCAATAGAGTCCCAAAAGGGATGGTGGTTCTTGAAAAGGCTTTTGATAATAAAGACAACCCCTATTCTTCAAAATCTGTGAACAAAATAGAGGAGTTGGAAGAAGTGAATTTGGGAACAACTAAGGCTCCTAAGAATATTTTCATTGGTAAGAATCTTTCTCCCAAAATTATAAAATTATTGATATATATTCTAAGAAAATATAGGCATGTGTTTGCATGGTCATATGATGATTTAAAGGCCTATAAAGAGGATTTATTCCAACATGAGATTCCACTAAAAGAGAACACCAGACCTTTTAGACAAACGTTGAGACCTTTGAATCCAAAATTGGTGCCCAAAATATAGGAAGAGCTAAAAAATATGAGAGATGATGGAATTATTGCACCTATTTGACATTCACCATGGGTGTCTAATTTGGTTCCAGTAAGAAAGAAGAATGGTGACATTAGACTCTATGTAGACTTTAGGAATTTGAATATCAATTCATTGAAGGACAATTATGGTCTGCCAAACATGGAAGCCATGTTACAGAGGGTCACTGGGTCAGAACTGATGTCCATGATGGATGGATTCTCAGGTTACAATAAAGTAATGGTGAAGGAATCAAAACAACATAAAACTACATTCACTACTCCATGGGGCACATATGTATATGTCAATATGCCTTTTGGCTTGACAAATGCTGGAGCCACTTTTCAACGAGCTATGGATGTAGCTTTTGAAAAATTCATAAACAAGTTCCTAGTGGCATACTAAGATGATCTAATTGTTTATTCAAAGAAAGAGGATCAAGATTGTGATCATTTTGAAAGAATTTTTATAAGAGCCTTAGAATATGGAGTGTCTCTTAATCCAAAGAAATGTGTCTTTGGGGTTACAAAAGGAAAGCTTTTGGGGCACATTGTGTCTAGAGATGGAGTTAGGATTGACCTTGATATGGTTGTTGTAATTGATAAAGTACCTCCACCCAGGAATGTTAAAGGAATCCAATCCTTCTTTGGGAAGGTAAATTTTTTAAGGAGATTCATAACTAATTTTGCAAAAACCAGCATTTCTATCTCCAAGATGCTAAAAATGGGTGTTAAGGTAGAATGGAATAAAGAAGCAATTAGGGATTTCTCTAAGACCAAACAAGCTATCAAGGATGCTCCTTGGTTAAGGACACCTAACTATAGTAGGACAATGTAGATATTTTCCTTTGCTTCTAATCATACTGTGGTTGTTATGTTACTACAGAAGAACTCAGAAGGATTTGAGAAGCCTATCTCTTTTTTTAGCAAGTCCTTATAAGAAGCTGAACTAAAATATGATATAAATGAAAAGAAGGCCTATGCCTTGGTTAAGGTTGTCAAAGCTTTTAGATGCTATTTGGTTGGAGCAACCGTAGTTGATATGTGCCCAGTGCTACAGTAAAGGATATTAAAGTACAACAGGAAGTTTCAGAAAGGAGGTGTAGATGGATCAATAGGATCCAAGAATTCAATATTCATATCCAAATCACAAAACTAGTCAGAGGTTTAAGCCTAGCAAAACTTATGGACCAGAGTAGCTTGGATGCTAATTGTGTTAACATGGTTGAAGAAGAGCAAAGGCCATACATTTGTGACATGGACTGTTGTGATTGGTACAAGGATATTATTGGATACTTACATAAGATGATTCTTCCTCCTAAAATAGATGATAATAGAAAGAGGACTGCAAAATTACATGTTGTGAAGTATGTGATTTCTAAAGGTGAATTATGGTGGAGAAGCAATGAGGGGGTCTTTCTCAAGTGTGTTGATCATGACAGAGCTAAAGACCTATTGTGAGAAATGCATGATGGTGTGTATGAAGGCTCTTACATGGCCAAAAATATTGAGGTTTGGTTTTTGGTGGCCAACTATTTTCAAAGATGCTCATCTATTTGTTAGAAAATGTGATGCCTTCTAGAGATTTGCAAGTAAATTGAAGTTTGATGGAAACCTGCCCTTGAAGCCTGTATCAGTTGAGAATCCTTTCAGAAGTGGGGTATGGACTTTATTGGAGAAATCCCAAATAAGTAAAGTGGGGGTCACTCATGGATTTTAGTGGTAGTAGATTATTTCACTGAGTGGGTTGAAGCAATTCCCACTAAGAGAGCCACTAGTAAAGTGGTGAATGAATTCATGATGCAGAATATCCTTACAAGATTTGAATTCCCTGAGACTATATTAGTTGATAATGCTATGTGCTTTAGGTCTGAATAATTTAACACTTTCTGCCAATAGTATGAGATTCAAGTCTCATGTTCATCTCCATACCACCACCAAGGTAATGGTCAGGTTGAATCAAGCAATAAGAGCCTAATAAAGATTTTGAAGAGGGTCCTTGATAAAAATAGAAGGGCATGGGATTCAAAATTGAAACAAGCTTTGTGGCTTGATAGAGTAACAATGAAGAAGGAAATTGGTTGTGCACCTTTTGACTTGGTGTATGGAATTCATGCCAGACTTCCATAGAACAATTTGCTACAAATGTATATGTTCATCCAAATATATGATGATGTTTTGGATAATGAGATGAAGATCAGAATGGGTGACTAGATACAACTGGATGAATCAAGAAGGGAGGCTCATTACAAAAATGTCAAGTTGTAGCTTCAATGTAAGGATCTATATGATAAAAGGACTACTATCAGAAATTTTGATAGTGATGATCTGGTTCTAATGTGGAATGCTAGGAGTGAGGACAAAGGAAAACATGGTAAGTTTGACCCTATCTAGTTGGGACCATACCTTATTGATAGTAAATGGGGTTCAAATTCTTATATTATCAAGGACCTTATAGGAAATATTCTTGAATTTCTAGTTCTTGGACAATTCTTGAAATTTTACTTCTCATGAAGTCTTTTTATCTATGAACAATAGGTTTTAGGTGTGTACTTTTTGTCCATATTTTGTTTGTTTCAATTTAGTGTTTCTTTTAGTTGCGTGTGTAGAGGTAGTTGTTTTTATGTGGGTGGTATGCTCTTCTAGTGATTATAAATCCTTACTATGCCTGCAAGAGACATACATCCCCAGACAGAGCCACTATTAACCCATTTTCTTGCCAATGCCAAACATATGTTAAAAGTTGCCATTTCCTATTGCAAGTATGAATATTTAGGGTTTAACCATCTCAAAAGGGTTTCAAAATATTTTGTTAAGTCCTAAAAACCCTACCCAAGGTCTATTTCTCCATTACCTTTTTCTACCCACTTAAGTCACTTTTCTGCACATGTTTTAATTTCCATCAGGCGGGGCCATGTTCTTGTTTATGTATTTACCTAGTGGGCCCAATTGTAATAGTTCTTAAGTCCCCAATAGTTTTCCCTAAGTTTTCAACAATTTTTCATTGTTGTAACCCTTTTTTATCACCTCATTGGTGATCAGTGATCTTCATTTAGGGCTCATGCGATGTTCATTCCTTCATCTCCATATGTGTCACCGATGAGTGTTAAGAATTGTCTATCAACATATCGTTCACCAATGGTTCTATCGGGTAAAGAAAGGCTTCAACGAGGACAATTTTCAAACACTCTGATACTTGATGAATTCATTGGGGTATCCTATAGCGACAAATCTATCGAAGGTAAACATTGATCACTAGAGAATAATTTCATGCATCACAATTGTCGATGAATTCATCAAGATGTGTTGTGGCGATAGTTTCATCAGGAGTAAAAGCCTCCAGGATCTGAGGTGATCCTATGGTTGGCATGATCCCTTAATAAGAAGATGCACGATGGTTACCAATCACAAGATCATGACCAATCAACACTTGGTAGTCAGTAGGGCCGAGGTCGAAGAGAAAGAAAGAGGTATTATTGCATCACCAGGACTTCTCCTGATCACCTCATCGATGATCAGAAATCTCATTTTCAAGCTCACGCGATGTTCATTCCTTCATCGCTATATGTGTCATTGATTTGTTTAGGCATGTTCAATCAACATTGGGTACACCAATAATTCTATCAGGCATGTTGAACCATCGGTGAAATAAAATTTCAATCACCCTGATCCCTGATAGTGTCATCAGGATATCTCTTGCTGATGGTGGGGCCGATGTCAGAATTTTGGGTGAAGAGTATAGATCAGTCA
Source organism: Chamaecyparis obtusa (assembly GCA_027943335.1). Classification (NCBI taxonomy): domain Eukaryota; kingdom Viridiplantae; phylum Streptophyta; class Pinopsida; order Cupressales; family Cupressaceae; genus Chamaecyparis; species Chamaecyparis obtusa. The sequence continues at coordinate 333,370 of BSBK01002602.1, read as the reverse complement.
TATTTGGATGATCCAAATGTTGGTGTGATACCACAGTTTAAAGGTACTCAGATGATAATGATCATGGGGTTGCGATGACTGTCCAATCTTTCATGAGTAAAAGTCAATAAAGTGGTGGGTCCTAGATGTCAAGTAATGCTAAGTTATTTACTCCTGATTGGTTACCAAGGATGATGATGTGGAAAGTATTTTTTAAGGCTTTGTTGACTATTTTGCCGATTTGTATAAGCCGTGTGATGTGCCAAGAAAGATAATGATCAATGATTGTGATTTAAACTTGATTGTTTAACCGTTGTGGCCAGATTTTTGAATTTGTTTAAGGGTTTTTTCCAATATGAATGAGATCGGTGAACTGCAACGATGAAACAAAATAGTTTTTGTTTTATTCCAAGGATAGTTGCATGTAGAAATTGATGAGAAGGTGTTATGTGGCTGCCATGTTCAGATTTGTGTTCCCTAGGTGCCATTTCAGTTTAAATATAGGGGTTTGGTATTTTGAGAATGGCAGGTAGAGTATGATAGATGTCAGTGATTTTCATGCCCTAGTACACGTAAGGTTGCTAAGTGGTTTTGGCATTAAATTTTTTGTCTACAAAAGAAAACTTTTGCATTTGTTAATTACAGTTGGTCTGTGATGGTAAAGCCATTTTTGTAAATTAGATTTGATCTGATCTGGGTTTTCAGGCTTTCCCATTTCCTTTTACTTCTTGTTGTTGTAGGTTGTTCACAACCCTAATTTTTCCCTAAATGATCCTAAGCTTTTTGTAGTCCTTTAAAAGGATTTCCAAGATCATTTAGAGGGGCTAAAAAATTGAGAGAGAAAGTTTTTGCATATTATTTTTAGTCGAGATTGTAGAAAACTGTAACCATGCATTAGTTGTTATAGAAATAGAAAGCTTTAAAGCTTTTGGCTATATTGGAGTGGTAGATATTTGCAGAAAAGTGTATACAGAACATGATTTTTCATACTTAATATAAGTATCTAGATTCTTATCTCTCCATTGTGTTGATTTTTTTGAGTTTTGAATTTGCTAATTCATTGCACAAAGTATCTATGTATATGTTGTTATTCCTTAGCTTTGATCTAGGATCAAATTAATAGATTTTGGATAGAGCATAGACTCTTTATATTTACACAAGGATATTTGTAAACAGTGAGGGTTTGGGTGGTTATATTTATCACTTTGAATCTTTGATAGAAGTTGGTTCCTGTATTCTGCTTATGCACTAGGATATTGCCCAGGGGATAAGGAACTGATCAGAAGCATTTATTTTCTATACTGATGTATATCTAGTGAAGTAGGGTTACAATATTTCAATTTAAACAAATACCATATTGTGGCTGTTATTGTATATCTTACATGATAATGGAGGATCAATGAATGACTGGTTATCATTTAGTTTTCTCTGATCATTGTCTGCTTTGAAGAATCTAGAGAAGGAATTGTATTATGTTGAGTGTAAAGCTAGATTAGGTACACCCACCTTGGTTTTTCAGAGCCAGAAGTGTAGAGGGAAGTCTTGTCCCTATAGTTGGTCCAGTCACCGTAAGATTTGCCTTATATTGGGAGCTAACCATTCTTTAAAATCAATCTTAGGTATTGGTGTCTCTTAGAGCATAAACTCCTAACATTTTCAAGAACCAACATGTACACTGACGATCATACAAATTAAGAACTATATTATAAAATTCTTAACAACAAATTCATAGGTGAAGTATGGGGTTACTTCAAGGAGTTTCAAAAGAATATGCATAGGAGACAAAGAATTCCATCTAAGATAGTAGAGAAGTGTAAGGATAATATCTCTTTTATGGTAAATATTGATACAGGCCTCATGAAATTTGTTGAACCAAGGACCTCATGGGTCATGCATATGGGTTATGAGGTGGAGGCTGATATCCTTACTATTTATGCAGATAATTTATTGTCAATACTGGTAGATCCAAATGTACCTAGATTTAGAAATTTTAAAGAGAAGAATATAGAGGTTTACAGTAAATTGAACCAATCGTTGATAGAGAAGAAGATAAGAAAAGAAGTAGAGGAATATGCATTAAAGAAAGGTTTCACCAAAGAAATGATAGATAAGGAAAGAGCAAAGTTGGAAGCAGAACAAGAGGGTACATCTACAATAGTGGCAAAAGTGGAAGAGGTAAAAGTTACTTCTGCAACAACCGGTAGACAAACTAGGAGTGCTAAAACTGTGAAACAAGAGAAATCCTCTCCTGTAAAATTGCCAATGAAAGGGAAAGAGAAGAATGCAGAGGTTGCTAAACCTAAGCCTACAAAGGTCAAGGAGACAACTGGAACATAGAAGGTTACCTATAAGAGGAAGAAAGAAAAAGCACAAAGGAACACAGATGTTGAAAAGAGCGAGGAAGAAGGAACTAAATCAGATGATGCCCAGAAGGAGTTGAAGGCCAATGTAAGAAGTCCAAGGTAACTTTGGTTCCCCAACTATGAAATCTAACAAACTAGATATCAATAAGTTTATTTCAATAGATAGAATAGTAGATAAAGTTAGAAAGTGGGGTATATTGGTTGATGTTCAGAAGCATTATGATAAATTTAATAAAGAAGAGCAGAAGAAAATTGAGGATGCAGTTCTATTCAGTATGAATAAATTGAGCAAAACTCTTATTGAGTGACAAAGACATATCCCCACATCTCTGTATAACAATATTGAAGCTAGGTGGCTTGTTGCATTAAATAAAGATAAATAATTGAGAGAATATGTTTTAGTCCAATTACAACTGGAGATGTCAAAGGAGGGAATCAAAGAGACTCTTGGGAAAACTAGATTGACATTCAAGACCAAGAAAAGGTTGACAAGGTTACTCAATGATGAATTTCAATCAATTCAAGAAGAAATAAAGGCTATCTTGAATAAGTTTTTGGGTCTTGTAGAAAAATAAAAAGAAGAAGAACATGAACATGATGAGCCACAGATAACTCATACCAATGGAGGATGGAAGATTGATGGTGTTGAAGTCACCATAGATGGCATGCCCATCTTGAATGTTCTCGAAGAGTCCAAGGTTACTATAAAAGAATGTATGGATGCTCAAGAGAATATAGGAACAAAACAAGTCGTGAAAAATGTTATGGCTAATGATACCATAGTGAATACATCAACCAAAGAGCAACAATAAGTACCAATAGGAGGTATAATCGGAGGAGATGAGTGTAATGACCCATTTTTCTCAATACTACCCTATTTCATCAATTGATGCAAATTAGGAAAAAATAGATTAGATTAGGGGTTCTCTTTATTAAGCATCATATTATATATAACCCATCATTATGCAGAATTGATTAAAGGAATGTATTCCAACAATGGAACAAGTAAAGCAACATATTTCATATGAAAGTCAAGATATCTCTCATATGGATCATGGAGAATTTTTTTCTCTCTAAGGCCATAAAGAGTGGAAGAGTTATAAGGCCTAGGTCCAGTGAAAAAGGCTACAAGTAGTTTCCCTCAAGGCCTAACCCCAATATTGGGATAACCATCATATATACATTATAGAAAACACACACACACACATATTTTCATATGATTTTTTATTTTAATTCTACTGTATATCAATATTGGTGGTAAAAATACCAGATTTATAAATCAATACCTCAAGCTCCCATATATATGTGTGTACACATACATATATATATAATATTTATAATAGTGCATATATCATACAAAATTGTTATTCAAATCAGGTCTTACAAACACACACCCTTAATTCCTATTTGCTCTTGTTTGGTTGCTTTTAGAAATCACCTAAGTCTATGGGGCAAAGAGAGTAGTCTGTCTTTCATGTCTCCTTTCTATGTGATTCGACTTAAATATCTTCCTTATCTCTTAATTCGTCCCTTTGTCTACCTGCCTATTTGGTTGTACTATATCGTTTGAGCTCAAAGTATCTATCACTGGAAAGCTCACTGATGATGTGTATGGCAAAAGATATTAAGTTTAGTGAATTGTTGTCAATATCTCTATCCATCATGCTTGGTATTGAAATTTTTGTTATGGAATTCTCTAAAATCGTGTTGGGAAATTTTTCTCAAAGCATTAGGAATAAGGATGTTCGTGATCTATGATTTCCAATTACTACTTTCAGCTCACGTTGAGATTGGTATAGGAGTTGAAACTCCCAATAGTGGTGATTGGTATTTTGTTTTGTTCTTTACTATTTCTTTGAATGTCCTTCCCTATGTAACATGTAATTCCCTCCTTTATATCTCTGACAATCGTGTCCAGAAGACACTTAGGATCGGTGGAAACCAAAAGACATGATCATAATATTTCATGATTGCCACACAGGATTTGTTAAGGCATTTAATCGACTATACAAATTTGTCTTACTAATTATAGTCAATGGAAATTGGCTATATGTTTAGACTAGTGTATTTTTATTTATATATTTATGAATATCTATCTAGTATTTGATATTGATTATTTTATTAATATTGTTAGTATATATTCATTTTAGTATTATATGTTGTATTATTATAGTAACCGTATTAAATATATATTCTCAAATTAATGATATATTATATTATAATAATGTATCATATTATATGGATTAATTTGGATTTGAATTATTAGTATTTATTATTATCTATATGGAGATTATAATATTATTATCTATATGGAGATGGAGACTCAAAAGAAAGAGACACTTGTAATCCAATTAGCAAGAGACATATTATCAAATTTGGTGTTTGAGATGGATTATGACTCTAATGCTACACCTATTGAGCAATTGGGTAAACTAGTGACAACTGTAGGAGAACAAATGCAAAGTCTTGAAGATGCAGTTATGCATAAAGTGCAAAAGGACTATGATAAGAAACAATCAGAGAAACTAGTATATTCAATTGCATTTGATAGAGGTTCATTAGTTGTAGGTGTGAATTGGGTAAAGGAAGGTGGTAAGCTACTTGCCACAATTTGTGATTTTTCAAAGTTTATTCAAGATATTGAGTAGAAAAGAGTTTAAGCTCAATAGGAGCTAAAAATGTTAGTTGCCATTTTTGATCTCATGAACCATTTTGTAACAGGTTTTGGAGCTTTGGTAAGCATTGTTAATCATAAGTTCAAAACTTACAATAATGAGCATGAGAAAAGGGTACCAACACTATTTGAGCTACATAGTCATTTGATTCCCAAAATGGATATATTGCAAAAAGGAATAAAGGAAATTGTAGTTGTTTTAGCCTTATCAGATATGAGCACTGTAGATGCATTGGAAGAACTAGCTTATCTGTTAAAAGAGAAGATAATAATTGTGGAGAATCTACAAAAGACATGGAAAAATGATCTTCAAGTCTTAAAGTCCAATTTTGTTGATGTATTTAGCGTATAAGTTGGCATTTACTATTCTGGTAATACATTTTTGGTTTTTGGTACTTTTTGCACATCTTTGTCATTGTTGTCAAAGGGGGAGTTAGTGGTCAATGAGAAATTGTGTGATTATGGATATCAAAGGGATGTTATGTAAGGGGGAGCCATGTACAATTCAGGAGATACATTTTTGTAAGTATTGACACTTAGTCAAATTTTCACTCAATGTTGCCATCAATGCCAAAGGGGGAGATTGTTGACATTTTGATGAAGATGTTTGAGTCCTATAGACCATGAAGTGTTGAAGTGGTGTTGTTATTACTGGCAACAAAGCATACTAGGAGTGATAGATCAGTCATACCAATAGTGTATTAGATTGACTAAGTAAAGATACTAAGTATTCAAGTGTATTGATTGCAGGATACTCATTTGTGGAATAGATGATCAACGATAAAGATTTTGGAGGTTTCAGGTTATGTGGTTCATGTGGAAACATCAACAGTATCATATAAACCTATGTCTATAATCACATAAGCTAATTCATAGTACAAGAAGAGATTTGAGGAAGGGAACATGTGATATTGGCTAGAACAGAGTACCAACAAAGTAAGTTTGGTGGAATCAGTAAACTGGTGGAGCAAAAGTCAAAGTATGTTTTAATTTCTTATTGAATTATTTGGGGTTGTCATCAAGGAATTCAAAATGATGATTTTGTGCACTCGCTCAATTTTTTTAGTTGATTTGGAAGCCGACTTTGGTAACACATTTTGGGGTTTTCCACCGACAAAGGAAGAGGTTTATAAAAGGAGATGTAAATTGTAATGTGAAAGGTTGTGATGCATGAAGGTGATTGGAACCGTTAGGGCAGAGGTGTTAGAATATTCTGAGCAACACATTAAGCAAAAATACAACAGATCCGTCAAGTAGTGAGTGCTATTTTTCAGATCACTATCACTTGTTGAATCCTAACAAATTTGCAAGTTAAATCCCCTAATAGGGTCACTTCTAACAAGGTGAGCAAGATCCTAACAGATTTGAAGATTAAATCCTCTAATCGAGTGACTCTCAGAAGGAGTTTCTAAATCCCTTAACCAAGTAGCTCCTAACAGGGCTTTTGTAATAACTTTTAACATGACTATAGATACTCTTAACTAGGTATGCCCTTAACCGGGTGATGTAATGCCTCCAACCACACAAATCTTATTGCTGCAGTAGTGAGAATTCATGGGTACTAATTCCCACCATGATTTTTCCCTCTAACCAAGGGTTTTCACGAGAAAAATATTGGTGTTCTTGTGTTGCATGTTGTGGATGTTTCGTTTGCTTTGCTTTTATGTTATAATATCATTTGCATGTTGGTTAATTTGGAAGTTGTTGAAAAAGATTTTAAGATCAGTGGTTGCACTTATTCACCCCCTCCTCTCAAATACATTTTTGTAAGTATTGGCACTTAGTCAAATTTTCACTCAATGTTGCCATCAATGCCAAAGGGGGAGATTGTTGACATTTTGATGAAGATGTTTGAGTCCTATAGACCATGAAGTGTTGAAGTGGTGTTGTCATTACTAGCAACAAAGCATACTAGGAGTGATAGATCAGTCACACCGATAGCGCATTAGATTGACTAAGTAAAGATACTAAGTATTCAAGTGTTCTGGTTGCAGGATACTCATTTGTGGAATAGATGATCAACAATAAAGATTTTGGAGGTTTCAGGTTATGGGTTCATGTGGAAACATCAATAGTATCATATAAACCTATGTCTATAATCACATAAGCTAATTCATAGTACAAGAAGAGATTTGAGGAAGGGAACATGTGATATTGGCTAGAACAGAGTACCGACAAAGTAAGTCTGGTGGAATTAGTAAACCGGTGGAGCAAAAGTCAAAGTATGTTTTAATTTCTTATTGAATTATTTGGGGCTGACATCAAGGAATTCAAAATGATGATTTTGCACACTCGCTCAATTGTTTTAGTTGATTTGGAAGCCGACTTTGGTAACACATTTTGGGGTTTTCCATTGGCAAAGGAAGAGGTCTATAAAAGGAGATGTAAATTGTAATGTGAAAGGTTGCAATGCATGAAGGTGATTGGAACCGTTAGGGCAGAGGTGTTAGAATATTTTGAGCAACACATTAAGCAAAAATACAACAGATTCGTCAAGTAGTGAGTGTTATTTTTTAGATCACTATCACTTGTTGAATCCTAACAAGTTTGCAATTTAAATCCCCTAACAGGGTCACTTCTAACAAGGTGAGCAGGATCCTAACAGATTTGAAGATTAAATCTTTTAACCGGGTGACTCTTAGAAGGAGTTTCTAAATCCCTTAACCGAGTAGCTCCTAACAGGGCTTTTGTAATAACTTTTAACATGACTATAGATACTCTTAACTAGGTATGCCCTTAACCGGGTGATGTAATGCCTCTAACCACACAAATCTTATTGCTGCAATAGTGAGAATTCATGGGTACTAATTCCCACCATGGTTTTTCCCCCTAACCAAGGGTTTTCACGAGAAAAATATTGGTGTTCTTGTGTTGCATGTTGTGGATGTTTCATTTGCTTTGCTTTTATGTTATAATATCACTTGCATGTTGGTTAATTTGGAAGTTGTTGAAAAAGATTTTAAGATCAGTGACTGCACTTATTCACCCCCTCCTCTTAGTGCCTTATAACACTAACAAGTTTGCTATCAAAGCGTAACATGTATTGGTGGCAAGATTGTAGTTGTAAAGAGCATAAATGAACACCTTCTGGGGCCTAATCCAAGGAAGTGTCTAGAAATCAATTGAATGAAAGGGGTGAAAGTGTATTGTGCAAGGTAGCATGATCACTCAATGAAGGAATGCTTGGAATATGTGTCCCATGTAGTGGAGGTAATGGGAAGGGACACATAGTTAATGTCCTTTGTATGGAAAGTATGCTTGTGGTAGCGAACAATAAATGTGACTAATTGGATTAAAGGGTGACAAATTGTTTACTTGCCACACAATGACAACATCCAATTCAAGCACTATGCTACACAACTTATGGAGGTGGGCCAATGTCTTGATGGGTCAGTTGTCTAAATTGATAATCTTTTACACCTTGACTAAATCAGAATTTTACACATGACATAATTGTTTTTAAATTTCCATTCTAATTTTCCTAAATGACAACAACATTTTAATCAGCAATCCACATAGAACTTGGAAAATAAAGTGCACATTTATATGATATATACAAGAGGGTAAAATGATAATAAAAATGTAGAAAGTTTGATTTCTGCTAGGTGATCATGTATCCCCTTCTTTTTCATGAATAATGATGCCCATTTAATTCTTAAAAGAATAATTCGGTGTCCCTATTTTCTCTTTTTTTATAATTATATAATTATATACTTATATTTTATATTTCATTTAAAAAAATTGTAGAAGGTACTCGACGAGTTCCAAATCATCCAGAAAGTTCAATTACATCTTTTGGCCATTATACAAGCTCTGGCAGGAAACAGAAGTGGGGAAAGATATAGAAAGCTCTAGTAGATGACACTGCAAGGTTTGAAGATAGTCTAGAAGAATTGGAGCCAAGGCCAGGTCAGAATTAAAATGATTCATGCACATGTTATTGTTTTTTATCAGTGCGACGAATTCCATAATTAATCAAAGCTCATACTCTGTATCTCCGACTGCTTAATGTTAGAATCTTTGCTTTTCTGTGACATGTATGTGTATACCTAGCAATCACGACTTGTATGGGAAGGATTAGTGCATATACTACCTGTAGTATGCTATCACGACCTGCATGAGTATGAGTAGTGTTTATTCAGGTGCAGTATTGGTGTTTATGAGGCCCATTGATGGGTATCACGACCTTTATGTGTTAATTTATTGTTAGTATGATTTGTGGATGATCGACGATATTTCCTCGACCTGCATTATTTATGTCTTGCTCCACTCCTTTGAAGAATATCACCAATTTGATCCAGGCCATTTATGCTTCCAATTTAACATGCATGTTTACCAGAGCAATTGCAACTATCTCATCGAGGAAATTCATTTACCTTTTATACTTTCAAAATTTCCAATTTGGTATCTGAAAGAAACGCGGGGAAATGGGTCACATAACTTGGCTTACACCTACCAACTGCATATGTATGAAAATTTCTAAAGCCTTTTTAACAAATCTATTTTGTGCGTCCCTGCTATCACGGCGACCTTGCTTTATTCGGGTATTGTGTCAAACAGTTGAATGATTCTATGAGAGGCAGTAGAATTTGGATTTACTCCCGCCATTTGCACTAGCTTGAAAGTCTCTAAAACCTTTGTATTTCGTGCATATCTTGCAATCAACGGATTCTACTAGATGATATCTCTTTTTAGGCATTCTGCCAAACAGTTGACGGGCCTGGCCTTTGCTTTTACATTTAGTAGGGCGGTTGTGACTAACCCCATGTCTTCATGCAGTTGCTAGAGTGCACTTTCTGCTTAAATTTATGTCTTTAGAGTGTTCCTATGCAAATTTTTAATTACGAGAAAATGATAAATTAGAATTTTCCCCATTTTACTGGAGCAGGCACCACTTAAAAATTGAAAGTAAAAACTTTGAAAAAAGGGGCTGAAATAAGCAGCAAGTGCTAATTGAGAAAAATCGTACATGGCTCTACAAATTGATTTCTCTCTTTTTTATTTGCCTCCTACTGTGTCTCTAAATTTATCTACAAAATTTATAATTAATGCTTTTTTTTAAACATACTATTTACAATAGCTGCTAAGAAATAAGCAGCAAAATTTAATAATCATAGGGTCTCTAGCTCCACAAATTGTGGCTAAAAAATTTGAGCAGTGGCAACTGCTAGCCAAAATAAGCTCAGCAGTCCCATGGGGACCTTCCCCAAGACATTGAAAAAATTTGCCTTCCTTATGCTTTGAAAGATGCTCCCATTTTAACGCAGGTAAGGAGGATGATAGCATGTTAGTGGAATTAGTACACATACTAATCGCAATTGCTTGAAAGGTTTAAAACCTTTTTCAACATCACTTTTTGCATATCCTGCAATTATTGTGGTCCTTTAAACCATATTCCAATGAGACATTTTGTCAATCAATTTGAGCACCGCTTTAATGCTTCCACATTTGACATTGCATTTAGGCATTCTGTCAAACAACTCACTTTTATTGTCTGCGCTTTCCTATTTTGAACTTTATTGTTTATATTATGTATATTTTCACCCAAGAATGTGAACTACTTAGAGCTTGATCTGTTCATGTCTTTGTCATGGAGCAATACTTCCTTGTTTGCTGTACCAAATTGTGTGTGTGTGGTTCTTTCCCTTTAGTCCCATGCCAAATAGTTACTTATTCAGCCTGTAGGTAATCACACACATGTTCCTCGGCCTGCGCAAGTCTGTCAAATCCTTCTCTGATGTTTGCAAGTGCTAACTGAATTTCATAACCTGCATGACGACCTTTTTAGTCTACCAACCATTAATACATTCCTAAAGACTTTCAATAGTAATTTTTTTTAAGTTATAAATAAGGAAACTATTTCCACGCAATTCATTTAGGGTTCAATACTATCTTGGATGCATGCAAAATGAATGCCCTCTTATAATAATTTCTCAACTTCATGCATTCCACTTTGTAGTGGACGAAGGGTATTAAACAATAAATTAAAGATCTTGGTCTCATTTTAAACCTTTTTTGCATATTGTTGTTAAATCAAAAATAGTAATTACCTATTAGATTTCTCTTAGCTCTTCTGAGCATCTTACTACGCCTTGAGGCGTTGGTCATCCATACATGAAATTTTTTAAGTAAGTATTCTATGCTCTCTACCTTTCTAATAATCCTTATTAATTATTAAATATTGGTACGTGAGAAAAAAAAAGTGTACATTGAAATGAATAATTATATAATAAAAACCCAGTTTTTATGCATAAGACAGCTTAATGCTTTATCCTTATTGTTAACACATGCATGTGAAATTTTCTTTTCTCTACTACTTTTATTTTCTTTATATAACTAATAGCATGAGAAACTGAGTTAGACATATATTGCTTCTTATATGGTATCTTTGTGCAGAAATGAGATGATGCAAAGGGTTGAATTTATTTCATCTCTCTCCTTTATTGATGTTACTGATTTCCTTGGGTAATGATGTATCATATAACAGTGTAACATGAAACTTGTCTAACCTTGAGATCACCAAACATTAATTTGGATAATCTATCTTATATAATTATAATTAAGATAATTATTACATGTCGTGATTGTTTGGTCTTTGGAGACGAATTTTTGAATGCTTTGGGTCCTTAGAGTGGAGACCATGGTTTATCAATCCTTCACAAACAAAGAAAAAATGCCCTCTATAACCAAAAAAGAAACCTTCAACACTTTCCAAAAAGGTGTTCCCCTCTATACAAAATCATTAGCTCTAATATTAAATATTGATAAACATGGGCAAAATACTGCAATAAAAACTTTTCAAAGTTTACACAATTCTAAAATTAAATTTCTTAACATTGGCTAACCATCAAATATTATGTGTGGAAGCATAAATTAGAAAACCATAAATTTGCAACATGTAAGATTGGATTAATGTGGAACCCTTTTGAGAAAAAAATTTACTGAATAAGGAGGACAAATATGTATTAATCTTCAATAAGTATGATGCACTATAACACTCTTCACTCTGCACTCAGACAATATTTTGACAATGCTTGTGTGCTTGTAAAATATGATATCAAACTGCAATTTCACACCTTCAATATAATTAATCACGACTACCTGAAGGGTCACGATGTTTGGAAGGTTGCTTATCTTCCTTCTTCCCTCACAGATATAAAAATGGAGGAAGATCGAAATAAACAAGGACACGAATTATGGATGATGATCATATCACAGACATTCACCCAGTGATACAATTATGATAGACTTGTATCAAGCTTTAGCAAAGATATATCAGTTTGAGTTTATTCTATTCAGGTACGACTTTAACCAGATATGTTGTTATATATGGCTACCGTTAAATATATTTTGGAGTATGTGCAAGACAACGCGCTCATACAAGCAACACTTTGGCATTCGATCACATAGACCTTCTACCAAGATCGACATTTTTGACAAGAATCATTACTACCAGTGGGTTCCTATCGGCATTTATATTGCAGAACGAGTATTCTATCAACTTGGATAACTACCACGATAGTAGACTAAAAAAGACAAGGAGAAGGATTCATTATAATGTGGATGCGACTGGAGTCAACGAGCAATACCAGTAGCTAGTAGATAAGATGGCTCAAATGCATTCATGATCGCTAGATAGGAAGGAGTTGAGTACTCTTTTAGTGAACTATAGTCTTCAGCAATTATTCTTCACCAATAATTTATGGATGCGATCAGTTAAGGATTGATAATAAGTAAATGTGAGACACAACTATTGCAAAGTGACTTCTCCTCTCCACTACAATATATCAAGACATTCTGAAAATCATTCATGAGGACATTGAATATGAATTACAATATACACCAAAGGTTGCTACCTCTTGGGTTGGAAGATATAAAATCTAATTCAAACCATTCAACTCAACATCATCAAATAAATCACTTCTCCATTGAAGTGTCCATATCAGATTTGTTCTGTAAAATTGTCAGTGGCATTATCGGTGCAAGCATATAGCGCATATTAGAGACGACCCCTAAGAATCATAGAGTTTAAGGAATATATATATATATATATATATATATATATATATATATATATCTCAGACACAACATCCATTATTGAATGCAAGCATCCTATTGATAATCTAAAATAGTAATTGAAATCGAGATTAATGTCCATTACTTAGATCAAGTACAAGATTTAGACATAGTACGTGTGAAATGTCGAAGCTTTGTCCCAATATTCCAAGATTTCCAACTAGGAGATATTACAAATGGTATCAGAGCATGATCTTGCCATCCTGCAGGGTAAAATGCGAAAACTATCTTATGAAGATCTATATGAAAAATAAGAGACATATATACTGCTACAATGATACCTTATTAATTGCAGATTATAGACGAAACAAGGCATAACATCTTAACAGGAAGGTTTTGACATCCGGTAACAACCAGCAGCAAGGGTCCGCATGTAGGGCTAATCAAGCTTATTGCACAATCCCAAATCTAGATAATTAAATAAAATGTGAATGATTTCATATCAGTTTACTCTCTAATTAGTAATCAAGAAATTACTAATAATGAACATTAGGATCATCCACTAGGTTTGATCTAGCTGAAATTAGCTACTTAAGGCTTTTAATACTCAATGAGGTTGGGTTGGAGAGGAGCAAGTGAGACGGCATAGGACTGCCACCTAAGTACACCACCTTGGTAGGAGTCAAGTCATGACACCAAGGCCAAGAGGGTCAAAGTCCCACTCTTGGACTTAGTTTGGTCACGTCAAGGCCCAAATTACTAACCCTCGCCATTCCTACCCTATTGAGCCCAATTAGTTAACAAGATGAGGCTTGGTAAGCTAGTTAGACATTCTGCTAAGTAGACCACCTTGTGTGTGCACTAGAGACTGCCACCAAGACCAAGAGGGCCAAAGCTCCGCCCTTGGGCTTAGAAGGAAATTGTTTGATAAGCTTCTCCATCCACCTTAAAATTCATTAGAAGTTAGGTGCATTATATATTGGTTAATTCTCATGAAGGCATATTATGTTTGTTGTTTCCTTATTGTTGCAAGATATAAATTATAAGATTTCCCCACCTGATTCTAACATATTGCAAATTGTGAAAATAGGCTTTCATAGATAAGGGACATTACACACACCAAAAATTTGGTTAGTGAATTTAAGTAGTTTTTAAATTTATGCAGTTTGTTGAGTAGCCCAGTCCAATTTAAAATTGGGATTTTCAAGTTTTGAGACTATATATTGGACAAATTGTGAGGATGCAATTGAAATGAAGCCAAAGATATGAGCTGATCCATAATCCAATAGGCGGATAACCCTACTATGATTAATTACCTTGTTTAGTTTCACTATGCATAAACTTCATTTCATCATGGATAAGATGGGGAGGGATTGGTAAGAAGGCATAGGACTGCCATTTAAGTAGATCACCTTGGTAGGGGTCACTCATGACACCAAGGCCAAGAGGGCCAAAGTTCATCTCTTGGGCTTAGAATGGACAAGTCAAGGACCCTATTACGATCACCTCGCCATTCTTACCGTAATGGGCCAAATTAATTATTGGGGATGAGGTTTTGATAAAGCAAAGTAAGCATCCCACTAAGTAGAACACCTTGGTAGAAGTCATGACACCAAGGCCAAGAGGGCCAAAGTTTCTCTCTTGGGCTTAGTAGGGGATTGTCTTGACCTAGCTTATCATAACCCACTCACTCCACCTTAAGTCATTGAATAGTTAACAACATAAGCAATTCACATTCTGTATTCTATACGGGATTGGCTTGGTCAATCTTATCATGGCTCGATCTCTATGAACCAAATTCATTTCTAAACGATAATGTACAATCACATTTTTTTGAATCTTATATGTGATAACTTGTGTTCCTTATTGCAGGGTTATAGTCAAGAACATAGTGAAGCAATAAATTTTATAAAAGCATCTCTCTAACCATGGCTTATTGCTACTTGTAAATCGAGGAATCTAACGAAGTTTATATTGGGTGTATGCTTTGTGTCTTCATGCATTCATGTGTCTACTTCTTGTCTACTTTGTTTCTTCATGCATTCATGTGTCTACTTCTTGTCTACTTTGTTTCTTCATGCATTCATGTGTTTACTTTGTGTAAGCTTCGTGTTTCATGCATTAAGATTTATACTCCATGCATATCTTGTGTCTTCTTGCATCCAAGTGTATACTTCGTATGTGGCTCTACAAGAAAAATTATGTATAAACGATCATTGCTTGAGGACAAGCAATTTTGGGAGGGGAGGACTGTCATGTCCCCTATTTAACCCTAATTGTGACAATAAAGAGAAATAGATAAATGAGGTAAAATAGTTATAATAATATTTTAATGAACATATAAATAGATCTAATATATATAAACCATAGTTGAAAATATCTGCGATATATTGCCAGCAAATGTGGCAAATGATTTTATCGCTTATAACTCGTTGCCGATATTTTCAAGAACTTGTTGTGGTTTTATCTATAAAACTTGCCAAAAACACGTGATTTTTCCTGCAATAAATCGTTTCTAAAAAGTAGGGTTGTCTTTTTATTTTGTCATGACTCTTAGTCACTGTTCACCCATGCCGTTTGAAAGAGAAGAAAATGCATATTGAAGAAATACAAATGCAGAAGGAAAATGCTGTGGAAGCCTATCGTGCGTGGAAGCTGTCTCAGTCCGTAGTCGCCGTCTCAGTAAATGGGAATAGGTTTAAGCTTAGGTTTAAACATTTTAATAATTACCGAACATTTAAGCTTAGGTTTGAACATTTTAATAATTTTTATGTAAATAGAAATTTTAAATACATTGAAATATTCTATGTATGTCTCTGTGAGTCGTGACTGTATCTATATAAAACTAAAATACCTTGTATATATAATATAAATATAATATTTATATTTGTATGTAAAATATAAATTATAATGTATTTTCAATTTTATATATATTTACAATTTTATATATGTAAAAAATCAAATATAATAATATATATATATGTAATTTGTAAAATACTAAAAATTAAAATAGATTTAAGCATTTATATTTAGATCTATATAAATATTAAAAACTAAAATATTTATATTTGTATGTAAAAATAAATTATTTAATATATTTATAAATTTATATATATTTATAATTTTATATATGTAAAAAATCAAATATAATAATATATATGTAATTTGTAAAATACTAAAAATTAAAATAGATTTAAGTATTTATATTTATATTTTTTATTTAGATCTATATAAATATTAA
The DNA here is from genome assembly GCA_027943335.1 of Chamaecyparis obtusa. NCBI lineage: Eukaryota > Viridiplantae > Streptophyta > Pinopsida > Cupressales > Cupressaceae > Chamaecyparis > Chamaecyparis obtusa. The sequence continues at coordinate 317,097 of BSBK01002602.1, read as the reverse complement.
AAACTAAAATTTTATATAACTTGTATGTAATTTGAAATTAGTATTTTTTAAAATTAAATTTAGAATAAAAATTATATATTTTCAAATGTTCGATAAAAGTGCCGATTTATTGCTGATTTTTTCGCCGAGTTTTTGGCGATTCCGAGTTTGTCAAATTTTTTGGGCCAGCCGAGTTATTGCTGAGTCTGAGTTTTTCAACCTTGATATAAACTACTAAATTATTATAATAATAATTAACAATATATAAATTCTAAGAACACTGTGAATAAATACAACTATATATAAATATAATAATATATTTGAAATAATGATGTAATATAATATATAATTAATAAATTTAATAAATAATAATCAATATATAAAACATGAATAAATAATAATGATCGAATATAAAAAAAAATCATAGGATAAAAAGTAATTAATTATCAAATTGATTATATATAACCATCAATATAATATAATACCAATAATATAATCGATCAATATAATTAGTCCAATTAATAATACTATAATATTAATCTTTACATTAATATTATGTAATTAATAATATGATACTTATATCATAGTTCCTATGCTCTTAAACTTATATCATTTTTTAGTAATAATAAATTATAATCGTTAAGGTAATAGTATAATCATTAATATAATGATATGATAATAAATAGAATAGTCAAGTATAAAGAAATAATCATAATATATATATCATAAATAATGTAATCTAAAATATATATAAATATTATTAAAACAAAATAACATATATTTTATATTATTTAATTAATCACGACTACCTGAAGGTTCACGACGTTTGGAAGGTTGCTTATCTTCCTTCTTCCATCACAGATATAAAAATGGAGGAAGATCGAAATAAACAGGGACACGAATTATGGATGATGATCATATCACAGACATTCACCCAACGATACAATTATGATAGACTTGTATCAAGCTTTAGTAGAGATAATCAGTTTGAGTTTATTCTATTAAGATACGACTTTAACCAGATATATTGTTATATACGGCTACCGTTGAATATATTTTGGAGTATGTGCAAGACAATGCGTTCATACAAGCAACACTTTGGCATTCGATCACATAGACCTTCTACCAAGATCGACAATTTTTACTAGAATCATTACTACCAGCGGATTCCTATCGACATTTATATTGCAGAACGAGTATTCTATCAACTTGGATAACTACCACGATAGTAGACTACAAAAGACAAGGAGAAGGATTCATTATAATATGGATGCGACTGGAGTTAACGAGCAATACCAGTAGCTAGTAGATAAGATGGCTCAAATGCATTCATGATCGCTGGATAGGAAGGAGTTGAGTACTATTCTAGTGAATTATAGTCTTCAACAATTATTCTTCACCAATAATTTATGGATGCGATTAGTTAAGGATTGATAATAAGTAAATGTGAGACACAACTATTGCAACGTGACTTCTCCTCTCCACTACAATATATCAAGACATTCTGAAAATCATTCATGAGGACATCGAATATGAATTACAATATACATCAAAGGTTGCTACCTCTTGGGTTGGAAGATATAAAATCTAATTCAAACCATTCAACTCAACATCATCAAATAAATCACTTCTCTATTGAAGCGTTCATATCAGATTTGTTCTGTAAAATTGCCAGTTGCATTATTGGTGCAAGCATATAGCACATATTAGAGACAATACCCAAGAATCATAGAGTTTAAGGAATATATAAATATATGAGGAAGATAATTCATTTGTTGAGGGGCAGAAAGAAAAGGAGAAAAAAGAAGAATCAGAGCAGTCTTAGGGCAGCAGACACATGAATACATATTTGCTGCAGATATATGAACACATACAGCAGACATATGGATACAGCAGATTGGAAGTATAACATGCATATTGAATCTAATAATTCAAGCAATCGATCAAGGAAGGTGGTCTAACAAACATCAAAGTGGAGAAGAAAGCAGCAGTAATCGAACCATTAAAGGAAAAGAGACATTGAGGAACATAAGGAGGGATTGAAGTATATACAGCATAAAAGAGAATAACTGAATAGGAGATTGAAGCAAAATAATATATGATCAAAGCAATGGACTTACAATATTTCAAGTAACAAACTATACAGCATTTTACTTATTGTTCAAGCAGTTGGCTCTTAATCAAGACATTAAGTTGGCAATTTACATCCCTAAGTATTATCCATATATTATTTGGGAATTCTAGGGCAAATTAGAGTAAGTACCAATAGCGGATATTACAATCCAAGTTCTCCAAATGGCTTGTTTTCATGTGAGCCCATATTAAATTCCTTTAATGTGACTTAATTGTTAAATTTATTTTCCAATGTGCCTCCCATATCGGATCATTGTTGTGTTATGCCATGTGCTTGCTAAACTATGAATCCCAATGTTAAATGTATTTCCCTAATGTATGTATCATATTAAATGCATTTCTAATTTCCCATACAATAACTAAAAAGGAAAATATTACATTCCCTAAAGCATGGTACCCCACTTCAAAGTAAACCACATGCAAGGTACACCTCTCCCAAAAAACAATGATCATGCTACAATATGATATTCACATTCTCACCGTACTTATAAAGTGGTAGGAATCAAATAGAACCATGTTTTATCTATAAATGAATGAGATAATTGTTTCCATGAAGAATGTATGACATATAGTATGTCCCTAAGTGAGGGGTTGGTGAGTGGACACCTGTCAACAAACACAATTCATCTACAAATAGAATTTTTATAATAAAATTACATAATTGTAATGCTAATTTAGGGAAAATAATAAACAATATTAACTAACATCAAAGTGTTTATATCAAGAAACTTGTATACCAATAATCTTTATTGAAATCAAGTATTCTAGAATCACTAATATCTGTTTATCTTATTTTTTATAGTCACCCATATTAGGATTCTGATGGAAAAGCTTGATAGAATGCCAAGAGACTATGTTCCTCAACCAAGCCCAAGGGCACATAATGAACTGCCAAGTCATTCATCCCGTGGCCCACAAGTAAGGTAGGACCTTCAGTCCATCCATCTTGGGGTGGCTGCTTGATGAGGGAAGACCAATATTACTGTATCTTCCGATAAAACATTTCACATTGATTCCAAACATGATTGCTTGGTGGAAATCAGTTAATTGATTACTTATCCTATATTTCTTTATAGGATGCTGGGAGATTATCTTCCTCGACCAAGCCAAAGGGTACGGAATGAACCACCAAGTCATTTGGCCTCTTGGTCCACAAGTATGGCAAGACCTCCAGTCTATCCATCTCAGGGTGGCATACTTGATGAGAGAAGACCAGTACTGTTGCATCTTCCTATAAGATTTATGTTGAGATAAGTACAATAATACTTGCATACCAATTACTTCCCTTAATATTATAAACTGATTTTCTTAATTTCTAACTCAGTTTTATTTCTGAATTCTTTCCCCAATTCAACTTGATTATTCCATTTCACTTGATATTGAATTGATGAAAGAATTGATTGTCAGTTTGTTTTCTTGGTTCCCAATTGATGTTTGATGGATGATTGAATGATTTCCTTTGATTTGATGATTTGATATATTAGTGAATGATGATTGAATGAATGTTGTATTCATAGAGTGATGAGTGAAGATTGAGTGAGTGCTGATTTGATGTATTGGTGATTGATGATTGATAAGTCATCCTTGAATGCTTGGAATGATTTCTCCTATATGAGTTCTTTGGGGGCATTACTTGTTGACCCTGTTGGGGAAGTTGCCCCCAAACCCTTGTGAAGTTGTTGCACTTGAGGAGTCTAAAGACTAACACACTTATAGTGTAAGTGGTAGTGGCACTGCTTGTGGTTTTCCAAATGTTCCTACATCATCTAATGTCGATGATTATAAAATATTATTAATAATTTATGTTATAAATGACATTAGAGTTTATGGCAGTTTTGTTCATTTTATGATTGTATGTGGTATTATAAACTTAGTTCCTTCTTTTAGGCTGCAAATATGTATATAGTTATGACTTTTGCATTTGTTTGTATGGACAAAACCAAAACGAACCCAACCCAATTTTTTTTGTAGATCCATGAACCTGAACCAGGATCCATACAGAACTGGTAACTTAGACTCTGGGAACATAATTTGCTTGTCAGTGAGAATTCTTTCTTGTTTTCATTTGTGTCTGTCATACAGTTCTTTTTGTCTAACTACTTTCTTGTTTAGTTTTTTCTGTGCCTGCAGTTAATTGGATCTTAACTAGATGTTTTTTTTTCCTGCAGTTTTTTGACTCAAAGGGAAAATGACCGAGCCACCATTTACCCCAAGGGAGAAACTTTACAACAAGCAAAAGTACTTCCAAAGTGTTCACAAACCCACATATTTGAAGGGGCCTTATGATAAGATTACCTCTGTGGCCATTCCAATTGCATTCGCAGTTACAGCACTTGCTATGATTGTATGCTTTTTCATTGGACCTAATCAATCTTAAGTTTTTTCATTTCTGTGTGTGAGGCTTGTGATTAATAGTTTGTTTTTGCATTAAACAATGCTTCTTCTTAAAGAAAGATAAAATATGGGTTTTATTTGGGACCCTTGTCCAAAGTTAAATTCTATTACCATTGGTCACAATCCTGACTCATGGCTTCATGAGCTGTTACAACATAGAAAACTACACATACTTTGTAGACTACCCATACTTTGTAGTAACTTTAAACAATAATTTTAGTGAATTATCTAATAAAATTCTAGCAGTACCCTGCAGAACCTCTTTTTAATTATCTAAAGAAGTGCAAATATGGTAATAGTAAAAGCAGGAGTCCAATGGGCAAGAGGCCTACAAAATAAATAGCTAGTTCTCAATTTCTGAACAAGAAAAAAAGTATTAAAACTATAGAACATGCAAGATCCAAAAAATTTCAGAGAGATCATAACCTGAAAAATTAGCCACCAAAGCAACCTTATTAAGAATCAAAACAGTTGATTAGAAAAAAGACTTGATTGATGTTATACTATCATAAACTCCATCTAAGGCTCACAAAGAAAATAGGTATGCCTTAGAGCATAGCTACAAGGTCAGGAAGAATAGGAGATGCAGAGATTGAAAAAACTTAAAAGAAGATATAGGAATAGTGAAAGAAATAAAAGAACATAATTCAAGTTCAAAATGTAGCATAAAATCGAATTTCACAAAATTTATATGACATACCTCAGATCCATAGTCCTTGATTCTAATAAAAAATCAGTGTCAATTATTAACATAGATTTGAATTTATCAGATGGATCCTTAAATCATTAATCTGAACTTGTATTTTTCCAATTTGGATTATTGTCCTAAAAATCTGATTAAGTTATATGCTGTTACCATCATGCCAAATAAGAGCATGCTATTCCATGACACTATCATGAGAGCACCTGCATCACTGGCAAAACTTTGTGGTACTTTAACTGAACTTTTTCAGTCTATGTTTGTGATGTCCCCTTTCCTAATTTGTCCTCGAATTTGCCCTAGATTCACAATTGCAACAAATTAGGGCTAGAGTTACATCTTACCAAGCAAAATATCTCTTCAAATTATGTGATTCTGGATTTGAATCCTGCAATCATAACGTAAGAAACACACACATATGTATCCATTGTTAGGGTTAGTCCAGAACACATGATATTCATTTAATATCTATAGGATCATTTCAAACACATTAGGGTGTGGGAGAAGAAGCACGATAGGTCAGCCCAAAGCCATCCGACACTAAGCCCAAGAGCAAAACTTTGGCCCTCCTGGCCCCAATGGCAGGCAACATGGACTTCCACTTGGGGTATCCTACCTAGTGGGGTGCTTGTACTTTCTTTTTCTGTCCATGCTTCATCTCCTAAGATTAATAGCCACCATTATAGAGTCGGAGAGGAAGTTGTAATGGAGATTCCTCAATCGTCCTATCTAAGCTCAAGAGAGGAGCTTTGGCCCTCTTGGCCTCGGTGGCAAGAAACATGGACATTCGTTCAGGGTATCCTACTTAGATGGTGATCCTCATAATCCCCCCTTTCCTTACACCTCCTTCCTTCTATACATGATGGGAGTTTACAGACAGACTTTTGACATATGCATTTTATATCTAATCATAAACATATATAAAAGATGATTGATTTGCAAATAATCTATAGGTAATATTGATACGACAAGAGCAATTGTTAGATTACTGGATGCTAGCAATAACAATTTTGAAATACCAAGGGGTATTGCTTTCCTATGCCCAATCAGAATATTATCTTATTATTTATTTTTTGTAATTGCTTCTAGTCTGATGATGGTAATTGGTATAATATTCCAATTTCTGAGTTTGCTTCTTGTCGATGATTATTGTGCTTGATTCTTACTCAAGTGAACCTTTCTCCCCTTTATATCTTCCAATGTGAGGGAGAGACATCTCTTCATCATGTCTGCCTCTTTTTTAATGGTCACAACCTTTCATAATTACCACCCTTTGAAAGAGTCACAACCCTTCATCATTTCTTCCCTTTGAGAAAGTCACAACCCTACATAATTGACTCTCTTTGAAAGAGTCACAACCCTTCATAATTACAACACTTTGAAAGAGTTACAACCTTTCATCATTTCTTCCCTTTGAAAGAGTCCTTTCCTTAATTTCTTCCCATTCCTTTCTTCTTCTATTAATATTTCTTTAATTCCTATGCTCCCCTCTTTCTTTCTAACTCGATATCTCCTTTCAAATGAACCCTCCTCCATTTTATATATTATGTTGAAGGAGTCACAACTCTTCATTACGTATCTCTTGACCTTTCATTAAACTTAATTAACTTGTAATTATATTATGTTATATTATTTGTTTATTTTTGTTTTTAATTTTATTATTTTTATTTTTAATTAAATCCTATTTTAGAAAGGGGACATTACAGCCTGCCTTTCTCAAAATTGCCCAAGCAATGCCAATTTTATCTAAACCCTTCAATGTGAGTAGCTTTTGTTGCACAACTCTGATATTGACCAAGGCATTGAGAATTCACAAGGTTTGCAATTTCAAGACAAGTTTTGTCTCATCACTTTGAGATAAGGAACAAGGTCATCTCGTAATAGCATCAAATTGATTTAGATTGACCCCACATTTGCACAATATCATGATTCACATTTATGACCTCAAATTTAATAAATTCATATCTTTTTGGTTCACTCTAGTTATTCTCATATTCTTGATCAACTAAAGATATAGAGCCAAACATAGAGTAGACACTATGAAAACATGAAGTATACACATGAATATATGAAGACACAAAGCATACACATGAATATATGTGGACATAAAGCATACACGCGAATACACACATTGTTAGGCCCTTCCTATTGACTAGAATGCAATTGTTGATTTGTCTTTGCCCAGTAGGATGGAAGGATCATGCTTTGATACAATTTGTGATGTCCCCTTCCTAACTTGCCCTCAAATTTGCCCTAGAATCACAATTGCAACAAATTAGGGTTAGGGTTGCATCTTACCAAGTAAAATATCTCTTCAAAATAGTGTGATCCTAGATTTGAATCTTGCAATCATTACATAAGAAACACACACACTTATCCATTATTAGGGATAGTCCATAACACATGATATTCATATAATATCTATAGCATCGTTTCAAACACATTAGGGTGTGGGAGAAGAAGCATGATAGGTTGCCCAAGCCATCCCACACTAAGCCCAAGAGTGAAACTTTGGCCCTCTTGGCTCCAGTGGTAGGCAACATGGACATCCACCTAGGGTATCCTACCTAGTGGCGTGCTTGTACCCGCTTTCCCTATCCATGCTTCATCTCCTAAGATTAATAGCCATCATTATAGAGTCGGAGAGGAGATCGTAATGAAGGTTCCTCAATTGTCCTATCTAAGCTCAAGAGTGGAGCTTTGGCCCTCTTGGTCCCAATGGCAAGCAACATGGACATCCACTTAGGGTATCCTACCTAGATGGAAATCCTAATGATTCCCCTTTTCCTTACACCTCCTTCCTTGTATATATGATGGTAGTCTAAAAACAAAATTTTGACATATGTGTTTTATATCTAATCATAAACATATATAAAAGATGACTGATAAACAACGTATAGGCAATATTGATACAGCAAGAGCAATTGTTAGATTACTAGATGTTGGTAATAACAGTTCTAGAATATTCAGGTGTCTGTTGCTTTCCTATGCCTGATCTAAATATTATCTTATTGTTTAATTCTTGTAATTGCTTCTAATCTGATGATTGTAATTGGTATGATATTCCTGATTTTTAAGTTTGCTTCTCATTGATTATTGTTGTGCCTGATATTTCCTCAAATGAACCCTTCTCCCCTTTATATCTTCCAATGTGAGGGAGAGCCACACCTCTTCATTATGTCTGACCCTTTGCATTGGTCAAAACCTTTCATAATTACAACCTTTTCGAAGAGTCACAACCCTTTGAAAGAGTTACAAGCCTTCATTGTTGCTTCCCTTTGAAAGAGTCCTTCCCTTATTTTCTTCCCATTCCTTTCTCCTTCTATTTTTCCTTCTTTAATTCCTATGCTCTACTCATTCTTCCTTCATATCTCCTTTCAATGGCCGATAAAATAACTAACTCTTTCATAATGAGAATGCATTGGTTTTTCAATAAACTTAGCCAACTTCTCTGTATTGCCAATGAATAATAATTGGCTCTCTTAAGAATACATCGGCTTTTTCCAAAACTTTGCAAAGTCCAGTAAATTGACGATGATGCTACTTGATTGAGGATATCGGTATCTTTGATGCCTGCTACAACTTGCCGACTAGGCTCTTAGAAAACTAATCAACTCGTTGATATGTTATGGGATGAGTATATCAGTTGTTTTGAAAAACAAACCAAGTTAATATATCGACCTTTTTGGAAACTAAAAGCATTTTGCTGCTAACAACTAAATCATAAAAGAGTCTAATGTTCTTTATTGTACTGTGTTTGTCTTTGACAATGCTTTGGCAAGTTGACCAAGTCATCAATTGGCATTTGGGCTACTTTGGGATAACATGAGGGAGCCTATTTTTATTGGTCATTTCAAATGGTTTTAAGACTTTATAAAATGGCCGATAATGAATCAAATTTGCATGTGTGCATGGGCATTCTAGTGCCTACTTGTTTACCATTTAATCTTCGATCTTGACATTGACTTGATCAAGGTGATCCAAGGTTGATTTTTACTATTTCGACATCACCAAATGTTGCCAATGTAACCACATTTATCCTTTGGCACTTTACAAATGCTTGGCGAATAAAAAATGACAGATATAATAGTGTTACTCGATGACTTGCTTTAGTTAGACAAGCCTATTTTTGTCTGCCTCTGCTAATGTTACATTTCCATGAGAAGAAATCTTATTCAAAGAATATTGTTGGTCTCTTCATACACCAAGTACATTGTAATGCCCCCGAAATAATTAAATAACTCAATTAAATTAATTGTTTGTATGGCCCCAAAATGAATAATATCTTACGGGCCCTTTTTCATTAATTAGTTTAGTTATAAATTATTAGGCGTCAGCCCATTTGTAACCCTTTGGGAAACTTCCCGGAGCCCATTTATAAGGCCAAGTTTGGCATAGTTGTAGGCATGGCGAATTTGATGTTTTCTTTGTATTTGCGAATTCCAGTTGAAGTTCAACATGATTGTAGTTTTAGAGGTACAAGACCCTCCCTATTCTATATTTGCAGTTTCGGTAGGAGTAACTCATCTCCCTACTCTACCTATTGTTCGAATTTGTTATTACTTAAAGCACATAGCTATTTATCTATCCAACTGTGTCTCTATGGTATTGATTCATGTTATACTCTAGCCATAATAATAATCGCCGCATCAAGATATCAGTAAGGCATCAACCGAATTACCTGTCGTCAGACATCGTCATCAAAACCCTACTTACCGTACAAACACAACATACTTGTTTGAGCCCGTAGTGACATCGTACGGGTGTGTATTCCCATCGTACAGGCATATTACTCCCACCATATGGGTGGAACATTTCCACTGTATGGGTGAGGCTAGCCACTGTACGTTATCAACTGTACAGGTGAGACACAACAAACCACTATATGAGCTGGGTGCCGAGGGAGGGCCATACCGGGGTTGCCGTACATTGCCTTTGAAGGTGTTTAGCAGGAGTGTGTTGTACGACCGTGGGTACATCTGAAGGGTTGCCATATGACTGAGAGTGTTTGCGTGGTGTGTAGCAGAAGTGTTCCATAGGAATGAGTGTGCCATCAGTACATTACAGTGGTATCAAAGCTGGTGACTTTGCCAGCTTGTCAGGTAGTGGGTGTGGAATGAGCCCCGAGTGTACACCAGAAGGAGGTACCATTTTGCGGACCGAGTGGGGGATCCTAACATTGAAATCATGACATTGTTAAGAGAACTAACTAGAAGCCAAGATCAGCTCAATGAAGCCATGGTCAAAGGGGAATAGCAACAACAACTCATGGAGGAGACACTATGAAAATTGGCAGAAGGTAGAACAAATGGAGAACACAATGGACATAGTGATAATTTTGTCACGGGAAGGTCGAACACATAGCATTTGCATTCTCGAGTGTTGATGTTGACATTCCCCCAAAGAACAAAAGCACCTCGTAGAACGAGAGCCCACTTTCCTGGTAATGCAAGAGTAGTTGAGACAAGATTGGAGGGATGCGGAACTTGAGGGAGATATATCCTTCAAGGATTATGTAGATCTTCGAATGAAATACTCGGACAACAGGAGTCGTGGTTACTGCAACAGTGACATCAAATGGAAAATAAGCAAGACAAATTTATCATCCTTTGATGGGGCCGGGACAATATCAGCACGAGCATGGGTATGGAAAGAAGGTACTTACTTGTTGGCATAATTGATGCTAATCTATATGTGATGGTAAAGTGATTTATGAAGTTGTCATGGTATAGATTTGATTGCATAATGATCAGTTATTGAGTTGTCATTGATGTCAAGTATTGACCTAGTGTTGCTGAGTATAAGATTGATGATCAAAGTTGTTGCGATAATTTTCAGTTGTAGAAATTCGTAGGATAGACTCAGGGATGTCTCAAAATGTTAAATGCATGACCGCTACAGTTGAGATTGACTGGTAAGAAAGTTATGATCACATGAAGCATAACAGTGCAACTGCTAAGATCAGTAATGACAAGCGAATAGGTGATTTGATTGGTCTATCAAATATTTGTTGTGTTTTGTAATGCGGTTACCGGATATGGTTTCTAACAATGACTGAATGCTATGGTTGCAATCGCAACAAATTTGGATGACCGTAGTGAAGGTTAGACAACCGGTGAGCAGAGCTAGAACTATTAACAGGTTGAAGTATTTTTTGTTCTTGAGCGATAGTTGGTAAATCTTTGATTGATGATTGGTGAAGGTGTTGGGGTAATTTCAGTTAAGTCAGTCATGATCTGGTGATGTGTCTTAAAGATTGGAGGTGATGTTCTGGCATCACGTTGTTCAATACTAGAGTGTGGAGAAGATTCTAGATGAAGGTTGTGTGTGGTGAAACGTATTTGACCCCTAGACACAAACTTCTATGTAAATCATTGTAATGGCTGATGGGGTGTTGGAAAATTACGGTTCACATTTAGTTTTGTTGATTGAAGAGTTGGATTCGAGCACAAAGATTAGAAGTTAAACTATAAGCTGTTTAGGGCAATCTTAAGGCGATGAAAAACTTAAGGGCTTGATGAAAAGTATATATAGAATGAAGTTGGGAGTTTTTAGTGTTGATCGTGTGTTGGGCAAGTGCGGTGTGAAGTGTGAATTGTGATCAAGCCAGAGAAGAGATAAGTGTGTTAAGAAGTGTTTGTGTGCTTTATTGGATCTGTCAAGAAGAGGTAGTGCTATTCTACAGTTCATTATTCTTGTTGTTTCCTAATAGTTACAACAATCAAAATCCCTTAATCGGATGGATCCTAGCAGGTCCCTATTGTAAATCCTCTAACAAGGTGGCACATTAGTTTGTGTTTGAAGTCCTCTAACAAGGCTACTCTTAACAAGGTAAAGGTTCTAATAGGCCTAAAGGTAAATCCCTTAATCGGGTAGCACGTAATAGTGCTTTTGTAAACTCCTAACAGGGTTAAGCTCCTCACGAGGCTTACTTCAGAAAATTACAACATTTAGTGGCTACAAATCCCCATTGTGGTTTTTTCCCAATTTGGGTTTCCACGAGATAAACATTTGTGTCATATGTTTCAATTATTTTGTGGACGTGCTTATGGTTATGGTTTTCATTTGCTGCTATTAAAGTGAATCTTGTGAATGCTATTATAAAGATTGAAGCAGTTGTGATAAAGATTTGAAAATTGGTAGATTATTGATTCACCCCTCCCTTGTCAGTAATCTGATCTTAGAATTAACACTACTTTCAGCTTAACCCGATGCCTGAGGATGAGGCAATCAAATTTGTAGCGCTTCACCTGGAAGGAGTCGCTCATGAATAGTGGCATCATGAGATGGTCATCCTTGGCCACGATCAAGTAACTTCATATGCCGAATTTACGAAGAGGCTTATAGACCGCTTTGACGGAAAGGATCCAAAGCTCAACTTCAATGAGTTATCTCAACTGAAGCAATCCGAACTAGTGGACAGTTACATTACAGAATTCCAGAGACTCTCCTTGTTGGTGATAGACATCTCAGAGAGGAGACTAGTTGTGTTGTTCATGGATGGGTTGATGGAGCCCCTGAAGGGGTGGGTGAAAGGGTTCAACCCCAACACGCTCACTGAAGCGATTAAGAAGGCACGTGAAATGGTCACATCTTCTTCCGAGAATTACACACATTCCCAACCACCTCTCCCACAAGAGGGTAGAGACAAAGAGCCATCTAAGAAGAAGCTTTCGATGGACGAGGCCACTTGTCAGGAGCTCCAGAGGAGGAAGCTTTGTTTCACTTGTAAGGAACCTTGGGAATTGGGTCACCGTTGTCTTGGCAAGGGCAAGATTCACTATATTTGGATGGTACCTAACAATGAGGAAGAAAGTGAAGTACCCAAAGTCCAAGAGGAAGAGACTAATCATGCGGAGAGGATTGCCACAGTTGTGCAAAAGGGAGGTTCCTTTGCTACCCTTTCCGCAACTTCTGGATGTAGCGTATTTCGGGCTTGTGGCACACTTTAGGGGTACCGAATCACAATCATGCTTGATAGTGAAGCCACACTCAATTTCATCAATTCATCACTTGTCATTGAACGGGCTCTACACACGGTGAAGCATGAAGGATTTGAGGTCAAGGTGGCAGGAGGAACTTTACTACCCTGCACTCATGTGATTCCACATCTAAGCATTACAATGGGGAACTACATAGTGACAGATGATTTCTTTGTCATAGATTTGGATGATACAGATGTCATATTGGGTATTCAATGTATGGAGACCCTTGACCAGCACATAGAGTTTCAAGAAGATGGAGTTTTCATTTGAGGTGGACGGGAAGAAGGTGGTAATAAGAGGGATGTCTAATAGAGGCCCAAGAGAGATTTCAGTGAAGAAGACAGAGATAATTTTCAAACAAGATAAGATTCAAGCATATAAATTTGACACTGAAGATGCGAAAGGGAAGAAGAATGTGGCGACCTGTGCTTTATTTGAGATACCCACCATATGCTCCTTGTTTCAGGTTTTAGAGGATTGGAGGGCTCATTTGTTGGTTGAGTACTCCAAGAACACATTTGCATGCTAGTTGATAGATGGCCAAATACAGGATGACAAGTACAAGGTGGTTGATGATGCCATCTACTACAATGACAAAATCTTTTTGGTACTGATTCAAAACTAAAGAAGATGATTGTAGGAGAGATTCATGATCCACCACCCCTTGCAGGATAACCATGATTGAATCTACCACTGCTTGAGGGCAAGCAATCTTTGGGCGGGGAGGATTGTAATGTCCCTGAAATAATTATTTTAACTCAATTAAATTAATTGTTTTTATGGCCCCAAAATGAATACTATCTTATTGGCCATTTTTTATTAATTAGTTTAGTTATAAATTATTAGGTTCGGTCCATTTGTAAGCCTTCGGGAAACTTCGCGGAGCCCATTTATAAGGCTGAGTTTGGCATAGTTGTAGGCATGGCGAATTTGATGTTCTCTTTGTATTTGAAAATTCCAGTTGGAGTTCAACATGATTGTAGTTTCGGAGGTGCAAGACCCTCCCCATTCTGTATTTGCAGTTTCAGTGGGAGTAACTCCCCGCCCTACTCTACCTATTGTCTGAATTTGTTATTACTTAAAGCACATAGCTATTTATCTATCCAACTATGTCTCTGTCGTATTGATCTATGTTATACTTTGGACATAATAATAATCGCCGCATCAAGATATCAGTAAGACATTGGCCGAATTACCTATCATTAGACATCATCCTCAAACCCCTACTTACTGTACAAATGCAACAGATTTGTTTGAGCCTGTAGTGACACCGTACGGGTGTGTATTCCCACCGTACGAGCATATTACTCCCCACCATATGGGCATATTACTCCCACTGTACGGGTGGAACATTTCCATCGTATGGGTAAAACCTTTTTACCGTACGGGTGAGGCTAGTCACCGTACAGTATCAGCCATAAAGGTGAGACACAACAAACCACCATACGAGTTGGGTGTAATGTCCCCCTTCCTATAATGGTTCAGGAATTCGGAACACTTTCCTTGACTTCTATATACTCACTGTGAAATATGATATTTGATACCTCTTATGTAATTTATAAGATTTAGGTGAAGACGATAGGTATGTTTATTAGACCACTTCTAGGATAATATCAATATCACCACTATATCTGATATGGTTGATTGATTTCCCTTAATTTATACTTATTGTAAGACTGTATGTTATCATTTTTGCAAGAGGCAATTTGCTAAAGGAGAGTAGATCCAATACTGGATTGAATAAATACTCTTTCAATTGATTAATCACTATTTTAGTTAGTTATCTTTTGTACTTCCTTGGCTAGTGATTAATATATGGGTTACTTGTTTTGTTAGATATAAACAGATTGCACCACTTTATAATGTAAATATATTATTTTTCCTTAATTTACTTTGTCGTTATATTCGTTGTCTCTGACATAAACGCACTATTTATTCTTTTAAGTCAAGCTTGTTGATTTGCTAAGTTGTTACTTGATTCATCGTTCAGACTCTTCCCTTGTCCGATTCTTTATATCTATAAACGTATTGCTGTCTTTGTATATTGGCCATTAAGTTGTCCGTTCTTGATCAAGTAAATATTATTTAATCAAGTGTTGTTTCTGCCCATCATAATGATGAAGTCAATTATGCCAAGTCATTGCCCGTCATAATGATCCAACGTGCACATAGTAGACATATTGGTGATGCTAGAGTGTTGTAGTTCCAACGCCCTTGGACTACCTAATATCCCTCTGTTGAGATACACATCTGCGATGCCTTAATGCCATGACAAATACTTGGGATTGAGTATTTCACCCTGCCATGACAAATACAAGCCCAATTGATCATATCTATCTTCAGTTTTAGTGATTGCTATATTATTCCCAAACTTTAATATATATTAAACTCCAATAGAAAGGCTCGATCTCCTTTGGCTCCCAAAAAGTCTGGTCTTTTCCTGCGTTAGATCCTCGTTCCATGTTCTACCCCCTATATATCTTTGAGTGTTCTAAGATATTATTTCCTTATAGACCTCCCCCCTTTTTCCTACCGCATATCTTCTCTAATTATATGTATATTGCTTGTTCGATGTTAGGAATTGTTCATATGGTTGTGTCTTTCCATAGCATCGATTCCACTAAGGTAATTATATATTATTTAATGTCATTTATTATTTAATTATTATTTGATTAATTTAATATTATATTTATTATTTATTTTATTATTATTGAATAATATTATTATTCATTTATTTATTTAATGTTTTAATACTATTAAATATTATTATTAATCATTACTTAATCCCTTTTAAGTTTGAGATATATATATCAACCATTATATATTAATTTCTATAATTTAATTTTATCAACATAATTATAACTATATATATTTAATTATAATTATATTTATTTATTTACTTAATCTTATACTCTAACATTATTATCATTAAATTCCATCTTGGAGAAGGGGACATTACATTGGGTGTTGAGGGAGGGCCATATTGGGGTTGTTGTGCATTGCCTTCAAAGGTGTTCAACAAGAGTGTGTCGTATGTTTAGGGAGCCGTGGGTGCATTTGAAGGGTTGCCATACGATTGAGAGTGTCTGGGCGGTGTGCAGGAGGAGTGTGTTGTGGGTACATTACATGCATCCTATTGCTTAGAGGGAGAAATGATTTTTCTCTACTTCAACAGTTTGCAACTAAGAACTAGAAGAGTGTGTAGGAGAAAAACTTTGATAACTTTTGAACTGTTGATCCTTTTGCGACAAAATTTTGCCTAGTTGACCAAAATGCTATAATGAGAAGAACCCAAAAAAATGAGTACATTTGGAGCCGATAAAGCCGTGATTTTGATAATTTTTAGGATTAGGTCGCAAAAATAGAAGCTTTAAATTCTCGTAATCTGTGAAATGGATCAACTCGAAAACTGGCCATATTGCTTGGAATAGCATCATGAACATTCTTATAAAAGGATTTTGCACTATCTTACACAGAATTTTAAAATTTAATTGTTTCAGTGAATCTTGGTGAACTAGATGACTACTCCTAGGGTTTTGATTGATATAACAAATGTTCTTGCTTTGAGATAACAAAAGGTTCAACATGTGAGGGTTCTCAGGGACTTCTTTGACTAGGAAATCATCAATGCAAAATTTTCAAAATTTGACGAGTTTAAAATGGAGGTTAACAAATGCTTAATGAGGGAATCATGGGGGAGACTACACATACAAGATTATTTGTGTCTTTTATGTTATGGATTCCAAAATTCATATAGCTGGTGTACGTTCCTCTATTGGTTGTTACCGTGCTTGCAAACTTGGGGAGATGATTTTCTTGTGAAGAGATATTGGAGCCAAAATCTTTAGAAGTGGGAAGAAAATTTGGATGTTTTCCAAGGAATTTGCCTCGATTAGGCCCTTGGGTAGTGTATTTCAACATGAACTATGCAGACTAGAAATTTGGGAGTGTGTATATTGTCTAAGGTTGAAGTTGTGGGATAAATAAGAATGCTTAAAAGATAAACAAAAATTTTAATAGCTTCTAAAGTGTGTGATATGCGTTGGTGTGTGGGAGGAAGGGTTATGGAATTGCCAAGATGTCAAAGAAAAATTTGAAAGGGTAAGGCAAGCGTGAGGCTATAGGTTTATGGATAGGCACTTATGGTGGTAGTAGGAAAGTTGCAGGAATCATGGAAGAAGTTTGCTAAGGGTCAAAAAATGAGGGAAGAAATGGAAAAGCTTCAGAAGAGTTCATGGGAACAATAGCAAAAAATCTAAAATTAAATGAATTTCACAATATTGCCATACAAGTTTTTTGAAATCTTGAGATGAGTAATAAGTTTTGAAATAAGTTGATGCACACGATAGTTGTTCAAACTTGCCTCAAAAATTAGGTTTTGATCCTTTGACGATGGCTTGTTATGCGTGGATAGTATTGCAATTGTGGTTGTAACCAGTTTACTGCCATGATTGCAGTTGTGATCAGGTCTCTATTGCAATTGCATTAGTGTCTAGGTGAGCATTGTAACTAGGTCATTATTTCAATTGCATTATTGTCCAGCTGGGCACAAATTTTTAGAACATTTAAAAATGACTAGAATTAGATATTGAGAAGTGAGAAGACTTGTCCATCTAGTAACTTGACAATGGTTGTGTTGGTGAGTGTTTTGTGACACCCTACAACATAGAATAAAATACCAAAGGCCACTCTATCCTCTCTTGAACGGAATCTTCAATGTGCTAAACTATGTGATCACAAAGTCGACTTCAAGGTTCCTAATGTGGGTAATTTGTTTTTCGGGATAGACTCAATTTGGCTTGATGTAATGTTGGTACCCAAGGGGACTTACATATTTGTTCTAGGATATTAATCCAATTCAATGTGTTGCCAATTTCCTTCAACATGTTTGGATGTATTTTTAAAAAAAAATTTCCGGCTTGACCATTACGAAGGCTTTTGAAAATAAAATGAAAAAGATGAGGTTTTAGGAAGACAATTCTAAATTTAGACTAACCCTACAAACTAAATCTATGAATTCAAGAGACGAGTATTGTGAAGGTGAAATTAAACATATCCTTGCTTTGCCAATTTCTACAACTCCGCAAAGATGGTACAATCTTCTAAGGTATTAAATTGATTTTCATATCACTCACCTTCACCAACATTTCAAACAATGAACAAGGTAATAGATGTTAAGCTTATTATCCAAGTATTTTGGCTAACCTTGCACTACAACTGAAAATCATTGAATCATAAAAGGTATGAACTTGACAATTTCACCATAAGTAGTACTATCAATCCTTCATCTGTTTGCTACTAACTTTGTAAAAAAAAATCTGTTCTAGTGAGAAACAAGAAACCATGCTAACTTGCAAAAGAGAACAAATATCCACCAAACTTCAATGAACTTTGTTTATTTCTTAAGAAGTACTGCTGCAACAATTTCTCTGGAATCTCCCCTAACAAATGAAATGAGAAGGGTTTATATAGGCACCCAAAAACAAACCAACAGTCCAGATTGATCTAAGATCAACGACCAAGATAACAAGATAGACCTTAATTAGGGTTGATTACAAAAGCACGACTAACTATTGAATGATTGGTTACTTTATTGATGACACGTGGCACAAGGAAGAAGAGCCATTTGGAATACAAATAAGGTTGACACCTAGCGAGCTAATCCATAGAACCAGACTCCAAGATGCGATTCCCCTTGCTTTTCTCTCTATCCACGAATGCACTAAATCTGACCATGAGCGAATTAAGCTCATACATTTCTATGTTGGGTAAGGTATCCAATTGCACTCCTATCATGTCCAAGGCTTCAATGTATTGGCTGAAAGTATTTTCCCACTTGTTCTCTTGCCTATGAAAAATGTTTACGTAGATCATAAGGGAAAACATGTCATCTAGATGGCCTTCTTGGATAGCTTCCATTTCTTTGAGATACACTTTTTTCACATTCTCCTTCAATTTTTCCAAGTTCAAACCATCTGCATCACTGATTTCCTGTCCAGAGAATTCCTCAAGTGACACGAGGATCCTAAGCCATCTCCTTTCTAGTGAATTTTTCATATCCCTATACCCTTCCTTTATCCTATCAAATGCTCTTTTCTTTGCTACCAAAGAATAGTACCATCTGTTGAAGTCATATGAGACTCCTTCAATAATAACAATCTCTTGAACCAATATATGCACAAACATTTCCTTCAACACTTTGAGACAAGGTATGATCTTGTCTTCTACATTTTGGAATTCCTCCCAATTTTCTTTTACCTGGTCAATCTCAGTCAAGAGCATCACTATTCTGTCATAAGTTCGAACATGCTTCTCTAAGAATTGCTCTACTTGTTTTGAAGTGTTCCTAACCCATTTTACTATTGCTTGACTTGTAATCCAAATTGCTTCAAGGCTGCTTGTTGATTCCTGAGGAAGATAAAGGTGGTGGGATGAATATTTCATCCTCTTGACTTATAGGAGCTGTCATTCGCTGAATGAACTCCATAAGTCTCATGTTCTCCATTTCTAATTTATCCTCTTCATTTTTTTCCTATCAAACTTATCCTTAATAGCTCTACTGTATCAGCCAACTCTTGGAAATCTTGATCAACCAATCAGGTACAGTAGATTGCTCCATTCCATTTTCTAATTTAATGTTATCATTCCATCCCCTAGAGTGGAAATCATCCCCTCATCTATTTCATCATCATACTCTACAAGTGCATTACCTCCCTCCATAAAATCAATGTCTGAAAAGACTTGTTCTTGAAAAGGTTCCAATTGTTCTTCATTTTGAAATTCAGTTTGCTGCTCATGATGCCATTCACCTTCAGTAGTGGATGTTTCCTCTAGTGTCGTGGTGGTTGATGTGCTGGTAGTTGACTGATCAAAACCCACCTTTTGCTTCCTTTGCCCTTTCTTTTCATTTGCAGCTCCATTTTTTGCATGAGATCTTTCAACCACCTCTTTCCTCTTCCTTGAACTTGGAACTTCACTATGGCTATTTTTCCCTTTGCTTTTTTTAACTTCTTGATGATAGCTAGGGAGGACCTCGTCATTTTTTAACTTGGTGTAGGTAAGAGTGACACATCCTTTCCTCAACTAACTGTTTTGTAATAACCCCTTCCAATTATGTAATATCCCCACACTAGGATATTGTCTCAAATCTGATTTGGGCTATCAATTTTGGATGTTCGACATTTTGTCAAACACTTTGCATGCAAGCTTTGATACCACTGTAAGAACCCTTGCTGGTTCTAACTCTGACAAACACCAAATTGCTTTACTTTTCAGATGTTTGACATTTTGTCAAACACTTTGCATGAAACCTCTATCTCGCTGTCTTTTATGTTCAAATTGTATTTGCTTGCTTGAAATGGTTTCAAATGATGTTTAAATGCTAGGAAATGATTATTAAGAAATCTAGCCAAAGATCTGAAATACAAATGCAATCCTTTTTTACCATTTGAATGCATACATATGATTTCTACATGTAAAATGTGCATCTACAGCCAATAGACATTTCCACAAACACTTGGCATGAAAGCTATTATGCTGATTATGAACAGTTAAGATATGACATTACATCAAACATATGACATGCAATTACATACTCCTTATTGCTTGCAAACTCTAGGAAAATACTGTTATGAATTTAGCCAAGACTCTTGGCTTTCAATGAATTTCCAAACAATGCCACAATCTGATATAAATGATCACCTACAACAGCACCTGGAATGATAACACAGGTATAATGGAGCCCAAAAATGGATAGAAGCTCTCAGAAATTGAATATATCCTGTTTCCAATGCAAGTAATCATGGAATGTAGACACTTCCAGGTCAAAACGGGTCTCTTTGCTCCCTAACGCTGCCCTCTAAATGAATGCCGTTGCCTCTAAATCGCTTGCAACTGTCTGAAAATACCAAACATAGTCCATACAAAGGTTGCGATTTGCAATAAAGAAATTCTTCAACCTTTGCAAACTATTCTGGAAAATAGCGTAGCATTCAAACTCTTAATTCTGCAACAATGAACTCATTCTTGGCCTCTGGATGAAGCCAACACCTGGCATAATTCGTTGGGTATTTCACCAATTCACCATGCTGAATAACTTAGAAGAATTCACAAATTTTCAAGCTTGAAATCTGAAACCTGTTGTGAGGTTTTCACACCATCGCCCCAAAATATTTGGGGACCCCCAATTTTTTTTTGAGCAAGCCTTGGCAATTTTTCCTAGATTCGAGAGTTTGGGTGCCTTAGCGAATTTTGGGTGATCTGGAGGTTTTGGAATGAGAATTTTACACCTTGGATGTTTTTAAAGTGCCTGGTGGGGTATTGCTTGTTTTCACCTTGTGCGAAACGTTGATTTTCTTAAATAGTCGATTTTGTCTCCAAGCCAAATGAAATTCGATGAGAAAATTTTATTTTAATATCTGGCGGGATAAAATTGCAAATTTTGGACTTGATTAAATTTTGAAAATTGATGAAATTGAATAACTTGAGATTTTCAAAATTTAATTGTGAAATTGGATATTTTTGGGAAAATCTTGTAAATTGTTGGTGGAGAAAAGTGGAAATTAAATAAAAATTTGATATTAAATTGCCAAATTTGAGTTTAATTGCCAAATAGAGATAATAAATTGCAAAATATAAAAAATTAATGGCCAAATGGAAATTAAATTGCTAAATGATTTTTTTTGGATTGCAAAAAAAAAAAAAATTAAATTGCCAAGTGGGATTTTTTGAAATTTTAAATGAGAAATGAATAAATGAAAATTTGAAATTGTTTGAATTGTGATTGGCTTGCAAATTTTAATTAATTTTGGTGAGGTTGTTGTGATTAAATGCATTTATTTGGCAATTTTAAAATAATTAAAATCATATTTTTGGGCTGAGTGTTTGTAATTTAGAAATTTAATTTGGGCTCCTTTGTGTGTTAAATTCAATGTATTTTAAGGCCTAAGAGGTGTGAAATTCAAGGCAAGTTATTGGGTCCACAATGGGGAAGGTTTAAAGCTATATTAGAGGCCTAAATGACCTTTTTTCAAAATTTCAATTTTTGGGCCTTTGATAATTTCGGATTTGGCTAATTTAAATCCATAATTTTGCACAATTCAATGCAAGTGGCTTTCTTAATTTAAATCTGCCCTTTCCTTAAATTAATTTAATTTTTTTGGGGCCATGACTTGGTTAATTTCAATGTTTAGGGGCCCCATATGGATTATTTTTTGGAGTGGCCCAATTTCATTTTAAAAAGGAAAATTAACATGCTATTGCACAGATTTTTGTTTTTGCAATGGGCTGGCCCAATTTTAAATTAAAATTAAATACCCAAGGCTATGTGATTTAATGCATTTAATTTGGGTTATATGTTTGACAATTTAATTAATTTTATTTTCCCTCCAATGCAGGTCAGCCCTATTTGAAGAGGCAAAAAATTAGTATAAAGGGAGGGCTTGTCTCCTCATTTTCTCATTCATTTCTTGCTTGTCTCTTGGCAGCCAAGGAGGAGCTCTTGGAGCAACAAAAGAGCAAAATTTTGCAAGGAGTGCATTTTTGGTGTTGTCTTCTTCTTCTTTGGAGAAGAATTTGTTGGTGTAGAGGGCAGGAGGTTCAGATTTGCAAATATTAAGGCTCAGATTTGTCAATTCTCAGGCATCCACACTCAGATTTTCAATTGGCAAGGTGGCAAAGTTCAGATTTGTGATAGAGGAGGAGTTTATTGATAGTGATTCATAGCGAGATTTTGAAGGGAAGAGATCCTCTTGTGGAGACAGAAATTTTTTGAGAATCAAGCTAAGCCAATTACAATTTCGGGGGATCAAGAGGAAGTTATCAAGCCAAAGAAAACCGGTGAGTGGCTTATCTTTTCCTCTCTCCTTAATTGTTTTCATTTCATTGGTGCTAGTCTAGGTGTTGAAAACTTATTTCAAGAGTAGAGTTAGGTGTTTGGTTAGTAGGTTGATTACTCGATTGTCTTGATTAGCTTTTTTCCCTCAAGTTCTTGCTTGCATTCCATCATTGCATTTCATTTTAGGGAGAATATTGGAGTGATAAGTGTAGTCCATCTTAAGGTAACAGCGGGGAGTGATAAGTGTAGTATTCCACCCCTAGGGAGAAGATTGGAGTGATAAGTGTAGTTCATCTTAAGGCAAAGGCGGGGAGTGATAAGTGTTTAAGAGGAATGATGCCAATGCAAGCAAGCGACCCAGAGGAATTAATGCTGAAATAGGAGACAAAGAAGTCATGATACCCAATTCCAACTTCCGCTCAAAATTGAAATACGTTGGAGACACCAACATTGGTACCCTTGATTTGATTCAATTAAGACGAGATAGGTTGAGAGACAGCCAGTCCCCTGTGGCAAGGAAGATCAATCAATATGGATTTGTGCAAGGAAGTGTTCAGTCTACCCTAGCAGCAAACAGGATACAGCAAATCAGAGTGCAACGACCTCATCGTGCTTCTCAGTCAAATTCCAGGCTCTACTGAAGGTACACAGTTTGATCCTTGGATGTTTTATTTTATTGAAGAGATTGAGAATGGTTAAGGAAAATTGATTGGATTAGGATCACTAGCATGAATTTAGAGTTGCAACTTAAATAGTACAAAATCGGGGGCAAATCTACATGGGGTCCTACTTCTTCAATTCGGGTGCAAGACTACTAGTGATGCTTTGCCAGTCAAACCAAATCTAATATTGGGGAGATGCATTGCACCACTATGGTTGAGGCAAGTACTTATGCCAAAAGGGCAAGGTTGTGGCAGTTCGAACAGTTGGAGGCAGTCAAGGGTTAACCAAGGAGGAAAGCATTGATGAAAGCAGTTGATGAACTCAGTGATGGGTGGATTGTGGCACAATCAAGGAGATATGGTGAGGGCAGGTGCCCCAAAACCCAAGGTTATTGAAACAAAGATGCATGCATGCAGATCAAATCCAAATAGGAAGGTTTAAAATGGCAAAGTATTGAAGTAAAGAGGAAAGTGATTGAAAGGTTGAGAAGGTCAAGTTTGATTTCAAGGCGGTGGCTAAGAGCAAGGCTCTTAAATTGCACAAGGTTCACACCAGGCAAGCCACCTAGGTCAAGGCAGGATTACCCCAAGTGCATGGAGACCTCACCCTTTCGAGGTCAAGACATCAAGTACAAGCAAGTTCAAGTGGTGGTGAGAAAATTTCTAAGGACAAGCTCAAGCATCCAAGGCTTCATCTCATCTCAAGGATTAATGAACTTTATAAGACAAGGTTGATGAGGTGGCAATATCATGTGCATGCAATCAAATCATGCCAAGTGTCCTATGTTCTCATTGGTTGACAGATTATTGTAATTTTCTCATTGGCCCACAAAGTTGGTGCCCTCATGTAATTGGTTGAAAATTTGTAACCCTAATTAGGGTTTGTAAGGTTTAATCTTGGCCCTTGATTTTGTCTCTTAATCTTGGCCACTCGTCGTAATTTTGAGCCTCTATATAAGGCCATTTGTACTCATTTGTAAAAGGAGTTATGTTGGAGAAATTGTTGCCAAAATACTATCAAAATTGTTCTCTATTCATTGTTGTGACTTGCATGGTGGATATACATGATCATTTTGGTGTATTTGCATGGTTCTTCTCATCTCTCAAATTAAAATAGGATTTCATTTCATGTTGTTAAAGTAAGAATAGAAGTAGATGATTAGTTGTAATGGTGATGTTGGTGAATGTTTGATGAGGATCTTATACTAGGCCACTAGCATCTTGGCGGCTTGTCAAGGAGCCTTGTGTGGTAATCTAGTCAATTGCTCCCAAGTTCTACTTGCATTTCATCTTTCCACTTGTACTTCAAGTTGGGTTGGAAGATAGGTGTTAGTGTGAAAATCCTAAGAATATTCCCTTAGAATCATTGCATCGATGGAAGTAGCGCCGCTGGTAAGCTTTCATTCGGTTTGATCTTCGTCCATTTGCCAATCTTTCCATTCCATAGGAGTAGTAGTAAAGCAGTCAGTAGTTTAGTAGTTGAAGTTTTCGATGAGAAAAGTTGGAAGTGATATAAAAGGAAGAAAGCTAATTGAGTATACATTGCAAATCATATCATCATCATAGCAAGAATTTGACATCCTTGAAGTGAACAACATAAGCCCGCCGAAGTGATTACCAGCAAATCACATCATTATAACTGAGTTAGTATCCACAGGTGTAAGGAACCTTGGAGTATTCTTATATACTTTTCAAGAGAGGGTTGAGTGTTTGGTACGCTGTATCAAGTATTTCAATTGCTATATGTTATGTAGTGGTACAAAACTCACATCAACAAAACCCTTGTCTCCAATCTTCTCTTCACAAATTATCAAAAGCAATTGTCAATAGCATAATCAATCTATTTTCACTTTGGTCTTTTTTATAATTCTTTCATGAGGTTCGATTTCCCGAGGCTTCTCCAACAAGTCATATTAATGACTTATATACATTTGCCTTTTGATGCACAAATGATTTTATAATATAAAATAATATCCTGCTTGGTTTAATGATATATTTAATGCACATTAATAATGTCCTTGGCCCCTTCAAACTTTATAAAGTTAATTAATAACATAACTTTATAATATAAACATTAATAAATAATCATTAATACCTTTATAATTTTAATATCTCATCAAATACTCAATATCTCTCCGTTCCGTCTGAACCTGGAGGTCAACCAATGTTTCCATTTCGCATCCATCTACCTTACTAAAAATAGTAAGGGTCCATCTCTATCAACCTCAGACTTACTATAAATAGTAAGTATATGAAACTGAGCCCAAACAAAGTCCAATCTGAGCCAAATGAAGACCAAATTGGAACTTACTAAATTCTGGAGAAGACAAGAACCTCCATTAACCAAGTCTTTGCCTCAAAAGACCCTCTATCCACAATAATTAGCCTACAAGGGACTGAATAATAGGCTAACCCCTCAAACTCTCATGGTCATGAAAATGGGGACATTACAGTCCACCCTCCCTAAGATTGCTTGTCCCCAAGCAATCATGACTGCAAAGAAACTTCACTGAACTGGAAATCCCAAGGAAGACTGGGAAATGTCCCACACTGAAACACAACTACAACTCCAACATCACCACAAATACACAAAAATGAACAACAATTCCATTTGTCCAATCCGTGCGCACTGAAACTGTGCATTTGAAACAAATCATGTACATGATGATCAAAAGTAAAATTGCCAGTAATCCACACCATGTACATACTGCAATACTCCCCAGTGAACCTAGACTGGAATCCTGATGCACACGAAGGATCCCACAACACACTGAAGACGTCCAAACACATATACCAGGATCCCAAATCCTGAATCGATGTCGGCCAAGAAGAATAACCCAAGACTTCTGTCGTGCTAATCTGATCCCAACATCATCATATTGCAGAATGTGAAGTAAACCGATGGGAGTCAACCAACCTGCAATGCTAATCCTGCCACCACCTGGATCCCAGTATAAATGAAACTCACATCCATCCACCATAAGGAGGTAAGAATATCTAGAATCATTTGCTACACCAAATCTCCCTTGACGCTCTACCAATCCCCCATGGGAGTGAAAGCCAACTGTACTACAGAGATAAGAACTCTTGAGGGTGTCTATATCACAACCACAATATCCATCCCTTGCTAAACTGCCATGGATGTACTGACACTGCAAGTAGCCTCCCACCAACTTGCAGTTAGTAATTCCATCAACTGAAGTTGGCACATACACATCCCATAAAGGATGGTATAATCCTAGAGCCAATCCACATCGATGCATAACCAAGTCCTCTAGATGTGGATCAAAAGAGAAATGATGAGCACTCCTCACTGTATAGTTACGGTAAAAGGCTTAGACCTCGATCAATGACTCATCACTAACAACTCGAGAATCTGGAGGTGGCTCCAATCTCTGACCCCGAACAACTGATTGGGTAGGGCCTCTGGTAACCCTCTTTGCAAACCCAACCACAAAATCTCTATGAGGAAGCATTGTAGTCAAAGCATCTACAATTGCTACTACCAATTGTTGAATCCCACGAAAACCTCGGATGAGAGTACCCTCAGTGACTCCAAATGGTCCCTCTTGCAACTTTGGACTCTCGAGCAGGTACTCAATAAATGTATCTGTGCAATAGAAACGATATGATGCAGAATCAACCATCCTCTGAAACCTGTAGTTGATCACTCGGACCTTGTGATACAACAAGCTGTTTATCACCATCGGCTGCATGAGATGAAGTAACCGATTTGCTTCCGGGAGAGGGAAACAAATCAACATGAGAGCCATACTCCCAGCTAGATGATATACTGCCTATGTCTTGCGAGGATGATGGAGTAGCGTAGTCTATTGTCACACAACTCTTTGAAGAATCGACTACTGCCACACAAGGACTATCAATAATCTGTCCCACATCATCTGACAAAGTGTTGACCATGAGAGAACCTAACACAACAGGTGGCTCTCTATAACTCTCAACTAAGGTACTCATCTCGTCTGAAACTACTGCACTTGACTCTGTGATGGATGTAGCCCACATCCTCACTATAACCCGTGGATATTAATTCATCACCAGTTGCTACTGAAGGAAGTTGAACTGAATCTATAGTTGGTGTAGACTGCACTTGACTCAAGTCCACGATAACCTCATCTAATTGTAACTGCGACTCTTGAAGAGCTAGTTGGGTGCTCTCCAATATCTTTGTAGTCGCCTCAAGCTCACAAGTGAGCTCAGCTACCTCCTCTTCCTTTCCCATCAACACATTGTAGCAAGTGCGATCCCACTCAAGAAGGTAATCCCTGTCAGCTAATAACTACAAGTAGTTATGTTTCATTATCCTGATAGCTTCTCAAAGTGAATGGATCTCTACAAGGGAAAGTCCACTATCACCGTGCTCATCATAATGCTCAACAACTGTGGTAACCTGACTATCACTCACCTTCAGTTGCCCGATCAAATAATGTCTTTGAACTCCTATGTGAGCTCTTTCACCCACAAATCGCACTATAATAGGAAGTTGTATCCACAGTGCTCACCTCATGATCAATATCATCATGTGTGCTATCATCTCCGCACACATCAACAACCAAGGTATTGCTACTAGGTACCTCCACAAATGGCTCATCCGATAAAGTGGAAGCTGTTGCTATATTAGTCTCCTCGCAAGCTCCCACTTCCCATAAAACTGTAACTCCCTGCAAGTTGCGATCCTGGGACCTATCATCAACCCATGAATTCTCTGAGTTATTTTCTAAAGTCTGATATGAAAAATCAGACTCACTACGACACAAGACTTCCTCATTAATAACATCAGTAGTACCCAAATGACAAGTACCAACAACATTCACCTGTAAACTCTTTGCTATCTCATGCTGATGCAAACACCACTCATTGCTATTATGAAAATCAGAATCATTAGAGTTCATATTTTCCAGGCAATCTTCATATTTGACACTCCCAACTTGCGTGTCAATACTCAAGGAGACACCCACAACATCCTCCACTCTTGCCCTGACATCAACACCATCATTATGCTCAAGCAAGGGACTGCTGTCATAAATTTCAAAACTTTTATTGTTATTTGAATAAGTGTTTGCTTCCTTAATGTAGGACTGATTTTTAATCACCATGGGCTCAGCTGCATGGTGGTCACTAGCTGCTGAAAGTTCAGTGTAAAGATTTCTAGATGTCCGAGCTGTAGAGACCTCGTGTTTCCCTTTTTATTCTGTGATGTAGACCCCTTAAAAATGGATGTCATAAACCATGCTAAATTGTCCAGGGTATCCAGATTTGAAAGCAATTCATCCATCTTTTTCTGATTTTGTTTAATTTTTTCCAAGTTTTTCATTATAGCTTTTGACTGCTTCCTAGAAATAATCATGCTATTCAACTGGTTACCCTGTTTAATTGATTTTCTAGATTTCTCCATAGCTGAAAAAACTGCAAGAGAGCTGGTCACTTAAAATCAAACGTGCGAGCTCAATGATTTCCCCTCAATAGAATGGCAGGAAACCACTCCGATACCATTGTAATATCTCCACACTAGGATATTGTCTCAAATCTGATTTGTGCTATCAATTTTGGATGTTTGACATTTTGTCAAACACTTTCCATGCAAGCTCTGATACCACTGTAAGAACCCTTGCTGGTTCTAACTTTGACAAACACCAAATTGCTTTACTTTTTAGATGTTTGACATTTTGTCAAACACTTTGCATGAAACCTCTATCTCGCTGTCATTTATTTTCAGATTGTATTTGCTTGCTTGAAATGGTTTCAAATGAAGTTCAAATGCTAGCAAATGATTATCAAGAAATCCAAGCAAATAGCTGAAATACAAATGCAATCCTTTTTGACCATTTGAATGCATACATACGATTTCTACATGTAAAATGTGCATCTACAACCAATAGAAATTTTCACAAACACTTGGCATGAAAGCTATTATGCTGATTATGAACAGTTAAGATATGACATCACATCAAACATATGCCATGCAGTTAAATACTCCTTATTGCTTGCAAAGTCTAGGACAATACTGATATGAATTTAGCCAAGACTCTTGGCTTTCAATATATTTCCAAACAATGCAACAATCTGATATAAATGATCACCTACAACAGTACCTGGAATGATAACCCAGGTATAATGGAGCCCAAAAATGGATAGCAGCTCTCATAAATTGAATATATCCTGCTGCCAATGCAAGTAATCATGGAATGTAGACACTTCCAAGTCAAAACGGGCCCCTTTGCTCCCTAACTGTGCCCTCTAAATGAATGCCGTTGCCTCTAAATGGCCTGCATCTGTCTGAAATTACCAAACACAGTCCATACAATGGCTGTGATCTGCAATAAAGAAATTCTTCAACCTTTGCAAACTGTTCTGGAAAATAACAAAGCATTTAAACCCTTAATTCTGCAACAATAAATTCATTCTTGGCCTCTGGATGAAGCCAACGCTTGACATAATTTGTTGGGTGTTTCACCAATTCACTATGCTAAATAACTTAGAAAAATTCACAATTCTTCAAGCTTGAAATCTGAAACCCTTGTCTCCAATCTTTTCTTTACAAATTAGCAAAAACAATTGTCAATAGCATAATCAATCCATTTTCATTTTGGCTTTTTTATAATTCTTTCATGAGGTTCGATTTCCTGAGGCTTCTCCAACAAGTCACATTAATGACTTGTATACATTTGCCTTTTAATGCACAAATGATTTTATAATATAAAATTATATCCTGCTTGGTTTAATGATATATTTAATGTACATTAATAATGTCCTTGGCCCCTTCAAACTTTATAAAGTTAATTAATAACATAACTTTATAATATAACCATTAATAAATAATAATTAATGCCTTTATAATTTTAATATCTCATCAAATACTCATTATCTCTCTGTTCCATCTGAACTTGGAGGTCAACCAATGTTTCCATTGCGCATCCAAGTGTTGTACTAAAAATAGTAAGGGTCCATCTCTATCAACCCAAGACTTATAAATAGTAAGTATATGAAACTGAGCCCAAATGAAGTCCAATTTGAGCCAAACAAAAACCAAATTGGAACATACTGAATCCTGGAGAAGGCAAGAACCTCCATTAAGCAAACCTTTGCCTCAGAAGACCCTCTATCCACAATAATTATCTTACGAGGGTCAAAATAATAGGCTAATCCCTCAAACTCTCAAGCTCATGAAAAAGGGGACATTACAAATTATGCCCTTAAATGCTCAATAAATCTTGGAGAGATTTTGTCAAACGGTAGTCATGCAAGGTTAGTTCTGTAATTTCTGATTTTTTCTTGTGCCCAATCTTGTTATAAATCATTAACACTTTGCATATTAATTCCATCAAACATTTTTATGGCAATAGAGAATTGATGATATTATGGAAGCAAAACATGAAGCAAAGAAGCTTATATTTCATGAAAGTAGCAAAGCTGTATACATCAGCATTTTATCAAACAGATGGCATGAACTAACTACTTTAAAACCTTACCATATTATTGTGACATTTCATCAAACAAGTAGCAGATTCCTAAACAGCCTCAGAGATTAAACACCAGGCTACTACTGACCTCTATGTAATTACAGATTTAAACCATTACATCAGACTTTTTAGAGATGTGGCTAAATGGTTAGAGTACTGTTCACATATGCACCTGTACAAAGGTGCTTGCTGTTCTGAGTTTTTCAATGCCTTAAAAAATCTCAGTGTATGCGGCTGCTATGAAAGCCCAGTTCAGATTGCTCAAACAATGATGAGATATGCACCCAGTCCTGGATCCTTAGAAACAATTTCAATGATATTTGCAGACCCAAACTCTAACATTCAGCAAACACTAGTACTCCAATGCCCCCATCTTGACTATTTCTTGCCCAGAATGCTGTCACAGTTCTTTTCTACTAACAAACACCCAACACTAACAGTCTACTGAGATGTTGCAATGGAGAATAGGTTCCAGCACTACCTGGAAGTGGATGGCTGTTAATATGGACAGTTCTAAAGCAGAATATATACACCAATACTGCCTCCCAGCACTATATAATTCTGCTCTATGGAGTCGTGCTGACTGAGGCTGAGACGCCTACTTCAATATGCTCTTTCCACAATACAAGCAAGAAGCAATCGATTTCTATGGATGCCTAAGATATAAATTCGATGGCATACAAGGAAAACTCCTAAAACTGAATACTTCAAACACCAATACTGATTCTAAAATCTGCCGTTAGTTCCATATGTGAACTCCGTATGAATCCACCAATTTTGAAGGAATGGGTTTTCGTCCAAACCTTCTTGGTTCCAAGGGTTTCCGTCCTCAAAACAATTCGATCTTTGAATCTCAGCAACAAGAGAAATAGCTGAATCTCAGCAACAAGAGAAATAACTTCAAAACAATACTCTCATAACATACTTCAAATGAGAGTACACCCTGTGTATAAATCCTCTTTAGGCGGTTGAAACTATTAGAAACATTCTACTATTTGCTAGTTTCTTAATGCTCTATCCTCGTACAGTGATTCTTTTGCAATCTATCTTTAGATAGTTGCTATTTCTTTGTAGCTTTAGTTTTCTATATATATGAGCCCGTTAGCTCTTTGTATATTCATTCAATCAATAAAACAATCTGTTCATAATTGTTTTATGGTATCAAAGCAAGGATAAATAACACCATCGGAAAATATTATAATTTTGTTTTTGAAATTATTTGCTCAACATTGTTTCTATGTCCACAATCTCCTGTGACCACGTTCGCAACCTGTCCGTGGATCTTTGTTTGTGTCCACAAGCTGTGCAACGACCGCGACTTGTTCATGATCTTCGTTCGCGTCCGCGAGCTCTGCAACATCTGCGTCTGCGACCTACTTGGAGAGAGGCTTGAATTGGTGCTCGTTTTTTTTGGTCTTCGATCTTCCTCCGATGCGACCTATAGTGTTTTTCTTGCTAGCGCAACCTGAACCCTTCGAATCTTCTCTGCATTCGAACTTCGTGGCTCTTGTTTGTGGTTTCTTATAACCAGAGCCGTTTTTTTGCAAAAACCCTAATTTTCGGGACCATAAAATTTTTTCGAATACATTTTCATGGTGGGTTTTTTGAGATTCTATTTGGGTCTTCGTTAAAATTTTTTGGGTACCTCATTTTCTGTGCCTCAATTTTCGAGCCAGCAAATTTGACTTTTGACCTCAGATTTCCTTCTAG
This sequence comes from Chamaecyparis obtusa, assembly GCA_027943335.1. NCBI lineage: Eukaryota > Viridiplantae > Streptophyta > Pinopsida > Cupressales > Cupressaceae > Chamaecyparis > Chamaecyparis obtusa. Next base: position 284,221 of record BSBK01002602.1, on the reverse strand, counting down.
GTTTTTTGTCAATTTTTTGGGTACTTATTGTTTTTTTCTGGGTCAGCCAGAAATTTGTCTTGGAATCTGTGCCTATTAAATTCCGTTCTTGAAGGTTGTTTCTGATGGTGTCTTTGACCAGCTTGATGCCAGAAAATAGTCAACGGTTTAATGGCAGCAATTATAACACCTGGAAGCAGCGAATGTTGACCATCTTTGAGTACCATCGTCTAGATGCACTTGTTTTAGGCACAGAGACCCGTCCGACCTCCGTTCAAGCAAATCGGGATAAATTCGATGATCGGAATCGAGAAGCTGTTATGCTTCTCAAGCTCTCTGTCACGGATGATCAGTTGCCTCAGATTCCCTCTGGCAAGTCTGCTGCAGACATTTGGAAATATTTGAAGGAGTTGCATGAGACATCCGACAAGAGTCGCGCGTTCTTTCTGAAGAATCAGTTGTTCTCCATTATGATGGATGAACGAGTGTCCTTACAAGAACATCTCATGAAGATTAAGGACATTCGTGATCAGTTTGAAGCCATCGGTCGGAAGATGGAGGAAGAAGATATGGTAGTTATTACACTGAAAATTCTACCAACATCTTATGAGCATTTCATAGAGACTCTCAACATTACCTCAACTAATGTTGATCTGAAATTCCCAGAGTTGTGCACCAAACTCCTACAGCAGGATTGTTGGAAGTAGCAATTTGGTAACCGTACTTCCTCATCCTCATCAAAACAAGCCTTTGCAGCAAAATTTCAGTCTTCTCAGTCATCACAACAAGGCAGTTCACATCAATTCTCAGGCAGTTATCAGCAGAAGGGTGTTCAGTGTCATTACTGTCATAAGTATGGCCACACGAAGAAAGATTACCGCCAGTGACTCGCTTCCAAACAAAAGAAGCTGGGAGGGTCAAATCAACAGGCAAATGTTGTTGAACATTCTGAGCAAAAGGAATCTGCTTTCTATGCATTTATGGCTAAAAGCCCTTCTGATTTAGCCCAGTCGTGTGCTTGGTATATTGACTCTGGTGCTTCACGTCATTTTTCTCATCGGTGTGATTGGTTTACAGACTTCCATCCCTACAATGATTCAGTTGTGTTTGGTGGAGGAGAGGAGTTCAAAATTATTGGCAGAGGAAATGTTCAGATTTAGTCTGGTGGGTGTCAACTCATCTTTCTCAATGTATGCTACGTTCCTGGTATGGCTCTCAATCTACTCTCTGTGAGTCAGATCATGAGAAATTCTCCTCAGTTAGATGTGGTGTTCAGTGTCCACAAATGTTCCATTATTGATCACGCGACTCGTCTTACTATTGCTTCTAGTCTAGAGGATCATGGCCTATATCGGCTTACTGACACTGGTGATTCTCCTAAAATAGCTATGGCGGCCCATGATTTATCTCTCAGTACCTTGTGGCATCAGCAATATGGACACCTCAACATCCAGTATCTCTCTCAACTGTCCCGGGAGGAACTTGTTTCTGGCCTACCTCCGATTCAAACGCAACATCTTGGAGTATGTGACGCTTGTCAAGCTGGCAAACAACATCGGACTCCCTTCAAAGATGGCGACTCTTGGCGTGCATCTCAGGTACTTCATGCTGATATTTGTGGTCCTATGAATACATCTTCAGTTACTGGTTGCAAATATTTTTTGCTTATTGTTGATGATTTTAGTAGAAAGATGTGGGTGTACTTTCTTAAACAAAAATCAGATGCTTTTAGTACATTTCAGAATTTTGTTGAAAACGAGTCTGGCTGCAGTATCATTTCTCTTAGAACAGATAATGGAGGGGAATTTTGTTCTACTGCATTCTCTAGTTTTTGTGCTGAACATGGCATCAAACGCCAATTCACCACACCCTACACTCCTCAACAAAACAATGTTGTTGAGCGTCACAATCGTACGATTGTTGAGATGGCTCGTTCTATGTTACAACACAGGAGTGTTCCTAATAAGTATTGGGCAGAAGCAATGTTTACTATTGTTTACCTTCTCAATCGTTCCCCTACTCAGGCTGTCAAGAACAAAACTCCAGAAGAGTTGTGGTCTGGTCGTAAGCCCAAGATCAGCCACCTGAAGATTTTTGGCTCTCTTGCCTATGTTTGGATTCCTGATGGTAAATGTTCCAAATTAGATTCCAAGAGTCAGAGACTCATGATGACAGGGTACAATGACAACCATAAGGCCTACCGATTGATAGATATTGACATTGATCATCTTATCTTTAGTCGTGATGTTGTTTTCGATGAAACTTGAGGACCTTTTCTGTCTTCTTCTGAGCAGTGTTTTGAGGAATAGCCTCACAGTGTTTCTCTTCCTTTAGCACCACCTAATGGGAGGGATGATACAGATAATGCTCGCCCTGGGGCACCTGATGCTGATTCTATTGAGGCCCCTGACCATGATCCTCTCCCTGCTCCTATTGCTGCTCCTGAACCTCCTCCAGCTCCTCCAAAGATTGGCTCGTCTACTCTTCGGCCCAAATGGTGGGTTAAAACTATTAGTGATCTCAGGGATGATGAGCTCATCGAAGATAGACTTTCTAGAAATAAGAGAAAACATCACCCTCTAGTTAATTTTGCTCTTATGGCTAACATTCATAGTGTTTATGAGCCCCAGACTTATTCCGAGGCTAAAGGTATCCCTGAGTGGGAACAGGCGATGGAAGCTGAATTTTAGAGTAATCAGAAAAATCACACTTGGGTCCTTTCTGATCTTCCTGCAGGGAAGAAGCCCGTTAGCTGTAAATGGGTATACAAGGTAAAATACAAAGCTAATGGAACCTTAGACAAGTATAAGGCTCGTCTTGTTGCTCGAGGGTTCTCACAAAGGGAAGGTGTTGACTATAAGGAGACCTTTGCTCCTACAGCTAAAATGAGCACCATACGACTTGTTCTTGCCTTAGCAGCTTAGTTTGGTTGGAAATTTCATCAAATGGATGTTAAGAGTGCTTTTTTGAATGGTGACTTACAGGAAGAGGTCTACATGACGCAACCTTCTGGATTTAAGGTTGCTGGTCAAGAACACAAAGTTTGTAAACTTTTCAAAGCTCTCTATGGTTTGAAACAAGCTCCTCGAGCTTGGTACATGAAAATTGATAAATACCTAACCGATCATGGCTTTCAGAGGAGTCCATTGGATTCAAACCTGTATATCAAACATATAGGTGATGATGTATTGTGTATAGTTGTCTATGTGGATGACTTGATCATCACTAGAAGTTCAGCATATTTGATCACTGAAATCAAACAAGATTTGTACCGCACTTTTGATATGACAGATTTGGGACTCTTGCACTATTGCCTCGGAGTTGAGGTTTGGCAGACTGAGCACAGTATCTTTCTTTCTTAGTCCAAGTATGCTAGAAGTCTTGTGGACAGGTTCAAAATGCAAGATTGCAAACCTGCTCCCACTCCTATGGAACCCGGGCTCAAATTATCAGCTCAGTCCGATTCATCTGTTGTGGATGAATCTTTGTTTAGACAACTTGTGGGCAGCCTCATTTTCCTTACTGCCACCAGACCTGACCTTAGTTTTGCGGTAAGCTACATATCCCATTTTATGACAGCGCCCAAGACTGATCATTGGACAGCTGCAAAGTGTGTCCTGCGTTATGTTAGTGGTACTCTTGACTATGGTCTTTTGTACAGTCAGAGTTCTGATCCTACACTATGTGGCTACACAGATTCAGATTGGGCCGGTTCTGTTGATGATCATAAGTCTACCGTTGGATTTGTGTTCAATTTGGGGTCCGGTGTTGTCAAATGGACAAGTAAGAAACAACAGGCAATGGCTCTATCGTCCACCGAAGTAGAGTATCGAGGAGTAGTTAAAGCAGCTTGTGAGGCCGTTTGGCTTCGATGGATGCTTGCAGATATGCATGTTCCTCAATCAGGACTGACTCCTCTATTCTGTGATAATCAGGGAGTGCTCAAACTGGCCAAGAATCCGGTCTTCCATGAACGAACCAAGCATGTCGAAACACATTGTCATTACATTCGTTAGTTGGTTGAAGACAAATCTATTCAGTTGCTGTATGTTCCTACCTTAGAGTAGTCTTCTGATATCTTCACCAAGTCTCAGTTCTGATAAATTTGTAAAATTCAGGGAGGCTATTGGTGTTATTGACAAATTGAGCATTATGGGAGGGTATTAGAAACATTCTAATATTTGCTAGTTTCTTAATGCTCTATCCTCGTATAGTGATTCTTTTGCAATCTATCTTTAGATAGTTGCTATTTCTTTGTAGCTTTAGTTTTGTATATATATGAGCTCGTTAGCTCTTTGTATATTCATTCAATCAATAAAACAATTTGTTCATAATTGTTTTAGAAACACATCCGGAAGCAATGTGGTATGAAGTTCCTTTTATTTTATTTTCTCCCCCAAAAACAACTTTATATTATAATTTAAAGTTGATATTATAATAAAGTTACTTTATTAATTTATACTCCCCCATTGCTCCGAAAATGACCTTTTCATTAAAATAATGATATTTTGACACACAAGGTCCCTATTTTATGTGCCCAAGATTTAAAACTTCTCATCCCGGTTCCAACGAGCTATAACACTAAGGTTCTCATTAGACAATTTCATTAAAATTGTAACCTTGGTAAATTAAATTATGTTATAGCCAATAGTACAACTGACTTGCAAAAATGCCCGAAAAGCATTGAAATCAGAATCTAGTAGCACAAGAGCGATTCCGATGAATGGTAGATGTTTCTATTTCTCAACAAAGAAAGACTTTAAGTGGCCGGTCCACTATGTATGCAACCAGATGTCTCATCAACTCTAGGTAGGGAAGGATCAACTTCACACTTGATCATCCCATCTTAAATGTTCTCAAACCAAAGTTCAAAGTTTGACTCACGAGATGAAAGAGAATTACTGATCAAGCTCAGAGAATCAGAGCTATACTCATGCCTCTTCAAGATACCTTCACTATCCTCTTCTTCCCTTGGAAGAAATAAAGATCTAAGATCTGATTCCCTTTGTTCACTTGTATGATCTAACTGATTTCATTGCTCTTCAGTCCTTTGAAGATGTTGTCTTGCTTGGTCAACAAGCTTCTTTGCTTGGGTAGCTCTAGGTAACCAACCTTCATTCAAACTTTGACAATGTTTTATATCAGCTGCTCCAAAGTACACAAAATCAGACTTATGATGGATTGTATCATTCACATCACCATGTCTCATGCTTGTACATTATGTACCATCAATTGTAGGTTGCATCTAATTGATTTTATCTTGGCCAAAGACTGCAATAGCTTGAGAAAGATGGGCTGCATCACTACTGTTATAAGACTTACAATCACTTTCATACCTTTGTGTCAAATCTTCAATTGTCACAAGCATCCTTTTATTATAAACTTCATGCTCAGTCTTTGTACCTAGGGTGCCAATGTTGGTGGACTCCTCTTCGTTGTTAAATCCATGTGTCAAGGCTGCAATCTTATGGAATGAGGAAAGAAACTACAGCTGTCCAAATCCATAATTTTGGGCTTCTCTTCCATGCTTTCTTCAGAATCATTAAACACCACCCAATAATCATGCAAGTCTTTCCACACCAACGTCTTTTGTTCCCAGCCTTGTATGCCAACTTCTGATTTTTTAACATCTGTAGGAGCTCAATACATAGGAAATTAACAAAATCCAAATACTAAGTACTTTCATTGTAAAAATATGGTGTACATATAGAAAAAATGCCCAAAGGCTCAAATTATCATGCATGAAGTCAAAATGATATAAAGAGAAGTCCAACTAAAATTAAAAATATTAAATAGTAAACGATAACATAGAAGTTCAACTCCATAATCAGATGTCCATAATAATCAAAATCAATAATGTATATGCCAAAGGAAAATATATGGCTGTCCTCTAGGAATCTAAATAAAAATCAGAGTCAGCCTTTGAGTCATTGGTGGGGGTAAGCTGAGGGTCCTCATCCAATGGAACCCCAAGCAATCCTGGATGTGTGCCATCCTCCTCAACTTGCTTAGCATCCTTGGGATTAACATCCCAACGTAATGCTAGAGTTTGACGATACTGAACAGCGTCTTGATCCTATAGCGGCAATGCACTATGAATAGCCACTAACTTCTTTGATCGTCTAGAGGTAAGATTGTTCCTCTTTACTGATTGGATAAAGCTATATGTGGACCAATTCCTCTCTACAGCAGAGGAACTTGCAACTTGTGAAAGAAGACGAATGGAAAGAGCTTTCAGCTTAGTTGCATCTCTACTATGCCACGTCCACCTGTTGGCATTAACCGGTAAGGATGTAACCGGTATATGGAAAAGTGGTGTTGTAATTGATGTCTAAGGCTAACATTGTTCAAACAAGGAATGGGTGACAATAATAGTTAACAGTTGCAGTCAACAAGTGAGACTGGTTAGAAAATTGGTGACACATATTGAGTAATAAGTACTGTGACCGGTAAAGTCACTAACCGGAGCAGTAACCGGTAAAGTATATGACACCAAAACCGAGGAACCGAACCAATATAGACAAAGAAAGAAAGAGTGATAGGTGAAGACAAAGACCTGTACACTACCTAAGGGTGTAAACCGATCATCTCTGATTGGTGAGATATCATCGAGACCACTGAATCGGTGAAATTCACAGTTGTCAAACACTTAAGTGACTCTTCTACCGATATTTGTTGCACAAATCACGAAGGACTTTGTGTTACGGTAAAGATCAGTGCAAGGCACAGTTGAAGGATTTAATGCCGAAAGTTAAGGCATTAAAACATGGTGGAATCTCATGTAAAGGAAAGAATGCGACACACATTTGTTGTTTCCTTTACAAAAGAGAAAAAGCGTTTGGCATGTATTTGATGTTTCCTCACAGAACTAAGACTCAACTGGATGATGGATCCAAAGATCTTTATGGAGGTTGCAACATGCAAAAAGTGGGAAGGGCAGGAAGTCTATTTATTTTCCAGCCAGCAAAGAATATCGTTTGCCTTCATTCTACCAAAGAGAAAGAGTGAACCTGTATGCTGAGCAAAGCTTCGGTAAGGGAAAAGGAGAAGAAACGATGAAGATAAGAAGAAGAAGAGAAGAGTGCAAGAAAGCGCAACAACCTGAAGAGAGCATACCTATGGTGCCTGGTGATGAATCTTAGTTGATGAAAACAATGATCTTATCAAGCTCAGCAAAGCCATAAAAAAAAAAAAAGATCAAACTCTTTATTGCTCTTTGACAATTGCAATAGCAAAAATCTCAATATTTGGGTGGACATTAACAGGTCCCTTGTATTAAATCCCTTAACAGGGTGACATCGAGTAGATGTTCTAAAGTCCTTTAACAAGGCAGGCTTTAACTGGCCTTATTTCTTAAATCCTTTAACCGGGTCGCATCTAACAATGCGTTTGTAATCCTTTAACAGGGAAGGCTCTTAACAGGGCGCACTTCAGAAGAGTGCAAAATTTGTGAGTTCTACTCACACCGTGGTTTTCTCCTGCTTTGGGTTTCCACATGATACATCTGGTGTTCTCTACTGTTTTGATCTTGTGATAGTTATTTCTTTAATAGGATCTGTTCTGCATGCAGTTATAGTTAGATTATATCAGATTGTTTTCAATTTTTAGTGGGTGTTGATTCACCCATCCCCTCTTAGCACTGGTTGGGACCATAAATTGGTATCAGAGCCAAGTTCCCTTTCTGTGTTGCTTAACCGCAACAAGGAATAGATCAAATGATGAGAAAGGAAGGACCCAAGTTTTCTAAGGAAAACTTCAGTTTATGGTGCAGCAAAATGAAGTTGTACATGAAAACCACCAGAGATCAATTTTGGACTCATGTAATCACAAATTACAGCGAACCCAGCATTACCTTGACAGCTGATCAACTGAAGATCAGAAGTGAACACAGAGCTGCAATGGATATGATAGCTAGTACGCTCCCTGACCATGTTTATGCGGAAATTGAACATCTGATTGCAACTTGCCAAATGTAGGCAAAGCTACAAATTGTGTACGGAGGCGACCCACATGTTCAAAGAGCAAAAGTAGAAGGCCTTAGAGGCAAATATGATGACATGAAGATGAACGAAGGAGAAGACATTGAACACTACAGCAATAGAATAAAAGAAGTGATGAACTCCATCAAAAGCGCTGGAGAAACACTGAGTGAGCAAGATGTGATAAGCAAGATACTGAGGACGCTAAGGCCATAGTATGCTATCAAGATCTCAGCCACACAGTAGCTCAGATTAGTGAGCACATCTCAAGTCACCCTTGGCTCTCTTATCGGTAAGTTGACTGCTTTTGGATTAAGCAATTATGATAACAACTTACCCATGTTAGATGTTGCTTTTAAGTCTTCTATGAATATTGCTTCCACGAAGAAAGGAAGAGAGACCGGTAATAGTTCTATCGGTGAGTCTGGTCATTTCATTGAAAATCTAGTCTTAGAAGAACTAGAGTAGGATGAGTTTGAAGCACTCATCGCAAGGAGATTTCCAAGAGGAAAAGGGAAGTACAAAGGGAAACTTCCATTGAAGTGCTTTTCTTGCAATAAGATAGGACACATTGCTGTCAGATGTCCAGAAAATGAAAATAAAAAGTTCAACTGATTCAAGAACAAAGGAAAGGAGTGCTACCTTGCTAAGGAAGGTGTCATGGACAATGAATCTGAAGAATCGGGAGATGACGGAATTGCCTTTGTGGCAATAAAAGAAGAAAGCACGGTGATAAGTGAAATGACACTTATCTATAGATCCCATCAATGTGCTGACTAGATCATTGACAGTGGATGCACTCACCACATGACTGGTGACAAAATAAGTTCATCAGCTTGAAGCTTAATGATGGTGGATCAGTGAAATTTGGTAACAATGCTCCCTGTGCTATCTGAGGCAAAGGCTCAATAGCACTTGGCAATGAAGTTGTTTGCGAGGATGTGTACTCAGTAGGACTCTTGTACAATCTAATGAGTGTGGCTCAACTGAACAACAAAGGATACCTGTTGGAGTTTGGGCAAGGTTCTTGTATTGTCAAGAATCAATTAGGAGCCCATGTTGCCACTGGTAGAAAGAGCAAAGGGAACCTGTTCTACCTAAACTCAACCGAGGGGGCTTGCTTCATTGCTATTGCAAAAGGGGAGTCAAAGAAAACTTGCCTCATGGCAAAAGATGACAATAGCTGGTTGTGGCACAAAAGACTCTGCCACATAAACTTCAATAGCATTGTCAAAGTAAGTAGGAAGAAGTTAGTCAGAGGGCTTCCTGATATTATAAAGCCTGATAGGGCTATGTGTAAAGAATGTCAGTTAGGCAAACTAACAGGTACAAGCTTCAACAGTAAGTCTTTTTTTGTTGAAAATGTATTGGATCTTGTTCACACAAACCTGTGTGGACCAATGAGGATAGAGAGCTACTATGGAGACAAATATTTCATACTCTTTGTAGATGTTTTTCAAGGATGATGTGGACACTCTTCCTTAAGGAAAAATCAGAGGCCTTCCATATGTTTAAAATCTACAAGGCCCGAGTGGAGGAGACTGGTAAAAGTTTGAAGTGTCTGAGGTCAGACAGAGGAGGTGAGGTACACCTCTCAAGAGTTTACTCACTACTATGAAGAATAGTGGATAAAAAGGCAGATGTCTACACCAAGAACCCCTCAACAAAATGAAGTCGCTGAAAGAAGAAACAAGACTCTGATAGACTATGCAAGAACTCTGATGATTCAAAAGGATCTACCCCATCACTTCTGGAGAGAAGCAATCAACACCGCTGTGTATACACTGAACTGGGTTCAAGTCAAGAAAGGAATTGGTAAAACTCCATATGAGTTATGGTTTGGTCATACTTCCAATGTAATCTATTTTAGAGTTTTTGGAAGCAATTGTTACATCAAAAGAGATGTTTACTCTGGCAAGTTTGAGCCAAAGAGTGATGTAGGCATATTTTTGGGTTACTCAACCAAAAGTAAAGCCTACTAGTGTCTGAATAAGAGGACAGGAAAAATAGTAGAAAGTGCAAACGTGAAGATAGATCAGTATTCAGAAACCAAGGGTTAAGAACAATCATGATGAATCAGTCAGTCACCAGGATCATGATGTAAATGATCATTTAGAATTCAGTGAAATAATAGCTGTTGATGAAGAAGAACAGGTAAATAGACCCTTGGAACAAGGTAATGTGCTTGAGAAAGGAAGAGATCCAAACATAAGACCGACTGAAGAAGATGAACAGGAAGTTGTTCATGATCTCCCTAGTAATGTTGCTCAACCGGAAAATGAAGATTGAGACCACCGACCGGTTCTGCCAAGGTATGTCACATATCATTCCATTGATAACATTATTGGTGACAAATGTGCTAACATTCTGACTAGGAGAAAGGCTAGAGAAAGTATTCATTTGCTTTCCAGTATTGAGCCTAAAACTACCAGAGAAGCTCTGGAGGAAGACAACTGGGTTAAGGCAATGGAAGAGGAGCTTGAGAAAATAGAAAAGAATGAAACATGGACTCTTGTTCCTAGACCTGATGACAAGATTGTTATAGGCACCAAGTGGGTGTTCAGAAACAAGCTAAATGAAGAAGGAAAGGTGGTGAGGAACAAGACAAGGCTAGTCTGCAAAGGATATGCACAGGAAGCAGGACTAGATTATGGAGAAACCTTTGCACCTATAGCAAGACTAGAAGGGGGTAAGAATTCTACTTTCTTATGCTGCCCATAAATGGTTTAAAGTATACCAGATGGATTTAAAATCTGCATTTCTGAATGGTATATTGGAAGAGGAAGTGTATATAGAATAGCCGGAGGGCTTCTCATCCACAGATAAAAATGATATGGTCTGCAAATTGAAGAAGGCTCTCTAAGGACTGAAACAAGCCCTAAGGGTTTGGTATGAAAGGTTACACTCATACCTCCTGACAATAGGATTCACAAGAATGGGAGATAACAACAATATGTATCTAAAGACTGATAAAGAAGGGAACCTGATTGCTGAAATATTTGTGGATGATATCATCTTTGGAGGAGATGACAAAATGAGCAAAGACTTCGTTGAAGAGATGAAAGAATTTGAAATGTCCATGATTGGAGCTATAAAATTTTTCATTGGTTTGCAAGTCCATCAACTCAAAGAAGGTATTTTCATATCTCAGTCCAACTATATTAAGGATTCTTAAATCATTTGGGCTAGAAGAATCCAGGCCGGTTGACACACCAATGATAACTTACTACAAGTTATCAAAGGAAGATGATGCTAAAGAAGTCAATGAGACACTTTACCGATCAATGATTTGCAAATTACAGTATGTTGTGCACAGTAGACCTGATATTGCACATGCAGTAGGTATTGTGGCCAGATTCTCTGCAAACCCAAAAGAGACACATTTGATAGCAGTTAAGAGAATCTTTAGATATCTAAAGGGTACTGAGGAATATGGTCTATGGTTTTCTCACAAAGGAGGTTTTGAGATAAAAGTGTTCACCGATGCAGATTGGGCCGGTAACATTGATGACAGAAAGAGCACAGGTGGAGGTGCATTCTTTCTTGGAGAGAGGATTGTGTCATGGACAAGCAAGAAACAAAACTGCATTTCACAATCTACAACAGAAGCTGAGTATGTTGCTGCAACAATTAATTGCACACAGGTAATTTGGATAAAATAGATATTGGAAGGAATCAAGAATAGGTACTTGAACCAATTGCAATATTTTGTGACAGTACAAGTGCAATCAATATATCCAAAAATCCTATCATGCACTCAAAAACAAAACACATTGCTATAAAGTATCACTATCTGAGAGAGCAGGTGCAAAATAAAGTACAATTGGAATATGTTCCCACAAAAGAACAGGTTGCTAACATATTCACAAAGCCTTTATCGAAGAGTACCTTTGAGTATCTCAGAGGTAAATTAGGGGTAGTTCTCCTTCTTAATCTTCAGTAAAAGGACAAAGGAGATCATCAATCCATCAAGCTTTCACAGAGGAATCAGCCTCATCTTAATTGGATTGGAGACAAAGGACTGCTGCTCGAAGGGGGAGCAGACTTCATAAAATGTAGTCATTTGACTAGCCTTTGGCATTATTGTCAAAGGGGGAGATTATAACCGGTAAGGAATGTAGACTGGTAAGGTATTTGCCATCAATGCCAAAGGGGGAGATTGTTGGCATTAACCGATAAGGATGTAACCGGTATATGGCAAAGTGGTGTTGTCATTGATGTCTAAGGCTAACATTGTTCAAATAGGGAACAAGTGACAATAATAGTTGACAGTTGCAATCAACAAGTGAGACTGGTTAGGAAACTGGTGACACATATTGAGTAAGAAGTATTGTGACCGGTGAAGTCACTAACCAGAGCAGTGACCGGTAAAGTATATGACACCGGAACCGAGGAACTAAACCGAAGAACCGAACCAGTATAGACAAAGAAAGGAAGAGTGACAGGTGAAGACAAAGACTTGTACACTACCTAAGGCTGTAAACCGATGTAAACTGATCATCTTTGATCGGTGAGATATCATCAAGATCGTTGAACCAGTGAAAGTCACAGTTGTCAAACACTTAAGTGACTCTTCTACCGAGATTTGTTGCACAAATCATAGAGGACTTTGTGTTACGGTAAAGATTGGTGCAAGGCACAATTAAAGGATTTAATGCCGAAAGTTAAGGCATTAAAACATGGCGGAATCTCATGTAAAGGAAAGAATGCGACACGCATCTGTTGTTTCCTTTACAAAAGAGAAAAAACATTTTGCATGCATCTGATGTTTCCTCACAGAACTGAGACTTAACTAGATGATGGATCCAAAGGAGATCTTTATGGAGGTTGCAACATGCAAAAAGCGGGAAGGGCAGGAAGTCTATTTATTCTCCAAGCAGCAAAGAATATCGTTTGTCTTCATTCTGCCAAAGAGAAAGAGTGAACCTGTACGCTAAGCAAAGCTTCAATAAGGGAAAAGGTGAAGATAAGAGTGTGCAAGGAAGCGCAACACCCTGAAGAGAGCATACCTGTGGTGCTTGGTGATGACTCTCAGTTGATGAAAACAACGATCTTATCAGGCTCAATGAAGCCATCTAAAAAAAAAGATCAAACCCTCTATTGCTCTCTGACAATTGCAATAGCAAAAATTTCAGTATTTGGGTGGACATTAACAAATCCCTTGTATTAAATCCCTTAACAGAGTGACATCGAGTAGATGTTCTAAAGTCCTCTAACAAGGCAAACTTTAACATGCCTTATTTCTTAAATCCCTTAACCGGGTCACATCTAACAATGCATTTGTAATCCTTTAACAGGGAAGGCTCTTAACAGGTCGCACTTCAGAAGAGTGCAAAATTTGTGAGTTCTACTCACACCGTGGTTTTCTTGCACTTTGGGTTTCCACATGATACATTCGGTGTTTTCTATTGCTTTGATCTTGTGATAGTTATTTCTTTGATAGGATCTATTTTGCATGCAGTTATAGTTAGATTATATCAAATTGTTTTCAAGTTTTAGTGGGTGTTGATTCACCCCTCCCCTCTCAGCTTCGGTTGGGACCATCACTACCATCCAATAGGGTCCCTTTGAGCTAATGTAGCTGTATCCGTCCTTGGCTCTGGTCTACCAAAGGTTGGACCACGAAGATTGGCAAATTCAAGCCACTGTCCTCGAAGTTTACCAGCATCATCTCGATTGTACATTTTTTAAAGGGCCTTGAAGAAGCCCTCCTTCACTTGAGTTGAACAAATAAAAAACATATTAAATAATGAATCATGGTTAATGAACAATGAATATTGAAGATTGAAGCGATAATCATAAGAGATCTACTTTGTAGCTTGCTCTTTCAAATTTAAAATTGAAAACTTAAACTTGAGATTACAGATTTGAGACTCACCTCCTCATCCATAGATGAAGCTACTCTCCTAGGTCTTGGTGCATACTACTTCGGATTGACAACATAGGCTTCCATATGAAGCGGGGTGTTCATAATGCTCCACCTTCGTGTCACAATGGGTTTAAGATGCTCCTCATAAAACTCCAAAGTAGGGTCCCTGTCATGAATAACCTGTTTGATCTGCCCAAGCATGCTATCAAAGGTCTCATAAATCTCTCCAAGTCTAGGAGAGTTAGTATCAACATATCTAATGATCCTCACAATAGGTTCAATGAAGGAGCAAATGTATCTGCAAATGTAAGCAAGTTACAACTTAGAAACATCATAAATTTTAAAATTCTTAATTCTTAAATAATAAAATCAGCAAATGCTAAAACCAGAAATAATTTTATTAAATCAACAATAACAATTATATAAGTTTCTTACCTCATTGTAGACCATCAATTATCATCAAGGATTCTTTGTTTCACACTTCTTCCATCCGGTGTGCTTGATTTATGCCATCTATTCCACTCTGCATTGACCACCATGGATTGTAAGGCCTCTTGAACCTCAAGCATCCTCTCCAACAAAATAAAGTAGCTAGCATGTCTAGTTTCCATGGGCTTGAGGAATTCTTTCTTGAAAAATGTCCTAAATAATGCAAGAGGTGTGTGATGATTGCAAATAAACATTTGTATATCCCTAGCCTCAGACACCATAGCTTTTATTCAATCAATTTTTCCAATGCCCTTCAAGGTGTTGTTCAATGCATGTACACAACACGGGGCTCAAAAAATGTTCCTATAAGTACTCTCCACCATCAATCTAACTGACTTACACACTCGGGCTGAATTAGTGACTACTTGTACAACATTTGATGGTCCAACCTCTTCTATAGCATCTTTCAAAATCTGAAATTGGAAGGCTGCATCCTTCCTTTTCCCTGAACAACCTATAGCTCTAAGAAAATAAGAGTTTGCTATGCTAGTGACAATTAGATTGATGAGTGGCCGATGTTTGATATCGGTCCACCCATCCATCATGATGCAGTATCCATCCAAGTGGTACAAATGAGGGACCATCAACATAGATATCTTTGCACATTTCTTTATAATATGAGAAATGTGACACATGGAATGGTATACCATGAGCAAAAAGAAACCTACCACTAGATTCTTCAACCCTCTCTTTTTCTTTTATATTAAATAATTCAGCAACATTTGTTTCTCTTTTGGTCTTCTTTCCCTTTCCTTTACTAGTAGTAGGAATGAGAGTGGGAGTGGGTGTGGCTGTGCTACTCATAGGCATATTAGCTTGCACATTCTCTATTGGAGTCCCTGTTTTCAATGCCTCCCCCTCCATGTGCAATTTAGTTGCCTCAAGTTTTTCTTCTTGTGTTATTTTTTTGCAACCTTTGACCCCTTGCCCACCTATCCACAAAAGATGGCAATACACTTAGTATAGCTCCCAATAATGTTTGCGGCAGATATTGCACTCCCATTCCCTACTACTCCCCCAATTTGTTTTCTTATTCTTGTCTATTTTTTGTGGCAAATTGTAGGAGAGGTTTCTGAAGGTTGAATAGGCGTTTGGCATATTTCTTGAGGATTTGGGAAGGGCACTCAAATGGGTTAGAGGTTGCCGCATCTTCTACATGAACATCCACATTAGTTGAAAATGAAGACCTCCTATGGCTGCCCTAGAACTAGGTCTTTTTCTTTGTGATGTTTGAGTTTCTTGCATAGCAACATCCATGCTATGACTATCACTACTTCCCTCACTCTCATTGTTGCTCATGTTTTCAGATTTTGCAATGTAATATAGTGCTGCAATTTATAAAAAAAACAAAAAGATATTTCAATGTTTCATTCAAAATGCCCTCCCTATGTGATGAAAAAAAAATGAAAAATGGAAACAAATAGCAACAAAGTTGAAATAAACAAAAGGAAAATGAAATACATACCTAGAATGAAGAAAATATGATGTCAAAACCTCCTCTTGCAACTCCAAAATGCAATCTTTCCTCACTGCTGCTCTATGTTTTTTCTTCCTCTTAGCAAGTATGGTAAAACTAGAAATGAGAAGAAGAGTCGTCTTTTTGTGTTTTAATGGACCAAATAGGGTTTAGAATATTTTATTGTGTTTTAGAAGCCATGTGGGGCTTGTGCGGTCAGCTAAAACTAAAAAAGTGCTTTTTTTTTTCATGTTGCAACGTCCACCATTCAGCTGGAAAATAGAGGACAGGAATCCATCCCGGGGATGGACAAGGGACGACCAAGCCATCCCCGGTACAGATTTCCGTCCTCTCGTACCGTTCCAAATTTTTTTTGCTGTTTCAGGGACGGTCCCTGTTTTTGCAAAAAAGAAACGGCTTGGGGGACTGTAAAAAACTGTCTCTACGTCCTTGTTTTGTCCCGAGATGGGAACGGGTCAAAAAAGATAGGGGATGTGTCCCCGTGGAGCATATAAAGAAACAGGTTAAGAATAGAAATTCTGTGAAATCTGCAGATAACATTCGTAAAATCTGATTTTCAAAATGTTAGGATGCTTGGTTTAAGCTTAAAACTTGAGTTATGTAATGTTCCCGTTTTTCAGTCTCTTGAGATTAGCTTGGTTTGGCAACCCTCGCAAGCTAATCAGGTGATCAGAGGGGGTCAGTTGGCAAAGCCAGTGTTTGGATTCCATTCTGGAGGTTCAGGTTACCAGGTCTGCTCTTCGTTCGGGTCAGTTTGGTCAACTTACTATTTTTAGTAAGTGGTATTTTGGGCATGGCCAGGTTTAGCAGGGCATCTGCATGGAGTTTTAGATGTTTTTGGATCGAGTTTCAAGGGATCTCCAATTTGAGAGACTTACTATTTATAGTAAGTCTATTTTTGGCAGTTGGCTATTTCTGGAGAGCAGTTGGAGTTTGAGGTTCTGATGTCAGAAATGAGTTTGTTGTAGTCAGTGGGTTTCAGTGGCTTCTTATTTTAAGTTATTGTTATTAAATTAAGTTATTTTAATTTAATAACTTTACAACTTTATAGCTTTAATGTTATAAGTGATGTTGTAAGGAAGAAGCTTCTTTAATGAATAATGTAAAGTTGAAGCTTTTTCAAAAAGCTATATATTCAACTCAAAAAAGCACTTTACATTACCATTGATGATTTGATTAAAAAACTTGTGTTGAGAGAGAATTCGTCTTTTTCCTTGGATTGAGCTAGGGTTTGGTCTTCTTCATGGAGAGAACATTGAGCTTCTTCCGGTGTTGTTGAGGTTTGATATTTGGTCTTCAGTTTTGGAGAGAATATCTTTGTTCTTGCTGAATGTTTACAGGGTTGAGTAATGATATTGCCTTTGATAATTTTCATGACCTTGCTGAAGAATTTCGAATGGGAGAATGAGGGTTTGATAGACTTTCTTTGAGTAACATCAATTTCTCAAGAAGAGTGCACTTCGAAATTGGTTGTTGATACCAATAAATGGTGCCGTGAGTTTCCAGCAATGAAAAGTCTGCAGATTTGGTTAATTATCTGAGCCGTACGGAATTCAAATGTGACCGTACATTTTCGCTGCCGAGGTGTACACAGCCTTTTGCTGTGTGTTGTTTGTGGATTGAAATATATTGGAAGGCAACCTTTCTTGTGTTAGTGTTTGAGCAGACTGGTTATGCAGTGAGTTAATAACGTCTGCAGCAGCTAGAGGATGACGTGAATATGGCTAGAGTCATTCATCATTTCTGATGTACATTCTCTTACAGCAGCCATACTCATACAAAGGTGCCAGAATTATTTGTTAAGTTTGCATGTAAGACTTAATTCATAATAATTGCTTAAATTCTATTTTTATAAGCCATTTAGTGGTGATTTAATGACTGTTATTATTTAATCAAGTGGTAAAAATCTGAAAAGGTATCATTGAAAATTCATATTTGATGTTCATTAATTTCTATATATTCTGAAAGAAATTTATATGTGCAATTTAAATTGAGTTAAAAGCTAGATTGTACATGAGAGCCAGTTGGGCTTTTCACAATGGTATCAGAGCTCTAATCTTGCCATCTTGAAGGGTATGAAAATAAAGTAATGGCAGACAGATTTATACCAGGAGGGTACTATGCTCCGCAAGGGCAGGAAACAGGAATAATATCGGAAATGATATTGACAAGGAGGCTAGAGATGCCTTTAGAAATATTGCAGATGGTCAGCATCATGTTGCAACTGTATTGTAACAACTTTCAGACACTATAGCGCATGGCATTACCAGGTGATTGTGCTAGAGACAAAGGTGTGTGGAGTGCTTCAGTCAGCTCACACAGGTCACGAGCTGATGACAGGCAAGATTATAGAGCTGACCATACTGGTACTTATGATGGGCCTCATTGTCTGACTTTTTTGAGGCCAGAGCTGGATGCAGTTAGTGTAGAGTCAGAGCCAACACCATTTGTCGATGACATGGTGGCACATTTTGCAGAGTGGGATGGTCTCCCTGAGGCACTAAAGAGAAATCTGAATTTTGACAAATATTTGACATAGAAGTGTGAGCATTCTAGAGGCAAGCCAGCTCCTGACACGAGGCAGAGACCTAGGCAGAATGAACTTAAGTAGGCAACCAACAAGTTGACATTAGACCACTTCGATGGAAGTGAGAAGACTACAACTAAAGCATGGGTCCACAAGCTAGATACTTATCTATCACTTTGTCTTATGTCTGAGGAGGACACTATTCAATTTGCCGTGCTTTATTTGGATGGGGTAGCTCATGATTGGTGGTATCATGGGTTAATGTCTCTGCATCACGATCATATTGTGGAATACCAGGAGTTCGTAGATAGACTGATAGAGAGGTTTGACAGGAAGGATCCTGAGACTTACTTCAGAGAGTTAGCTCAGCTGAGACAGACAGGTGGCCTTGAGGCCTTCATTAGTGAGTTTCAGTGCCTATCAGTTATGGTATATGACATCTCCGAGAGGAGAGTCATGCTTTTCATAGAGGGTTTGTCAGAGCCGTACAGAGGGTGGGTCAAGTCCCTGGATCCACCTACCTTGCGAGATGCTATGAAGGCAAGGAATCTTGAGCCTTCTGCTTCACGAGGCAAGTCTAATCCTAGTCCTACTATTCCTCTTGCAAATGAGGTACCTCCACTAGTTGTTGACAGAAAGAAGTCTGCAGGTACACTTGATGATGCCACACGAGAGGATTTGAGGAGGCAACTTTTTTATTGGTGCAAAGAGCCTTATGATAGAGAGCATACTTGTACTATGAGGCCCAAGGGCAGGGCAAATCGCTCTATGTGGGTTTATTCTGGTGAGAGTGAGGCTAAGTCTTCTCATCAGGCTGCTAGTTTTGATACAGAGGAGGAGCAGAGAGTTACTCCAGAGTTTGGTCCTGACGCCAAACTATCTCCGATTGTGTTGTCCACCTCTGTGCCACTTCCCTCTGCTTTCAGACTGAAGGGATTAGTGGAAGGACAACCCTATGTTGCTATGTTGGACACTGGAGCCACGCACAACTTTATTCATGAGCGACATGTTAGTCAGTGTGGGCTTTAGGTAGAGGAGTTTGCAGGGTTTAGAGTCAGGGTAGCTGATGGCTACAATTTTACCTGTACCAGGCGCATCCGAGATCTCTCCTTGTTTGTTGGTGATTATGAGCTGATGTCTGATTTCTATGTGTTTGATTTGGGGGAGATGGATGTGGTGTTAGGGATGCAGTGGATATAGGAGATTAAGGAGTTTTGCCTTAGTGTGAGCCCGATGTAGATCAGATTTGAGTACCAGGGCAGAGAGTATGTATTGTCGGGCCTTGCTGAGGGGAGTCTATGCACTGTCCTTTTGTGCTATAGATAGTGCCAATTCACGGAGACATGAGTCCATACAGGTAGAGCCGATTACACATCATGTCTCTCAGAGTTCACCGTTTTATGGCTCAAATCAGCAGATGGGTGCTGTTCACTTTGTGAATAACCCCTTATTTGACGTGGATGTCGTTATGACTTACAACAATCCGCTGTTTGAGCTGAGTGATGATCCCTTACAGGTGTTGTACGATCATGATGTTGATGACGTTTGGAATCCGATTTGTACACCTGCTCATTAGGCAAATTACATTGGAGGCCAGTCAGGCCTAGCCGAATAGTTTACAGAGGTGTACACCATGAGGAGTGCTTATAGTTTTACTTTCGATCCTCACGTTCAGGACATCTATCAGTCACACAGTTCTTCAGGGCATCCTTTTGATGACTGGTATGATGATTTGGTTAGCTCGAAGACTAGGAGCAAGTCTAGTTTGTTGGTTGAGTTACACCCGTGTAAGTTACTCTCGGTTGAGTTTCTCCCACGAGGCGATCCTATTGCAACATCATCAGTTCGGGTGTTGAGTGCAGTTTTCCAGTTGCTAATGTTGGTACTGTTGATGTTGTTGACTTCTTCACAAGAGTATGAGGTTGATCGGGACATTACTCATGACCATCCTTGGGATCCGGGTGGATTGTGATGTTGCTTGTTTTTCCTGATTGCTTGAGGACAAGCAATCTTGGGAAGGGAGGACTGTAATGTCCCCGTTTTTCAGTCTCTTGAGATTAGCTTGGTTTGGCGACCCTCGCAAGCTAATTAGGTGATCAGAAGGGGTCAGTTGGCAGAGCCAGTGTTTGGATTCCATTCTGGAAGTTCAGGTTACCAGGTCTGCTCTTCGTTCGGGTCAGTTTGGTCAACTTACTATTTTTAGTAAGTGGTATTTTAGGCATGGCCAGGTTTAGCAGGGCGTCTGCACAGAGTGTTAGATTTTATTGGATCAAGTTTCAAGGGATCTCCAGTTTGAGAGACTTACTATTTATAGTAAGTCTATTTTTGGCAATTGGCTATTTCTGGTAGAGTAGTTGGAGTTTGAGGTTCTGATGTCAGAAATGAGTTTGTTGTAGTCAGTGGGTTTCAGTGGCTTCTTATTTTAAGTTATCGTTATTAAATTAAGTTATTTTAATTTAATAACTTTATGACTTTATAACTTTAATGTTATAAAGTGATGTTGTAAGGAAGAAGCTTCTTTAATGAATAATGTAAAGTTGAAGCTTTTTCAAAAAGCTATATATTCAACTCGAAAAAGCACTTTACATTACCATTGATGATTTGATTAAAAAACTTGTGTTGAGAGAGAATTCGTCTTTTTCCTTGGATTGAGCTAGGGTTTGGTCTTCTTCATGGAGAGAACGTTGAGCTTCTTTCGGTGTTGCTGAGGTTTGATATTTGGTCTTCAGTTCTGGAGAGAATATCTTTGTTCTTGCTGAATGTTTACAGGGTTGAGTAATGATATTGCCTTTGATAATTTTCATGACCTTGCTGAAGAATTTCGAATGGGAGAATGAGGGTTTGATAGACTTTCTTTGAGTAACGTCAATTTCTCAAGAAGAGTGCACTTCGAAATTGGTTGTTGATACCAATAAATGGTGCCGTGAGTTTCCAGCAGTGAAAAGTCTGCAGATTTGGTTAATTATCTGAGCCGTACGGAATTCAACAGTGACCGTATGTTTTTCTTGCCTAGCCGTACGCAGCCTTTTGCTGTGTGTTGTTTGTGGACTGAAATATATTGGAAGGTGACCTCTCTTGTGTTAGTGTTTGAGAGGACTGGTTATGCAGTGAGTTAATAACCTCTGCAGCAGCTAGAGGATGACGTGAATATGGCTGGAATCATTCATCATTTCTGATGTACATTCTCTTACAGCAGTCGTGCTCATACAAAGGTGCCAGAATTATTTGTTAAGTTTGCATGTAAGACTTAATTCATAATAATTGCTTAGATTCTGTTTTTATAAGCCATTCGGTGGTGATTTAATGACTGTTATTATTTAATCAAGTGGTAAAAATCTGAAAAGGTATCATTAAAAATTCATATTTGATGTTCATTAATTTCTATATATTCTGAAAGAAATTTAGAAGTGCAATTTAAATTGAGTTAAAAGCTAGATTGTACATGAGAGCCAGCTGGGCTCTTCACAAGTTACCCTCTTTCTATGAAAACTCAAGAAAAATCTATGATTTAAAACTGATTATTAGTGCTGCAAGATTGAAGGAGGGTTTAGAAATCGATTTTCTACAAGTAATCAATGAATTTGATCTTGAAAAGCTCTTTGTTTCTCCCTTCCTTTTGTGCTTTTGAACTGATTATTTCTTCCCTTGCTGTGATTTTGAGCTAATAAGTACTTCTCTCTTTCGCTAAGTTGCAAGGCGACTTGAGTTGAAATGAATTTCATTATCTATCATTGTTCTTTTATAGATGATGAGGGCTTTCCTTGCAAGGGTCAACTTGTTTTATTTTTATTTTTCTCAAAAAAAAAGCTTCATTTTTTTCTTCCCTAATAAGTAACTCACTTTGCTTTCGTCTAGTTAGCGATTCCTTATGATTGATGGGTTTGTGAAAGCAAGGGGTCGTTGTGTCATGAAAGCAAAAAATTTAAAACTTGCCCAAACTTATCAAGGCAATACAAGGTGCGATTTGGTTTTGCTTTCATTTGTTTTTTCTTGACCTCTTGGAAAGTTCGAATCCATTTTCCATTTACCTTCCATCTTTTTCGTGCTAACTTTAAACACTTAACATTTTAAAGCATTTGTTGAGGAAATCACTTCTTGGTACCTCTTCAATTTTCACTTCTTTCAACACTTTGGGTTTTCAAGAACTTGTTGAGGAAATAATTCTTTCTTAACATGTTGATTTGACCAATTGACCAATTAGGAATTCCTTTGAGGAAGCTCTTCTTAGCTATTTCGCCCATTTTCCCAGCATTTGATATTGGCGTTTCTTCGAAAAAAACAGTTTCTAGGAAAAAGTAGAAAGCAAAAAAACAACTTTCTAAAAATAGACATTCTCAAATCGACCCAGAAATGATAAAAACAACACTTTCAAAAAATAGAAAAAGTAAAAAAGCACTTTGAAAAAAACAAATTTCTAAAAATAGAAAGTTGTTAAAATTATTCCCCAAAAATTGCATTCTCTCTCTTGACCTATCTGAATGCATTTACAGCATCAAAATATTCATCCAACCAAGTTGGCACTAAGTTGAAGACCAACACTTGGCCACAACACTGTGAAGGCACCTTGTCCACTTCTTATTTGAAACATTGATGTACTGTCTTGACAACATCCCTGGACTTGATTAAAAACCCACAACTTGACCCATTTGCAAAGGTAAGAGACTGGAGACTAACACTAAGACCCCTAAACACTAACCTAAAAAAAAAATGAAAACTGGGGGTCCCCATTTTCTATGAGGCGATGTGTGAAAATGTCGCAACATGTTGTAAGGCTGAGGAATTGGCTAATGCATTCTCAAACATGCTATAGGAATGGACACTAAAATGAGTGTAATGTAGAGTAGAACTTTCAAAAATTTCAAAGTACGTGATTTCTGAGTTTTCAAAACTAGGTGGCTTGGTGGACATGAAAATGAGCTTGGAGAGGCGTAGAAAATGAAGTCTAAGATGGCCAATACAATTTGTAGAATTTGGTAATCTTAATGCACCTTAAGAATTCACCAAGTTTTATTTTAGAAAGTGTTTAATTTGCATATGCATTTACTTGGGTTTTGTGTATATATATATATATATCTCTTGGTTCCGGGTTTTGGAGATATGTTTGTTCCTGTTTTTACATTCCCACTTTAGTTATAATTTGTGAAAGTCTCAAAATTGTACAATATTGAGTTTTGTTCTTATGCACGGGTTTATCTTTTGAAGGACTAAGGAACAAATCTGGTACATCTTTCTGCAGGGCCGTGGCATATACAATATGTCTCATGGAGTAGGAAAGAAGGAATGATAAATTTGTCACTACTGAGCCTTGCAAGGCAAGGCAAGGCGGTTTTCTAATTTGATCGTTCTTGTGTAAAATACATGGACAAATTATGAATCATTCATCTGTGCTTCACATTCAAAAGTGTTGAAAAATGGTAGAGCAAGAACTTAATTGCATATCAAGCCATTGCTCAAAATATCAAAAACATAATAATATTGATTTGTTGATTTATTTGGGATAATTTTGCAATGAATTGCTGAGACGCTTATTATTTATTAAACTAATTTATTAAATCTAATCCTAAGTCGCTAAAGCAACTTTATTATGAATGTAAACCTTAATTTTCCAACATTTCAATCACTAAAAATTGAGTTAAAATTGAATTAGAGGAATAAATTGTTGTGTTTAAAACTTGGTACTAAGGTTCTTAACTCTCTGCCACAGATTAATGTTAGAAGACTAGAAATAATAGTATGTGGGGTCATTTCGGATTTGTTAATCTTTGATGTTTAAAAAATAGTTTATATATCTGGCTTCTGAACATGTGTAATACATACTATAGTTTTGGATCCCGTGTTTTTTATTAGCTCTGAGAGGCAACTGTTATATTTCTGATGATCACTGAAATGTTGCATTTCTAATGATCACTGAAATTTAATTGAAAACCAGAAGATACTAACAAGGCTTTAAGATAATTTTAGGTCATAAAATTGGCTCCAAACTTGTTCCAAGTAAAAGAAAATTCTGTAGATGTTGGACTCTGCCTTTTGAAGGTGTTTTATTCGTTTTATTTTGCTATATTTGGTATCAGTTCACTAATGTATAAACCGTTGTTATTTTGAAAAATATCTTCTTGTTACGGCCTTTTATGGTGTCTTATTATGAAATTGCTCACTCTAGCTGATTTTCCTGGGTATTTTGAACTGTGTCTTCTTGATTTCTAAGGCTGCTGTTGAAATGCTCAAGATAGATGTTACCTTTTGGGAGAGTGTCATGCAGTTTCTTGAATGGCTTGCAAGAAGAATGCTAATTATATCGGGTTCATTGGGATCTGGTCCCCTAATAGTCGGTTCATTCAAGCCTTAGACATTCTGATATTCTCTTGGGTTATCGGGGGATATTTTGTTCTGATGTAGGTCATGGAATTTGTCAAGGCAGAATACCACCGAACTAGTTTCTTGCAAGGAACCTAAGGACTATGTCCATAATTTTAGTACTCAGGTTAATTCTGAGTACTAATCTTTGATTTCTTATGTTTAATAG
Source organism: Chamaecyparis obtusa (assembly GCA_027943335.1). Classification (NCBI taxonomy): domain Eukaryota; kingdom Viridiplantae; phylum Streptophyta; class Pinopsida; order Cupressales; family Cupressaceae; genus Chamaecyparis; species Chamaecyparis obtusa. The sequence continues at coordinate 259,378 of BSBK01002602.1, read as the reverse complement.
TTTCAAAACCCTTGATTATGTCAATTGAAATGTTTTAGTGATGTCCGCAGCCATTGAGGTTGCACAAATGTTTTTTCTTGCCATGATAAGTATTCAGTTTACTTCAGCACAAAATTTCTTTTCTCACCATTGTTGGGCAGGGATTTGACATTTTGACTCCTAGGACTCTCCTGAAATGGGATTGACTTATTGTATCATTTTATCTCGTTGAACAAATGGCCATGGAGATTGGTTGGAGAAGAAGGTACAACACTAACCGTAGCATAGTAGGAGGGTGAGGTGTGGGAAAGGAATTTAATTAACCTTTTAAGTTTAATTGGTTTTTTTAGGTTGCTATTTGATAGATCATTTAACTGCCTAGACAGATAATTGGGAGGAAATTCTCATGCTCAAATTACTTGAAGGCCTCTAGTTCAGCACGTTCTGCAAATCATGGTCTATCAGTTGTGGCGATCAATCATATTACCTAAGACGACAAACCCGTGCAACAATTGAATTTGATAACTGTAGAGGGCAAAAAGTGGTTTTCCTAGGTAGACTGCGATCCTTATCACCTCGAATCTGTATTTCGAGATCAATTGGGGTTTAGTGCAGCATCTCATCAATTGCCTCTCAACAATTGGACTAGAGTAGGACTTAATAATCATGTTTCCACAATATAAGAAATTCATTCATCGTTAGAAGTTTAGAAGTGCGTGTATGAATGGCAAAGAATATTTCATCCCTAATTTGGACGTTTGAATACTGATAAATCAATAATAGTTAGAGATTAATATTTAGTTGGGAATGCCAAATGAGGAGTAAGAAAATTGGTTAGCTCGTTGCTTGATCAGAGTGGGTGATGAAGAACCATGCTGAGCGATTATATTTGAAAATTTGTGTGAAGAACCTTACATAAAATAATATAAATGTTGTACAAATGTACTATAATATTATATTCTTCGGTGACTCCAGAGTTCTGGGCTCATTTCATTACTAGACAAATCATAAATGCAATATAAATCAACTGGTGTACACCCTCTTACTTGGTTTCTCCATTAAGTGGGAAATTAATCATGATTGGGAGATGAGATTTTTCTTCTCTTGAATTGTGTTTGCTAAGAAACTTTCTTAGCAGGTCCATTCTGACCTTGCTCAGTATCAGATAATTTCAACTCTGCCAATTTTTTGTCATATTTACATTTTGATTGTGCATTGTCCTTCTTATCTTATGATAAAAAAGATTGTATTAGTTAATGTACCAAATAACTCGTCATTTAATTGATAGTTATTTTGATGCATCAATTGCAAAAGTTGTTATGAAGCACATTTTCTCATAAAGTGGGTGATTATTCCCAAAGTTATATGACTTGGTGAGATTCTTTCCAAATTATATGACTTGGTCAAGGCATGTTTGAGTAACCTAATGGTTGACGATTGTTGTTTTCTTGCGGAGGCTTATTAGTTTGTTTGATTCAATAATTACATTTTAAAAATAATATCTCAATAAAATATTTTTTTGGCTACTTATTGTAAGAACTTTAGAAGATAAAACCTAATGTACACTTAATTCAACTTAGAAAGGGAAGGGTAGGGAAGAAAGAGTAGAAATATTCTTTTAGATGCATAATATTGACTTTTGAAAACCTCTTTCAAGCTTCTTGAAAATCATGACAATCAACGTAGCACAAATTATATTAGGGTGATGCAATCTCTTACAAAAGAGAGCATTACTCAAGAACAAAGACAAACATATAGCATGCATACATCAACTAAAAAAATATGCTACTTACTAAGTGCATATGATAAAACTTTGGATCCCAAAAGGATGCTTATATGTTGACACCCATAAATTGTACTGATATGCACAATGGTATGGTATCTTAACTCCAAAGCAGCTTTTCCAACTCTTAGAAATAATAAATAGTTTGGAATATATTAATTTCTAGCATTACCAAAAGTATTTTTACTTACTAAGTTTCTTGTCATGAGCCATAATTAATATAATATTTCTTTATGCTTACATTTGTTCAATTATTGGGATCAACATCTTAAATGTTATTTTAATACATAAGTTATTCAATTGTTGTGAAAAAATTATAAATAAATTAGTGTTAAATTATTAGTGTTAACACTGTAAATATCAATGATTAAATTAATATTATAGTGTTGATAAATTATGCATTAATAATATTATTATTATTAAACAAATATAAAATAAGTATTAATATTATTATCGGCATATTCAAATTTAAATTATACAGTACCGGATTAATAACTACACCCAAGGGATGTACTGTTTGGAAGATACCAATCGATACTTATAAATACCGATTGGTATCCTTGGCAATGGGAGATATGGTGGACAGAGAAGTAAGACGCGCAGACCAAATACTTAATACGGAGCAAGCACAGTCGACAGCCCTTTACAGTGGTACTTGGCGGTACCACCCAAATAGGATAAGGTACGTTCTTGGCATTACGTGCCATACCCTATGTGTTATATGTGTTAGAAACTAATATGGTATTTGTTATGAATTATGTGAAAATCAAATCGAATATAAACATGAAGAAGTAACATGACATAAATAATAAATGTTTATGTATGTATGTATGTATGTACGTATGTACGTATGTATGTACGTATGTACATACGTATGTACGTATGTACGTCCGTGCGTACGTGCGTACGTGCATAGGTATGTACGTACGTAGGTATGTATGTATGTATATATAAAATTAGGTAAATCTTAATTTAAAAGGATATATATATATATATATATATATATATATATATATATATATATATATATATATATAATGGTGACATTTGGGAACATGTTCTAATTATAGTACATAGGGATCTATTTCTCATCCCACATTACGATATCTTAGGGTAGGGAGTTTGTGGAGGTAGAGGCAGAGTAATTTCGGGCACATGATGGTTATCCTAAAGAGAAGCCACTTGTAGTCTGTTTCACGTGCCCTTTGGCACTGTAAGTCTTCCATTTGATGATGATCATAGTAAGGGAGGGAGAAAGACTCCTGTGCCCTATATGAAGAAATCGTCCAAATGACTATGTTCATTAGATTAACATTCAACAGTTTCATTTCCTCTAAACCTTAATGATAGTGATGGATATATGTTGCTAATTATTGAATGATCACCTAATTTATGCCTAAATGATGGAATTTAGGTTAAGTGGTTAAATAGGGGTCATCACATTTCTAGAATAAGCCAATTATAATAAATGTGTAGGAAACATTCTTGAGGTGTAAACTATTAATTTAAACTTGATTTTTTCCAAATAATCCAACAAGGCACCCCCTTGGTAATTGACCACATTTGTTTGGGGTTCCATTAGTAGCATGTTGTATTTTTTTTAGCTAGATTTTTTAAGTAAGTCAATTATAATTAATACCTAGGGGATTCTTGATGTTATGGAATTTTTTCCTCAAGTGAAAGAAAGTTACTTTTCCATGAAATAAACTTTTCTAATTAAAAGGGGAAAGAAAAATAAAGGATATTATGTATTATTGGTTAAAATGGGCATTAATAAGGATTATTTATATAATACTTTTAAAAAGGAGATGAGTAAATGCATATAAAGCATTTATCAGAGACTTGGAAAAGATATGGAGATTACTCAAGGTAGAAGAACCTAGTTAGCTAAGCTATGGGCAACAGAGATGAGGCCACATAGAGTGTGTCCAACTTAGGTTATAGAGTTCACACAAGATTTTCCCTCAGCCAAACTTTGTTGTGAGTAGGTACATGTGTTTTTTACATGTTTTCTAAAGCATACTATATATATGAGTCATTACTATTGGAATCTTTATAGGGTGAGAGTAACCTTTCCAAGTGTTGTAATTTAGGTAAATATTGAACTTATAATTATTAAAAGATACATACAATCAAAAATAAATGAGATGGACTTATAAGTGTTGTTAATGGTCTATTTTTTACCTTGTTGTAAATGACATTTTTGGTCTATGGGTTTTATGCCCTCGGATTATAGTTTTATAAGGAACAACACCCTTGTTTTGTTGCTTATTAATATCAACAACACACTAGTAGAACAACTAGTAACCCACATCAAGAGTAGGTAGACAACTCACCCACAACATGGGGAAGAGAATGATATTTAATTGAGGAGTGATTTTTTCTTTGCCAGTTGACAACCATCTAAGTTATACTATTACTAGGGTCCCCATCACAAGGGGGGGATGTGGTGGAACCCTCTTTGAGAGCCTGTCACCACAAGGATCAGAGTGCTAGCAATGTTGTACATAAACAACCAAAGCTTGGAACAAATTAGGAGCAACGGTCAGAGGAGGCTCCACACGACCAGAGGGGGTTGCACTAGTAGCAAGAGGTGGAGTAAGGTCCACCGAGTATGAGGGGGCCAAATTAGTAGAAGAAGCTTCACCTTGAGGATAGTCATCATCAATCTATCAAGAGTCATTAGAGGTAGAATCAAAGGTTAGGATTGTCAAATGATCATCATTAGCATCCTTCCACCAATTGGAAGCACCTTTACAACAAGAGAGAGAACAATTTGTAGCCAGATGGCTAGTAGAGAAGCACTGTCAACATTGAAAGAGGAGGCCCTCATAATCCAGTGAATGAGTCCATGGCCTATCACCAACCATGAGAAACACATCCATTAGAAGGGGTGTGGAGATGTCAATGTCAACTAAAATGAGAGTGAAGGTAAAGAGGACCATAGTGGTTGTAGCCTCATCGACCTTTAAGAAACGATCAATAGAGTTGTCGATGGTCTCAATGAAAGAATTCTCCCAAAAGTGAAGGGGAAGATTAGGAAGACAAATCCATAGTGGATGCACACTAAGTAGTTCGTGAAGAGGGTTAAAGGAGATTGTCCAAGGCTTGGATGAGAGAGAGTGATTCCCCTAAAGCCACAACTTGCCCAACACCAAATCTTGACGTTTAAAAGAAGAAAAAAAAAAATTAAAAACCCCTTTACACAAGGGAAACACTTAATGTTACCAAAAACTAAAGACCTCCAAGAATTTGTCACCTAATAATAAAGGTCTAGAAGAGAAGGCCAAGAACTGACGAATCTACAAACCAACCCATAATGTTGGTAGAAATCCACATTAGCTATCACATCTAGGGTACACACCACCATATGGGATGTCTTGGCACACGTAAGAGGTCGAGGTTTTCCCTTTCAAGGAATAAGAACAACTAATTTGGCAACACAAGAAAATCTCCATCCACTAGTAGCAAAGAGGCTTTTTGGGGGGCGGGGAGGCGGGGGGGACACCTCATTCACAACCTTAGTAGACCTAGTACCATGTCTTTGAGAAGAGTGCCCAGTGAGAATTGTTCCAACATAACGCCTTCCACTTGTAGTGCCAAGAACAAGAACCTCCAAATCATCCACAACTAAGAGTGGAGTAGCACCCAACAAAGCCCCCAACTCAAAGAGCATTGAGGCATCTAGGCATGATGAAACCCCCTGCTACAAGCCAAGATCACCAACATCCTACGGATTTGAAAATGCCTCTAAGGCGGGAGCATCAGTTTAAATGTTGTTAGAGTGGACATTGTGTCAATATTCCTAAAGGGTGTCGTTTGAACTCCCTTTTCAGCATATTTATATTGTTGAATGTCAATTTATGTATTAATGGCGATGATATTAACATGCTTAAGAATCAAGCTAGTAAACATTTAAAAATAAGCATATTGTGAATTTGTATCTAAATTCTAACTATACCTTAAACTATTTAACGTATATAATAACAATAATAAGTTCATTTCCACATAAGATTAACTTAGAATATTAAATCTATCAACTTTTATACTTGGAAAAAAAGTAGTATTACACTTAGGTATAAAATAATTAAGTTAAGTTTGATTTCCAAAATAGTCTAATCAAGGCATCACTTGGTAATGTGACTACATTTATTCTTGGCTCAACTAGCACAATAAAACATTTTCTTTTGAATTTGCTGCAACAAACTCTTTTTAAAAAGGTTTTATCCTCTCTATATAATAGGACCTTTCTTTGAATTGTGTGCCTTTTCAGAACTAGATAAAATTGTCTTTAGACATGCATGTGTGGTCTCTACAACATGACTTACTTTGTGCCAATTGAATACAAAAAGAGAGCCAATTATCCATTATATAATAATTCTTACTCAAGGTTTACTGATCTCAATTTTATCATCATCTACTTAGTTATTTCAACTAACAAGACATCTCAAATAGTATTTGTTGTTACAAAAATCCACCATAATGTCATAAAATCTCTCCAATAGTTCTTGGAGAGCATCACACTAACAAAGAGCTAATGGCTCAAGTGGGCTAGATTATATTTGATCTTCCACTTCTAACTTACACCAAGAAAAATAATTAAATTTAAACAAATCTTGCATTTAAACATTAAAATTTAATTTACATGTTCTAAAAAGACCAAAATTTACTTTTGCAAACATTTTACTTTATTTTAGGGCTTCTTTCAATTTACTAAAGCAATTTTTTTGCTTATGCGTTTTCATTATGCGAGCCTAGGTTAGTGTTTTAATGTATCATAATTCATAATAAAATTCATAGTTTAGAGTTGGATTCATAACATGTATCTCACAAATTGTAAATGCCTTTTTATTATAAACAAGCCTAAGTATTTTCAAGGATTGCTTGTCAAATTTATTTGAGCTTAAATCTACGTGCCAAACTATTTAAATGACATGATGATGTACAAGTGACTAGATGGCATGTAGATACTTCTTTATTTATTGATGGTGGCAGTGCTTTGCTCCATAATTGCTGACATTGACAAAGTGGGGGAAGGTTGGAGTTGTCACGTAGTTTTGTCAATTTCATTATAACCACTATTTTGTTAAATAGCACTCATTCAATATTTTAGGATAAGAAAACTAGATTTGATGGTGGATGGAGAAATAGTGAAAGTAAAGATGTTGATTTTAATGTTTTTTTACATAAATTTTCAGGTAAATTGTGTGAGAATTTTTTTCATCAACATTTTGGATCACATTCTGTGATCTATCATAGGATGATATAAGAGCACGAGGATAATTTTTTTCCCTCTTACTCTTATATCATCCCGATGATGGATCACAAAGTGTGATCCAAAATGTTGATGTGTTTTTTTTCACACAATCTACATTGAAAATTTATGTGCAATATCCTATGGATTGTGGAAATTGGATACCGTTAATTTAATATTTTTTCCATGTATGCTAAAACACATAAACAACCTCCGTAGGCATGAGTATAAAGGTTTGATTGCATGCTTAAATGCTTTAGAGGGCACTCACCATGAACTAATATTGCAAATGCTTCTTGTGCGACAAGCATATTTGACACTCTTTATTGGTATAAATAAGATTAGTGGTTTGTGAGGATGTCATTTATTTGTTGGTTTCTTCTAATCAATGTACTATTGACCTTGATTCTCATGGCTTTAACCCTTTCCCACTATCGTGTCTTCATGTTCTTGCACTTGGTTCTATTAGTATTGGTGGCTGAGTTGTTGGAGATTATATTGGAGTTGGAGTTGGTTATGATGCCAAGTCCTTTCTCACTGTGTGGAATTGTTCTTCTGGTCACTGTTTTGGTGTAGAAGCAATTGCCAGGGATTGGTAGATCAACCTCTATGCCCGTTGTTGGTTTTGGGAATGCTTGTAATTGTAGGGATAAACTAGGACCCTTCCCCTGTGCACAATCTTTCGTTGTGGTGGTTTGTGGGTAGATTGTGTTGAAAAATAAATATTTTTATCTATGTAGGGGCTTAATTAGTAGATTCAACAATCTTTAGCCTACCTTGCTCAACTTACATGATTATTGGAATCTTGGAAGCCTATCATTAAGGGTAAGAGTAAGTTCTTCCCTTATGTCAAGGGATTCTTCAATGCATCTTTTGAATCTTAAAGGACGCGTATTTGATGCTTGATGGAGGCTTGTTGATGTAGGGAGAGTACTCTTTCTTGGTCAAGTCTTGGACTACATCTTTCAACCTCCTTTGATAACCCCTCAATGTTACATTTGTATGGGTTTTCCTTCCAAATCTTCCTCTCTAGTTCTAGGAAAATTGTTACTATGAGGTCATTGGGAGCTTTATTGGTCATTTCTTGAAGGTTTAGTCAATTGCCTATTATATGGTTCACTCTACATATGCTTGAATCTTAGTGGATATTGATAGTTCTAAGCCTATTCATGTGGACATTATTTTGATGGTAGGGGATAGGCATTGGAGTCAACAACTTGATTACAAGGGTGTTCCTTTTATAAGTAGATATTTTTTTACCATCGAATACTTGGTTGTTGATTGCCCGCTTTTGAGGTGCAAGGGCGTTGCAACATTGTGGAAGAATGGTAGTGAACATCACTTGGCCATTTAAGTCTTTGATTCATAAGTTGATCATTCCTCTCATGATGGAAAGTCTCTTGAGGGTGTTGGTTCTTTTGTGATTGGTGTGACTTTGACGAGTCCCACTCAATTATTTTTCTCAATCAACTCATATGGGTAAGTCCCAACCACATTCTACTATGGTTATTTAGCCTGACATTCCATCAAGTTTAGTTTTGTTTCATTTTACACAAGGTGGTCATTTAGTTTACTTTGTCTTGACTTTCATCTATTTGTACTATATGCATTGTTGGGGCCTCTACGAAGGAATCCCTTCCCACTTCTCTTTTCTATTCAATTGGATGTTGGTATTTCCTAGAATATTATACAAATGTGCAAGAAAGGTCTTCACAAATTTTCTCCAAAACTCATACTAGAGTGAAGGGTGAGATTGAACAAGGTTGGTTTTGACAATGATTAGATTGGATCCTCAAGAGATCCTTGTTATTTGTTACTTTTTGGTGTTTATGTTTGGTAGGTTGGCTATAGTAGTGTTTGTTGGTCTCCTATAATGATTCATTAATAACTAAGCCCTAAGTTGTAACTTAGAGAATAGATATCTGTACTGAGTAGTTATCTCACTCATCAAGAAGGTTCATTTATTCATCAAACCAAGAACGCGAACTTTAAATGGGTTTGCACTATATGTGCATTAGGAATCATTTGTAGTCATTCAATGCTATAAATAGAAAGGAAACAATATTGAAAGTAAAATTATTGAAAGGAAATAGATGGAATATGATAATGGTCCCAACCGGTGCTGAGAGGGGAGGGGTGAATCAACACCCACTAAAATAAAATCTGATATAATGTAACTAAAACTGTTAAGCAGAATAGATTCTATCACAGAAATAGCTATAACACAATCAAGCAACAATCAACACCAAATTTATCACGTGGAAACCCAAATTGGGAGAAAACCAAGGTGTGAGAAAACCTCACAAATTTTGCACTCTTCTAAAGTGTGCCTTGTAAGGAGCCTTCCCTGTTAAAAGATTGCAAACGCATGGTTAGATGCGACCCGGTTAAAAGATTTATATAAATATTTTTACCGTGATATTCTATGAACGAGCAAGGAATGAATGAATATTAGGTAAGATTTTTACACTCATATTGGTAAAATAATAAATTAATATACTAATAATATTTTGATAATATTATATGTTTAATTTTTAAATTTTTATTCTTTTTATTATTATATTATATGTTATTTAGTAATTTTAACAAATATAATTCTATGAAAATTTTAATAATGATATTGTTTCATTTTAAAAAATTATTTAATATATATAGTTAAATAATGACATTCAAAATTATTTAATACACATAATTAAATAATAGTTTATAATGTTCAAATTTAAAGAACAATTTAAAATATAAATGTTTTTTTTTATATTTAATGTTGGATAATTTAGCCTTTGAAACTAAATATAACTTTTATAAACGTCTAATTTATTGTGATATAGAACACTTAGCACACATTGTATTGTGAGGGTTGAACCATTAACCTTTCTTAAATGTCATCTATCCAAGGTTAAGCCCACTTAGCTTACTATCTCATTTAAAATCTTGATAATTTTCATAATAAACTATATATTTAATTTATATTCTTATTTATTTTAATAATATGTTATTTCTATTAGTAACTATTGTTTTTCTATATTTTGAAGTCTAATCTCAATATCAACATACATTTGAATTAAGTATGAGTAGTTAATTTATTATATACATATAAATAATACTTAATTTGAATTAATAGTAATTTTTGTTTAGTAATGTTTCTTAAGTGTATTTTCTTTTATCTTCAAATTCTCCAATTTAGTGAACATGAATTATATATTACTAATTTTTTTAAATCTAAATTCATTTTTAAATATTCACTACACAAATAATGATATAGTAAAAAAATCTTTAAAAATTAGAAAATAAAGTCAAAATTTAATGGTCACATCAATACATATATTGTTAATCTATAAAAAAATATCATATAAGTATTCTAAATAATTTTAAAATTATAAACAAAGTTTATATTGGCAATATATATAATAAAAGTAAATATAATTATTAATAAAATTATATATTTTCATATTTTAAATATTAGATTATAATTTGATTTTTTAAATATTTTTATTTATATTAATAATTACTATATTATAACATATATAATGTATAATAAAAGTAATTTTAAGATATAAAAATACCATATACATTTATTATAAAAATATTGAAACATGTAATTTCAAAAATACTTATATTAATTATATTAGTTAACAGCTATATATGTTATAATAAATTTATATTATTAAAATTTTCAAATTTATTATATGAAATTTCTTACACAGATATATGTAATATGATATTAAAAATTAATATAAATAATAGATAAAAGGTTAGAAAAAATCTAATAAACATAAATATTTTGAAACTTTAAAAAATAAAATTAGAAAACTTCTGAAGAGCACACTAAAACGTATTTCTTACCAAGTGAACATTTGAACGTTTTTTTACAAACTCTTCTTCTATATTTTGGGGTAGGGTTTAGCCACGACCTCAAATTGGTATTGGAGATACCATACATGTTCTAGAGTTGTTTCCATTATGCCCACAATGAGAACACTTCCCACTTAACAGCTCCTTTGCCATTCACCCAAAAACAAAAAACAAACTTTTGAAAAAAAGCAGCCTGCCAGCCAAGAACTCTACGCCCAATAGCATGAACAATTTGGTTGTATATATGAATGACAATATAGTATTAGGGACTTCATCTTGAAAGCTAAAGTCCCTTATAAATCAGAAAGAAGAACTAAATTTATCTGAGCTATGAAGGGAGGATCATAACAAATGGACGGTATTAAGACTTCCAATACAGAGCACAAGCCAGCTACATATAATGGTTCTTCAAGTTAGCAAGATGTAAAGATCCATTCTGAGAGCACTCACAACCCTATAATGTTCAAGAGAAAATAGATCATAAAAATAACGCATGGACTATACAACTTTGTGAGCCAATTTTAGGGATCTTGAAGTTGTTTCTCCTCAATGAGATGATGATGAACATCCTAAATTGGGTAGTGGTTTTGATACTTTGGTAGAATGTCACTCCAATAAACTTGCAAATTGCATCGTAGTAATCTTTGCCATCATGAATTTTTTTGTTTGTCTGATCAGATGTTTTGATAAAGATTGACTACTTGGAAAGATTTTTGTTTCGTTCATGATATGTATTTAAACTATTGCTTTGTCCTTCCACATTTTGCACACATATCTACCAGATCATTTACACCTTCCGTTATGTCAAAGCATTCCAACCATGGTATTTGCTGAAAATCCAACTTTCATTAGGCTTTGATGGATATCCATGCATGTCCATACCCTGTTCTGAAGCTCCCATTTTATCATGGGCAGGTAGGATGCTGGCAAAGGTTGTTGAATTAGGCTTTACACCTGCTTGCATTTGCTTGAGAGTGTCTAAAGCCTTTTCAACAAATTCATTCTATGCATATCCAGCAATCATTGCAATCCATGAGACCACGTTTTTCTCAGGGATATTGCCATTGGTTTTCTATACTTTGATGGATGCCCATACCCTGTTTTAGAGCATCCATTTTGACATAGGCAGCGAGGATGTTGGCAAAGGTCAGTACTGAATAAAACAGTAATCAGATTGGTTTTTTATTTTGTCAAATATGACATGATTATCTATGGGTTTAATAATTAGAAATGTAACACAGTTCCAATCAAAGTCCATGGTGTATATGTTGCCACTTGATAGTTGTATATTAAGGCATCAAATGTTTAACAATTCTTGTTTTAGTTCACAAATTTTCAGATTTTTATTATTTATATCTTTTGCATAGGATCATCTATGTATTTCTTATAAAAATTACCAACTTCTTGGTTCAATGTATAGGAATACAGTCAAAGAAAAACATAGAATCAACTTTACAATATTGAAAATTATTATTTTTCAAAAGAATAAAAATAAACAAATGTAATTCAACATGGTCAAATATGTAATACATATATTTTTTAATATTGCAAATACGATTGTATGTAAATGCTTCTAATATTTACTTTGAAAATAGCCTATTTTGTGGGAAAACCACATATTATATAATCATCTTTATTTTTTCCCCTTTTTTGCATTACTTTTGTTGATTTTTTTCCCAAAATTATCATATATTTCTATAGGATCACAATTAATCTTATAAAAACTTACAAATATTTTCCAATCGACATAACCCTTGCACCTTTTGGTGCAAGTACTAATTGATATGTTTCTCAATGTCAAAATATACATTGTGACAATTTACTATTTGTGCAATAAAAGTATAACCAACATTACATGTCAACATCAGCATAAACATGTTTGTTAATAACAGAAACAACATGCATGGTCTGGAAGGCTTAAGATTGCGACGCAACATACAACGTATCACAAGTATATGCATACATAATTATGTATATATGTATGTATATATATACATATGGACTCGCTCTCATTTTTCAATGTGTAGCCATTTAATTCTCTCACCACCCTATTATCTTCACCGTCGGCCACACATATAGCTTGGTTGGGACTCATTGCCCAACATTATTGAAACTTGAAAACATCTATATGTAATCATGCACTAATATATATAATTATGTATACATATATAATGAAACCCTCCAAACCATGCAAATAATTATTTCATAGTATAATTATACAAATAATTATGTGACATTATAATAAAATCATGAAAAACATTTAGAATGCATGATATGTAATGGTGAAACATGTACACCTATATGTAATGGAGAAACATGTACACATATATATAGATGAATACATGTGTGTGTATATATATTTATATATGCATACATATAATGAAACCAGTAAAAAAAAATCATTTGAATGGAACCCTTGATGACATATAGATAATTATTTCACAACATAATGAAACTCTCGACCCCATACAAGTAATTATTTCACGGTAGAATGAAACAATTGATTCTATAACAATAATTAGTTCACAATAAAATGAAATCTGTAAAACTAAATCATTTGAATGTAACCCTTGATGTCATATAGATAGTTATGGTGTAACAATGAAATCCTACATGAATTCATACGATTAATGGAAATTTGACAAAATAGGTGGAAGAAAAAAGATGAAATCATCTATGCAAAAATGATATGAGAAATTATGGGTTGACCATATGTGTCACATTATCAATTGAGAGAGACCATTGAAATGAAACCCTCAACTCCATAGAAAGAAATGATGAAAAAAAAGCAAATTGCAGGTACAAAGGAGCAAAACTCCATCATTGAACACCCAATGATTTCGTATGATTCATATGTATGTGTGTATGTATGTATGTATGTATATGCATTTTGTATAAAATAAATGAAATCATTTGAATGAAACCCTTGATGTCATATAGATAATTTTTTCACGGTATAATGAAACCCCATATATAATCTTAACATGAATGATAAGATGCGACTCTCATATGATTATAAAATGAATGATGTTGTAGTTTATATATTTGAACCCTAAGAATAATTAAACTTGATCGAAAATAATAAATTTGTGTGCCCCAAAATATATAGGACACTATGATAATACTTACCGGTTACTGAGAGGGGGGGAGGGGTGAATCAGTAAATACTCGCTGTTATACTTTTAATTCTGAAGTTCTTAACCTTAATTGATAAACAAAATATAACAGTCATTCATAAGCATAAACAGAATCACATAGATCAACACAAGTATTTTTACATAGAAACCCTCTATTAGAAGAAAAAAACCACAGTGAGACAGAGCTCACAACTTCACTACTTCAAAATGAAGGTGCCCTGTTAGGAGCTTACAAAGCACTGGTTAAGGTGCTACCCGGTTAAGGGATTTTACAAGAGATCTATTAAGATCTAAACCCTGTTAGGAGCTGCCTAGTTATAGGACTTTGAACATCAACAAGATGTTACCATGTTAGGGGATTTTTACAACGAACCAATTAAGTCCACCCTAATATAGGGATTTGAATATGCTTTCACTACTGATAAAAGTAATGATTTGTTATGACATTGAATGTCTGATTAGATCATACATCTTTCTCTGGTTGCCTAGCTATTGATCTCTGCTACCTCTATGTTTGCAGCTCTTCTCTCAGAAGATGTCTCTCCCCTTCTCTATGCAATCACTCATAATCAACAACACCATACTTTGTGTCCTATGACTAATATTTATACAAGAGTGATCCTCTTGACTCATGGAACTGCCAGGGAGTAAACTTGACCATAAAATATGCAACGCAAGAAAGCTGTGCATTGTGATCTAGAGTTTATCTTGAGATCATCTGTAGAATTTAAAGCTAACTCTTGTTGAAAGGTTAACTTTACATCGAAGTAATCGATGTCTCACATAATTAGGCTCTTAACTTAAATTGCTTCTGCAGAATCCGGTGCGGATCTTTTAGGCAGTTTGACCGGTGTATCTTGTACCCGATTTCAACTCTGCATGACCTCTGAGACCGGTACTAGATCGGTCTACCGATGTAGACCATTCATTGCATTAACCAGTGCATACACTCTATTTACAGTCTACCGGTGGCTTCTAAGTAACGTGAGTGATCGGTGAACCTTTACCAATACATGGGGTTTGTAAGTTTTACACTAATGACAACTTAAGTTCCTAACAATCTTCCCATTTGTCATTGGTGGCAAAACTATACACAATACCATACTCACTTACTTGTCTTTCCTGTAGAACACTTCCCCTATCTAAGTGCTCCGGTGGCAGTTGGCTGCTCCTTTTTTTGTTCTGCTCTTCATCTCTCCTCTGTTCTTCTTTTGTTCGCTCTTTGTCTTGCTACTTTCTTCTCCTTTTTGCCCCCAGAAGACAAAGGGTTATGCTTCACTTCACATTTGTAGTTTGGTGAAGATATCCTTGTAAATTGTTTTGGCCGAGTGAAGGAATGGTGCCCATTGACCGGTTACATGTTCAATATTCTTGAGGGCTGCTGTGAGGGAAACAGTTATGTTTTCCATGTCTTCAACAGTCTTGTAATCCGGTTCATTTATCAGAGCTTCTGATTTTTAATATTGCATGACATTCCTTTTTTTCAAAACTGCACGTCATTTCTATTTCCAAAAAAATAGTACAGCTTCTTCTCACGAATGCTGAGGGTACGGTTTAGCCACGACCTCAAATTGGTATTGGAGATACCATAGATGTTCTAGAGTTGTTTCCATTATGCCCACAACGAGAACACTTCCCACTTAACAGCTCCTTTGCCATTCATCCAAAAACAAAAAAACAAACTTTTGAAAAAAAAGCAGCCTGACAGCCAAGAATTCTACACCCTATAGAATGAACAATTTGGTTGTATATATGAATGACAATATAGTATTAGGGCCTTCCTCCCTTATAAATCAGAAAGAAGAACTAAATTTATCTGAGCTATGAAGGGAGGGTCATAACAAATGGACGGTATTAAGTCTTCCAATACAGAGCACAAGCCAGCTATATATAATGGTTCTTCAAGTTAGCAAGATGTAAGATCCATTCTGAAAGCACTCACAACACTATAATGTTCAAGAGAAAATAGATCATAAAAATAACGCATGGACTATACAACTTTGTGAGCCAATTTTAGGGATCTTGAAGTTGCTTCTCCTCCATGAGATGATGATGGACATCCTAAATTGGGTAGTGGTTTTGATACTTTGGTAGAATGTCACTCCAATAAACCTGCAAATTGCATCCTAGTAATCTTTGCCATCATGAATTTTTTTTGTTTGTCTGATCAGATGTTTTGATAAAGATTGACTTCTTGGAAAGATTTTTGTTTCGTTCATGATATGTATTTAAACTATTGCATTTTGCTTCCACATTTTGCACACATATCTATCAGATCATTTACACCTTCCATTATGTCAAAGCATTCCAACCATGGTATTTGATGAAAATCCAACTTTCATTAGGCTTTGGTGGATATCCATGCATGTCCATACCCTGTTCTGAAGCTCCCATTTTATCATGGGCAGGTAGGATGCTGGCAAAGGTTGTTGAATTAGGCTTTACACCTTCTTGCATTTGCTTGAGAGTGTCTAAAACCTTTTCAACAAATTCATTCTGTGCATATCCAGAAATCATTGCAATCCATGAGACCACGTTTTTCTCAGCGATATTGCCATTCGTTTTCTATACTTTTGATGGATGCCCATACCCTGTTTTAGAGCTTCCATTTTGACATAGGCAGGGAGGATGTTGGCAAAGGTCGGGACTGAATAAAACAGTAATAATATTGGTTTTTTATTTTGTCAAATATGACATGAGTATCTATAGGTTTAATAATTAAAAATGTATCACAGTTCCAATCAAAGTTCATGGTGTATATGTTGCCTCTTGATAGTTGTATATTAATGCATCAAATGTTTAACAAATCTTTTTCAGTTCACAAATGTTCAGATTTCTATTATTTATATCTTTTGCATAGGACCATCTATGCATTTCTTATAAAAATTACCAGCTTCTTGTTTCAATGTATAGGAATCATCAACTTTATAATATTGAAAATTATTTCTAAAAAAAGAATAAAAAATAAAAAACTTTAATTTAATATGGTCAAATATGTAATACATATATTTTTTAATATTGCAAACAAGATTGTATGTAAATGTTTCTAATATTTACTTTGAAAATAGTCTATTATATAGGAAAACCACATAGTATATAATCATCTTTGTTTTTTTGCCTCTTCTGCATTACTTTTTTTTGTTGAATTTTTCTTGCAAAATTGTTAGGATCACAATTAATATTATAAAAACTTACAAATATTTTCTTATCGACATAACCCTTGAACCTTCTTTGGGTGCGAGTGCTAATTGATATGTTTGTCAATGTTAAAATATACTTTGTGACAATTTACTATTTGTGCAATAAAAGTATAACTAACATTACATGTCAGCATAAACATGTTTGTTAAGAACACAAGCAACATGCATGGCCTAGAAGGCTTAGGACTGCAACACAACATACAATGTATCACGAGTATATGCATACATAATTATGTATGTATACATATACTTATGGACTCACTCTCATTTTTCAATGTGTAGCCATTTAATTCTCTCACCACCCTATTATCTTCACTGTCGGCCACACATATAGCTTGGTTGGGACTCATTGCCCAACATTATTGAAACTTGAAAACATCTATATGTAATTATGTATTAATATATAAAATTATGTATACATATTTTTAAAAATATATATGTAATTATGTATACATATATATAATTATGTAGACATATATAATGAAACCCTCCAGACCGTTCACAGTATAATTATACAAATAATTATGTGACATTATAATAAAATCATTAAAAACATTTAGAATGCATGATATGTAATGGTGAAACATGTACACATATATATAGATGAATACATGTGCATGTATACATATTTATATATGCATACATATAATGAAACCAGTAAAAAAATCATTTGAATGGAATTCTTGATGACATATAGATAATTATTTCACAACATAATGAAACCCTTGACCTATACAAGTAATTATTTCATGGTAGAATGAAAGAATTGATGCTATAACGATAATTAGTTCACAATAAAATGAAATCAGTAAAACAAAATTATTTGAATGTAACCCTTGATGTCATATAGATAATTATGGTGTAACAATGAAATCCTACATGAATTCATATGATTGATGCAAATTTGAGAAAATAGGTGGAGGATAAGATAGATAAGATAAGATAAATTTATTAATGTCCAATGGAAGACCAACAAGGATCTATGGGACAGGAATCACTGACTGCAAAAATGATACGAGAAATTATGGGTTGACCATATATGCCACATTATCAATTGAGAGAGATCATTGAAATGAAACCCTCAACTCCATAGAGAGAAATGATGAAAAAAAATGCAAATTGTAGGTACAAGGGAGCAAAACTCCATCATTGAACATCCAACAATTTAATATGTATGTATGTATGTATGCATGTATATGCATTTTTTATAAAATTAAAGAAATCATTTCAATGAAACCCTTAATGTCATATAGGTAATTATTTCACAGTATAATGAAACCCTATATTTCACAATATAATGAAACCTTGTATATAATCTTAACATGAATGATAAGATGCAAGGGATACAAATGTGACTCCCATATGATTATAAAATAAATGATGTTGTAGTTTATAAGTTTCAACCCTAAGAATAATTAAACTTGACCAAAAACAGTAAATTTGTGTGCCTCAAAATATATAAGACACTAAGTACATTAACTGAAAATAGTATATTAATTTATGAAAACATGAATCTGGTTATTCTGCATGTACCAACTTGAACAAGCTCCATTTAATCAGGATTGTGCAAAAAATGGCTTCTTGAGCTTTGAATTTTGTAGAGGGTATTTAGTGAAAATATAGATGAATTCATAATGAAAATGACCATGGAACTCCCTCTTATAAATGCATTTGAATGTAGAAAGTGAATGCATTCATTTGTGGTAGTTGATTTTCAAATTTGAATATTGGTGGAAAACAATTAGTCATTTCATATTTGCATCTACAATTTAAGTATGATTCCTACAATGGCTTCAATGAATTCAATTATATATATATATATATATATATATATATATATATATATATATATAGCCTTACACCGCTCGTTGCAAATGAAAGCACTAATACTAGATGAAGCAAGTGCATGAAGAAGTGAAAGGAAGTTTGGGAAAAAGTGTAGTCGATAGCCTATAAAGCTAATGGTCGTTTTATATTATGTCATGTTATGCACCATTAACTGTGCACATGTAAATGTCATTTGAGGACATTTTGACTTTTGGGCCACTTGCATAGACTGGTTATTGCAAACAAATATTTTTATAAATGATAAATTGACTTATTTTGTGCAACTTGCTTTCTATTAAAATTATATATGTACCACTAGTGGTTTTTGTTTTTGTATAATTTTTTTTTTATCAACTATACATTTACTAATGAACATACATTGGTGTACAAGAAAATATTTATCGGTCCAATTAAAAGTGTGTAATGACTAGAACATAATATTTTTTAAGGGTCAAGATGACACTAAGTGAACAATTATTGAAATACAATTTACTACTAATGCTCTTCCCCTAATTATCACTTTAAAAGATTGCAAATACAAATTCAATTTGCTTTGCAACAACGATGGTTAAGTATAAGCTTGCACAAATCACGTGACTTTCCATGCCAACAAGCACCCTAGTTATGTTATTAGATTGACATGCTATTTGGCTGAAAACAAATAAAATATGATTACCATGGTTATGTTAGTCTATTCATAGCCCAAGGTTGATCAAGTTTCTATAGTTTTGTTTGCAAGTCATTTTTGTTATTCACATTGTCAAGGTGACCTAAATTTAGAGTTTAGAAGATCACTGGGTAAAACATATTATACTCAATTATAATGCATTTTATCATTTTTTTAATAAAAAAGAGAAAATTAGGACAATGGTAGGATTATAAATTGAATAAACTTGTAATGGTTGGAATGAGAAACTATGCAAAGAAAAATAAAAGACCTACAATATGAAGTTAAAGAGACATCTGCAATAGAAATAGATGTGAAGTAATAATGTGAATTTTGTAACGTCACAACCATCTACATTGGAAGTTTTGAATTTGTGTTTCTTTATTTGTTTAACTGATTGCATTTATCTCTTTTGTTTAGTGTGATATTTTCCCTTGTTAAATAAGTATTTACATGAGTAGTTTATTTTATGTACTTTATATATTATGTTAAATTATTTCTAAATATGAATGAGCTTGTAAACAAAGTGTTGTTAGGAATATTGCATCATAAGATGTATATAATAGTTATTGTTAGGTTTATTAGAGTCTATTAAATAGATTATTATAATAATATAATTGTGTTTATATTGAGTTGTTAAAATAATTCAATCTATTTGGAAACATTGTTTATAGAGTTTCTTACAAAATAGGATATGACAATCTGATATATATATATATGTAATATGTATTGAATGAAAAATATGAAGCATTGCACTGTTTGTATTTAATTTTTGCAACTTCTATTTATTTGTGCCCATATTTCTAATATGGTATTAGAGCATAAGCATTATTTCCTCAGTGCATGTTTCTCTCTCTTCAAAATGTTGTAGCATTTTGATATATGTGCAAGGCCTTTGAATGTGAGAGGTACAAGGTAGGCATTTTGACATACATACATATTGAAGGATGATAATTGATCTTCAATCATCAATAATCAATAGTTTTTCAATTGAAGCTCTATTTAGTTTTATAGTGATAGGTTCGTACTAGAATTATCAATCTAGAGTCATGAAATGTATGTCTACCAAAAAGTGTCATTGTTTTTTATAAAAATAAAATTTATATTGTTTATAATTGGACGCATTATCGTTTGTATACGATGTCCACATTAAGGGGGGTGATTCCAAAATTGAGTTTCAAAACAAAAATTTCTAAATAACAAGTCTACTAGAGGATGGAGGCACAAGAGGTTGGGGAGCATTCAACAACCTCATGATAGTCACTAGCAATGAGTTTGTCAAAATGAATTAGTGACAAAACTATTTGTACCAAAACAACTAAAGCCAAAATCAATTTCCAGGTGGCAACGATATCTCATATCATTTGTGATCAACATGGCAATGATCTATAATGGTTGTTGCATAAGCAACAACGGGGGCTTAGTGTTCAAGCTTTTTATGTTGTGGTTGGATGTATATGTCTCCAATCACATTTCTTGGTAGCTTGTGAATGGTTGTGTTTGTCTACATTCATGAGATGGTAGTTATGATTGGATGTTTTTGTCCCCAATTATAATTGTTGTGAGCAAATGTGTTTGCCCCCAATTATGATTGTTGTGAGAAGATGTGTGGGTCTCTATTCATAACCTTGATTTTGGATAGATGTGCTTGTTCCTTTCCAAATTTGATGTAAGACTTAGGATAGATGCGGTAGTCATTATCCTTGGTTCCATGGGTAGATGTGATTATCCATATCCTTGGATGAAAGCATAGTAACCGTAGTGAGGCTAATCTTACTATTGCTTGTCACGAGTAGATGTGTATGTCACTAATCATACCTATCATGAACTATTGGACATGATCATCAAGTATTATTGCTCCAATATCCCCATTTGAAGAATGATGCAATATGGGAGGTATTAGGAATATTGCATCATAGGATGTATATAATAATTATTGTTAGGTTTGATAGAGTTTGTTAAATATGTTATTATAATAGTGGTACAAATGTGTTTATAAATAGTTGTTAAAACAACTATCTATTTAGTAACATTGTTTATAGAGTTTCCTACAAAATAAGATATGCGAATACTATATATATGTAATATGCATTGAATGAAAAATATGAAGCACCATATTGTTTGTGTTTCTATTTATCTATGCCCATATTTCTAATAAGTGTAACCCACATGAATAAATTGATATTCTCTTCTAGACACAACATGCATACATTTCATACCCTCTAGACTCAATATTTTTAAAAATATGCTAATATGCTAACACTTAGCAACCAACCATGGTACCAAAACTCCGATTTCCTCTACATAACCTTGCATATGATCTGCATCAAAGATACATAAATACCTGTGTACACCTCTATATATAGAAAATTACATATTTTCAAGTACACATTAATGTATAATGGAGCTTCTAGCGTATATTTAAAATAAACAAGAAATTTAAGAACATGTTCCAATAATATGCCAAACTGAAACTTCAAATTTCACATTTCTAAGGTAACATTGAATCCATTTGATGGGCAGCGTAATTCCAAGGAAGCAGAATAGAGACAGATATTGAAATTAAAATTATAATATGTTAACTGTGAGGTTTAGCTCTATATATGATCCGACCCTTTAGAAATGGCATGGTTTAGGTGTACGTTCCTAGTAAATGAAGATAATGAAAACAAGACCATGACGCGGAGAATGCATATTGAATGTACTCAAAGACAAATACATTCTTCAATATGAACGCATTCTCATAAAATATATAATTAATTAAACATAAAGGTGCATATTACAAGTCAACAACATTACAGAATGCACTATAACTTATGGGCACTGGCAATGAGATTTTGCCATTTATTTGAAGCAAATCTTTCATTGAGTAGAAAACTATATTGCAAAAATGCACTACAATAATTCATTTCTCTGTTGTAAAGTATGCTGTTTCTAGAGCTTTGGCTTTTTCAGTTATGATTCCCAACGCATCTCCTTTTGTCCCTGAATAAGCCTTCTCCTGTAAATAAATTAAATAACCAGTTATTAATCACCAGCATTTGCTTCGAAAGACAATTGTTTTACGAGAATAGGCTAATTATTAAAATGGTCTTGTAGAGCGGTTTCCCTGTGTTTAGGATAATAACATAACATACAAAATGATAATAAAATTGACAATGACTTGAGCAAAATTTCCACATCAATCTTTAACTCTAGATTATATCAAGCTTCAAGCTATTTCAAGAACGAGGACATGTTAACCATGTTATATTTGTGATGTTCACTGATCACAATTATTGCAGGTAAACAACAAGACAACGAATGATTGAATTAGTCATCGGACAGTCAAATGTCATATTGATTGCATGAAATGATGAAAATAACGAGTGTCTGGAGTGACTCAAAAAAATCAATTGCTGGTCTTGGCTCTGGGAATCAAAAACAAAAAATGTGGTTGAAAAGCAAAACAATGAGATCATCCAAGTTTGACTGGTGCCAACCTTGAAGATTGATGTACTAAGGTTATGGTGGAGATGAATCTAGGCAATGTTCCGAGGAATAATTTTGGACTATCCTCAGTTGCCATGTTCAAGAGTGACAATAAGGTGGCCAATCAATCTACCTAAGTAAACAGAATTAGGGCATAAGTAAGCAGAATCAGGGGTGGGAAACTCAGGCAAGAACATGATTACTAATAGTGTAATAATAAGGAATCGGTGGCTGCTGGAATGGATTAGTGAGCAAATGATGACTCTCTGCAAAGGATGCATTCACATTGCTGATGATGAGAATCATAGGGATTTCTATATTGATAATGTAACACTATTGTACATAATCCTAGGTGTAGCAAGCCGAGTAGAATAATATTTTATCTTTATATTTGCTAGATGCACTTGAAGCTGAACATCATTTCATATTGATATATACGTACGTTGTATCCCATTTTGGATGATTGGAATATGAGTTTCATTCAATACTTTCTTGTTGTCTAATTTACCGTCCATTTTATTTTGCTAATCTTTCATCTGTATTTCATATCTGGGCCTACATTGGTATCAGAACAAGGTTGTGGGAGAAGGATGGATAGAAAGTTACAAATGGTTTGGAATATTTGTTCATAGAGGTGCCAGTTTATATTGTGAAATTTTTTAGCAAACTCATTTTTATTTTGAATGTTCATTATTTCTGTGTAATTTCCAATTTTATCATGGAGAAAAGCATATTGCCAGCCATGTAACTGCAGATTTGTTCCAGGAAGGCACAGATTTATTCAAAGGAGATTGGAGTTCTTGTAACCGTCCCATGCAGCAGTTGTTTTCTGCACCTTTTACATTAAGCTAGCGCTCTTTATCTATCACATTAAAAGATCTTGGTAGAGGAATGCTCTGCTCAATTATAATATTCATTCTTTCTGTGTGCAATTTCTAAATTCAGTAAGTATTGTCACTCTTCCTTGTTTCCACATATGGTTTTCTATCGCCACATTCAAATCTCTCTTTCTAGAATCTTACTCGTCTACCTCTTTGCTGGTTCTGTCTACTCTCGTAGCTATTGTTCAACTACTCCTCTACCTTCATTGCAAACCAAAATGCTCCTGCTACTGTCGTCAACCTTACCAAGCTTAGTTCTTCCTGAATGCATTTGATATTTAAAGCAGCAAAACAAGGGTGCTGTCCCTCTTAAACAACATCCCAGCGGGCAACTAACAGAAGATTAACAATTACAGCATAATAACAGCACTCTAACCAAATATAAAAAACAGCCTAACCAGTATCACCATAATTTAAACCATACCAAGAACCATGTCCATAGTAACCACTACTAACACTACCATTATCCACAGTATAGAACCAAAAAGTAATAAAAGTCTTTGAAAGTGACCACGCAGGGTCATACCCGAATAAACTAGTAAAGAAGAAAATAATAGCATGTAATATCCCCAATGGATATTATTTTTTTTCCCCAAATTTGTCAAATATATATAGCTCAAAAATTAACAAATGAATTCATGCAATAGCTTTTAGATTAACCAACAAATACCAAAAAATACCCAGATAAAATAATCTCAGAAATATTATTGCATTCAATCTTGAGCAGTTTAATAACAAGATCCAATCTTAAAAATAGAAGTCGTAGTTGGATTGGAAAACTAGAAAAGAACCTAAAACACAATGTGAACTCCGTTGCGAATCCACCTCAAGTGATGAATTGGATTTCTGTCCAATCCACCAAGAAAGCCTGAAGGTTTCCGTCCTCAGGTTTCAGAATCGAAAACTATAAGCTTCCCAAATTATCTAAGAGAATAGAAATCAACTCATAAACCAAGCATGCTGAAATGAGCTCCTCTTTTTTCTTTTAAGCACAACCTGGTGACTCTTCACATTCCCCTTTCTGTCTTTCGTCTTCTTCCTCTTTTGTCACCTTTTTATCCTCTTTTAATATTAAAATGAATTTTAGTAATTGGCATTAAGCTCCAAATAAGTCACTTTTAATATTTTATGAATTTAGCTTTTAATTTTCTAATGTCCCAAAAAAAGGGACATTACAGTCCTCCATCCCTGAGATTGCTTGTCCTCAAGCAATCATGAACATGTAAACCAATACCAGGATCCCATATCAATCTGCAAGATTCTCTATAGCTCATTCCGGAATCTCTGAGATCAAGACATGTCACACTGTGAAGTCAAATGTTAGGATGCAACTCATCCATCAATAAGATCCTTGGATCCCAAGTCAGTCTAAGAAACGCTGCTTCACCTATCTGCTGCGTCACTCTGAAAATAACAACACAGCCTCAATTTGAGAAGCAACTCATCATGATCCACAAGAAGCAAAGCCCTCATCCTGTCAACACTTGGGTCCCAAACTAGTCTATCCATCCAATCCTGGGAGTAGAAATAGATGTTTATCATTCTACCCTCTTCCTGTAATAGTCATATGAATAAGTAGTTCACCCAACAGATGCCAAAAACATCTTCAATATGCACGAAGATCAACTCATAAGACCACTATATGTTGCAGCTATAATCCAAGTTAGCAATAAGAATGATAACAATGTTGTCACCGTGCCCCTGTACCGGAAAGATGATAATCTCATATGGGATATCCCTTGAGTAAAGATGTCTCTACAAATCTACATACAACTCAATACCCATTGTAGACCATGCCAATTCTGAAAATGCAGTAGAAGACCAAGCGGGACAGCTACTAATAACGGAAGTATGGTTGAAGATAAAATCACCAATCAATAAGTAGACAGCTGTCATATCAAAAGAACTGTGGCAAATCTATAGATGAGCTGTAGGAGCCTTCATTACTCCTCAAAGACAACTCTGAAAAATCTGATTCACTACAAGTGCCACCAATTAAACCAGCATCTCCACTAATGAAAAGATCACCATCAAGTGGAATTTCGGAACTAGTTTCACTTGGTTCATCTTTATCTTTTTCCCTTGTGTCACATCTTCATTCATTTCAAACACCTTTTCACTGAAAATAATAAGGCCACTCCTTGTACTAAGGTTACCAACACTTGTAGACCCCTGATCATATTCGTTTCCATGTGTTAAAGCTACAATTTCATGTGAGTGTGAAGATAAACCTTTGCTGTCCCAAATCAGAAGTTTAGACTCCTCTTGTAAACTTTCTTTGGACTCATCACAAATCAGCATGTCTTGGCTTGCCATATGTCTTTCCCGAGTGATCAAAGGTGGTGATGCATCACTTAAATCCCCTTCATAAGATGTCACAAGGCTGCAAGGTGTTTCTCTGTTGAAATGTTTAGTCCATTCATCAACAGTTTGGATGTCTCTAGTATGTAGTTTGCTAATAACATTGTCTCCCATTTTTTCCCTCAAAAGTTCATCAACACCCTCTACTATTTGTTTGATCTCCATCTCCCTCGTGCCCACTTCTAGACCTTTGTTTGTAGATGAAACAAAGTGATTTTCTGATTGGTATAGAGAGAAATGAGTCATGCTAAGCTGGTAACAAAGATCATCAACCTCATTTTCCTTGTCTTCCCCAAATTTGATGGCAAGATCCCTATCAATTAACAGCTGCAAGTAGTATGATTTCATTCTTTTGAAAGCTTTTTTGATGGTGTGCAATTGAGAACTAGTAACACCACATGCAATTCCTTTTTGCATCTCATCCATTTTGGTCTTCCACATAAGATCTTCAATGAATTTGTAAGAATCATCTGCCCTTGTTAACACTTGTACAAGCTTCTCTTCCGTAACCAATAACATGTCCATCAAATCATGCAGTGATAAAGGTTTTTGTCCAAATTCATCTAAGGAATATGAGCTGTCACTTGTCAAATTTTCTAATTTGTCTTCAACTAATGGAGCAACATTACCATCCCCCTTGCTTCTATAGCTGGTGATTTGTAATCTTCATGTGTGGATTTCTCAACGAACTTTTTTTCTTCATATGTTCTATCAATACGGTTCTGCAAGTCACCAACAATTAGTTCTGAATACTCCTCGCCTGTAATGATTGATTCTTCCTCCACATTAACCACCTCAGCTGATTGGAAACTATTTTCCTGTGTGCCATCATCATGCCCTGTAAGAGATGAATTCAAGGCTGCATTTTCATCACCACTTGGCTACAATATATCTTCTCCCTGAATAATACCACAAACATGTTCAAGTGACCAGGCCTCTTGTCATGTCAAACAAATCTGCTCTCTTCTCATTTGGTTCTTGCTCATTTTCGGAGATCCCGCAACCTGTAAGCATATTGTATTAGCTCATTTTCAGTCATAAACTCCTTGAACCTTTCAACCTTATGCTCAATTAATTCACTTGAGAGCTCATATGCCATGGGTGAGATTTTATGCTCCCCTCTCTAAATTGCCAACAAATCTGATTGTAACTGCTTACAACTGTCATCACCCTCATCTAAGATTAAGGACATGATGGTTTGCATCCAAACCCTCACATTGTTTGGATGAAGCTTCCTACATTCACTTAAGAAACATTGAAACATTTGAAGAATCATTCCTTCACAATTGAGATCTAACATGATGATAAAAAATCTAGCTTTTTCCATAATCTCCAAAGTCTTAGCCCTTTTACCAAAGGTAGGGCTTTTGATATCATGTAATCCACACAAGCTGTCCACTATCAGTTGAAGAACCTTCTTCAATATGCTATCATTATAAGGTGCAATACGAGCTTTTATTCTGATGATTTCACTGAGACAAGAGGCAACCGTTAATTTCACACCTTCACACGGATGCTCCATTAACCCGGGCTGGACTAAGGAAACCATTGAGGGCTACAAAGCCCAATTCAAAAGCCTCCAATTAGATTGGTCCATTTTGGATAAACATGAGTCCAAATCTTCCATCTTAGAAAGAAGACCATTCCGAAATTTCACGAACTCTAACTGCAAACCCATTATATAGATCCCATTCCCGATTTCTTCTTCTTTATGTAAGTCCCGTACCTGATTACCATTGAACATATTATTAAATTCCCTTGAGAAAACACTGCTTTTCAGATTTTCCATTGTTTTAATTTTGAATTCCAACTGAGTTTCCACCAAATCCGATGCACTGTAAATTCTACCCATGTTTCTGCCTCAATTGTTAAATTGTTGTCACACAAATACTGTATCAAAACACTGATATGCTAGCTTAAAATCTTCAGTTTGTTTTACTTCAATCACTGAATTTTCTGATCTAATTCTCTGAGCTTTCAGTTTTTACTGTATTAGCATTTAGTCAATCACTTGGAATGGGAGTTGTCTTGCTTGTTTCTGAGTGCGTTTGTTTTCAAACAACAATTGCGTGACTTAAGGTGGGTTGGCTATGTTTCTATTCCTCTGACTTAAAGTGGGTTGGCTAAGTTTAATGCACATAAAAATCACGTCTATATGAAACAATAACTAGCAGAAGAATTTTCTGATTCCAATCATTGAGACCATATCTATACCACTCACAAACACTTGAGCCGAACTCTGATTTTATTTGAAATTTAAAACATGCACTGATATTTTAATAATAGCAGTTGTAGAAACCGATGCAAATCAAGCCCAATCCTTAAGAATCAAATGCTGCAATAAAATCAGAGAGATATAAAAACCCTGGTTATTCCCTTGTCAACACAAGAGATCACTGACGGCACTGAGAGGAACTCCAGAATGCAGTGGTGTTATATGTTTGATGAAACACAAACATTTACACTCCTTTAGGAGTCGACAGGTTGAAAGACACACTTCATTTCTCATGTATTTCATCTCGACAACCTCGTCTATTCTTCTTTGCATGTACCCGGTAATGAACGGAATAACCGCTGCACAAATCCGTCTTCTATTGAAGTGTCAAGTACAACTCTATCAATCTTCCCCAGCTGTAACTACTAACACTCGATATTCCCAGTCCAGAAAGATTCTTACTATAGAAAGCTTCTCAACGGCAAAGTCACGGCAAGAATGTTCTCAGAAGAAACACACCGACTGTTGAAAACTCTTTTTCCCAATGAATAATCACAGCTGCACTAATTTCCAGAACTTGTCGACAAATACTCCTAAGTTGGTAAATTCTTCTATAATGCTCCTTGCGATGCCTGACTTACAACCAATCATGTGACACTGCGATAGATGAATAGTTGTGCCCGTAAGTTATATTTGAAGTAGTTTGATATTATTTACTGCAGACTTTAGTGTTGTCTATTATTTCTTCTTCAGTCTGTATTATCACGGCAATTAAAAATGATTTTTGGCTGGAGATATATACAGCTTTCACTGATGCAAACAACCAATCTTCAACAATGATGTGTCCCAGAATAATGTGCTTTCAAGCCGGAACACCATGAAAGCTATTCTCACAGTGGTAAATACACTAGATGAGCTTCCCTGTAACTGGAATATGAACCAACGAGGCTTCCCTGGTTCAATACTGCAAATATTAATCAACAACAAATATTACTCAACGGAAACCTTGATTATGCCTTGCCAAAAATTGGATGAAATGTTTTATTTCAACTATAGACTTCCCCTTTGACCGAAGAACTCACAGGATAACTTGTCGTGTTAAGACTGAACCCTGCGACTGCTATTGCCGAGTGTCAAATTAACTGGTTCCAAGGTATCCCTTCAGACGTTATTTAAGGCCAAGTTGAAGTTTCTTGTTGCTGGAATATGTAACGGCATGGCAGACTCTGAAGACTACAACTGTGACATTAGAAACATAAGTTTCTTGGCAAAATGTATTCAAGCTTCTGAGAGGGGTCGACCAATCAGGAGAAACTCACGCACACAGCCATTCCCAACAGCCGCGACCATTCATTTATTTCTCAACCAATACTTCTTCCATCCAGCTATAGCCCATGAGAAAATATTTGATTCCGCATGATATTAGTCAATAGACAAACTTAGCTTGATATTTAATCGCCCCAATTTAAATTAATTGATGTATATTTCAATCTCTCGTGATATTCAAGTACTCGCGAATTCTACTGAATGGGAGGAGCCCAAAACTCAATCAAATAACATAATAACAAGAAAGTTCGACATTTTAATCTTTATCGAGTGGGAAAAAATTAATATTTCCAACCTCCGACTATAGTTGAAAGTTGAAACACTTCAATTAATAAATTGGGCCCCCACACAGATATTATTTTGGATGCATTTATGTGTAAGTTTGAACGATCTTCAAATAATATTTGCACTATATTTAATATGCCCGATGACCATCCAGAAATAAACTATTCAATTTAGGCCAAAATACACCAAATTTTTCAAATTTTTCTCATAAAAAAATTTGAAAGATTTGGCTCAACTATTCATTACTTCTATTGCCGTAATCTTCTAATACGGACATGTCATTCACGGATCACCATTCATCACACCAATTTCTGCGAAACAACCATAATATCAGAATATATCACTGTGACCGATACATTTAAACCCATGAACATCAACGGCTAAAAATGTAAATTTTCTGACAGGAGCTGCTAATTTTTTTTATATTGCAACACTGATAGAAGAATTAGCCACCAAAAAAGCTTCTCGGTTCAAAAATCACGGCAAATATATTTGTGCGAATTCTGTAAATAAACTCCTAGTCACGTCCGTTAAGCTCTAGCTCAATGGTCCTTATTCTGAAACAATTTCTATTCATTCCCGTCAAGGCTCAATGGTTCTTGAAGATTTAGTAAATTCTCCATACCACCCACATACTCAGGATATTATGCCAACGGAATAATCAAATTAACTTCGGTCTGAAATGTCAAATAAAAGACCCTCACAGGCTAGCAAGAAAACCAACTCTGATACCATTGCAATATCCACAATGGATTTTTTTTCCCAAATTTCTCAAATATATGTAACTCAGAAATTAACAGATGAATTCATGCAATAGCTTTCAGATTAACCAGTAAATACAGAAAATACCCAGATAAAATAAACTCAGAAATATTATTGCATTCAATCTTCAACAGTTTAATAACAAGATCCAATCTTAAAAACAAAAGTCAGTCAAATTGGAAAAGTAGAAAAGAACCTGAAACACAATGTGAACTCTGTCGCAAATCCACTTCAAGTGATGAATTGGGTTTCTGTCCAATCCACCAAGAAAGCCTAAAGGTTTCCATCCTCAGGTTTCAAAATCGAAAGCTAGAAGCTTCCCAAATTCTCCAAGAGAATAGAAATCAACTCATAAACCAAGCATGCTAAAATGAGCTCCTCTTTCTTCTTTTAAGCACAAACTGGTGACTCTTCACATTCCCCTTTCTATCTTTCGTCTTCTTCCTCTTTTGTCACCTTTTTATCCTCTTTTAACATTAAAATGACCTTCAGTAATTGGCATTAAACTCCAAATAAGTCACTTTTAATATTTATGAATTTGGCTTTTAATTTTCTAATGTCCCAAAAAAGGGACATTACATAGCAGTAGTGAAAACTGCAGTGCTAAAGACAAGGCCATAGGGGGCGGTAACAGTAATGCAAGAAAGGAGGGACCTAATCCCTAAGTCTTCTTGGACTTGCATGGCTTAGTAAGCATTCTCATCACCCAGTCCTCAGTAAGGAACTTATAAAGTGTTTTGTAGTTGCCTTCCTCCTCATCCTCTGCTCCCAGCATATCCTTCTGCAGCAAACACAAAGTGGTGGTCGAGCTGTGCATGATCTTTAGCGCAAAGCGAGAGACATCTTGGAGACGCTTCTCCAAATCTGCAATTCTATTTTGAATTTATGTATCTCTTCCCATGTGTCCACAATAGTACCACCTTCTCAACTGAGAGTAGCCTTACCCTTGCTAGTGTTGGGCGACTTAGCTTTCATCTCAATAGTCGCTTCCTTTGTAAGGTCTACAGATTCGGTTTTTAGGCTCTCAGAAACATGGGAGGAACTACTCATAGTAATAGAGTAGGCCGCCCTTTTAGCAGTTATTTCCTCTTTTCCACCTTTACCATTAGAATCACTCTGTCCACCCTCTTCTGAATCAGATTCGAACTTAAGATTTTTCCCTTTCTTCGCAAGCTTAGTAGCCAGTCTAGTAGACTGGCAAGGCATGCTTTTTTCTTCAGTGGCTTCAAAATCCGAATTCATTTCTTCTATATTAAACTGGACCTTTTTGTGAGCCTTGGATTTCAATTTAAGAGGGAGTCATTCCTTTTATTTTCTTTCGGTTTATCTTCATCAATTGTGTTAGAGGGTGTGTCAGAAGAACCTTGTTGAGCTTTCAGGGCTGGCTTCTTTAAGCATTTCTTTTTGCTAGGCCCAGGGATGTCCATCAAACTAGCCAACTAGGGGGTGGAAGAGGTAGGGGCTTCTTGGACCGCAATGGCTCTGGGGAGACACATGGTGAGATGGAAATGATATAGCCTGAACATGAGGCCTTGGTGAAGAATAGTCGGCTTTTTACCTTGGCTTTTGACCTCTACAGTTTCTTTAACAGTATTCTCCAAAGAATGGAGAAGGAAAAACGGGAAGGAGATGGCGCTATGATTTTTAAAATGATACCACTGAGGAGAAAGTTGTTCCCGGTCATAGCCACCATGTAGTTTGATAGGGTTTTCACTGTCCCTAAAAAATTTGTTGAGGCTATCCATGTCCAAAACCCTACTAGTTTTCTTCCATTTGTGCCCCACCATTAGAAGACTAGTGGCTTTCGTGATAACTTCATTAATTTCGAACGAAATGTCACCCATCGAAACACGCCTCTCATTCCATGAGGAGACAAATTGAAGGGAGAGGCTTTAATCATGCCCCGTCAAGCACTCAATGAACTGTGCCACACCCCCCTTTTTACAGATGTGCCAGGATCGTAGGGTTGTTCTTGAAATCGTCATGCTTATTGGGTTTAACACGAACTCTATCCCCCCCATGGTGTTGCAAACCAAAGCCAAGAGATTACTAGAATGCAAAAAACCCAAATTGAAACTCGCAGAGAGAAGGAAAATAAATCCGAAGTAAATGACAGTAGTCTGTGCATTCATAGTATTTCGTGCTTTCCTTCGTTTTCATTTCCAATTTGGCCGCTCCCTCATGTGAAAAGTCTATCTTCATTATGGAAAGAAGAGGTATATAGATTACGGCCAAATTTTGCAATCCAACAAAATCCTGCCACCCAGTATTGAGGTTAATGCCTTTCTATCACGAAAAAGCCCATTAAGGTTGCAATTAATAGTTGGCCACCTCGACATAGAAAACATCACTAAGGGGATAGGTTGGCAATGAATGTACACCTTGTCTGGCCCTCTCATGTAGTTCAAATTTTGAAAAGAAAATGAGTTGCTTTTCAAAATAAGAACCCTACTAAATTGGCAAAATAAGACCAACAAAACCCACAAAAGGCCACAAAAGGAAGCTTTATAGAAGTCCATTGGATATTAACAAACTTTCTCTTTCCCTGGGAGGGATTTCACATTGGGGGGCAAACAATGATCCCCCATCCAACATCACAATCCATCACTAGCAAGGCCCATAGCAGCCAAAGAATCATCAAACGCATTACCTTCTTTGAAAGCATGTTGTATGGTGAAATTGAAAGCTTCAAACCTAGTCAGAAGAGACCTGATATCTTCTAATGTCCCCTCCACCTTCCAACTAGCATTCATAGTTCCTTTAGTTGCTTCAATTATCATCTTTGAATCACCCTCAATAACCATAGAGTCGATTCCAATTGAAAAAGCAATTCTTAGACCCCAAACAAGGCCATGGCCTCCGCTTGGTTGCTTGTTGAATTTTTTAGATTACCAATGTAAGCAGCAATTAAGTTACCTTTATGACCCCTAATCACTCCACCCGCTGCAAAACCTTGACTTGCAGCCTCATCAAAACTCAATTTAGACCAGGGAGGAGGAGGAGGTATCCATTTAGTGTTGCTTCTATCTCTCTTTTTAGTATCATCAAACTTGTAAAAAGCATTGGGGAGATTTTAGTTGTTTGCAAGCATACGATCTAGTTAGATGGGGGGCAGCTAGTTGTTTTCCAGTGACTGACAACAATGTTTTCCAAAAGGAGTTTATCAAACATCCTAAGGACACCATCTTTCAGAATCCCTAAATATTCGATTGTTCCTTTCTTTCTAGATGCACCAACACACATGGGGGGGAATTTGCTGTCAGAGTTGCTTAATAAGATGGTGCTTCAATGGGCATCTCCAATCAAATATGAACTGTCAGATATTGATATTGAGCACCCATTGTATGCCAAGTCTCTGGAAGATAGCCTATCAAACATTGAAAGAAAATTGACAATGTATAAAGAGGTGCTGGATAGTTTCTTGATTCTTCTTCCTGGTTATAGAGGATGCATTTGTTAGGAAACTAGAATCCTCGTTTAGCAAGATTGTCATGGGTTAATATTTTACCATGTAAAGAGGCCCACCAAAAGAAATTGACCTTTGGTATTAGTTGTGAGTTCCAAACCTTGTGCCAGCAACAATTAGGGTCACCATCATACTTTATCAGCATGTTGTAAGCAGATTTGACCAAAAAGACACCCCTCTAGTTTCTTGACCAGATAAATTTATCTTCCTTAGGGAAGAGGGGGAGTCTCATTTCACTCAACCACTTCTGAGTTCAGCAACCTTTGGGAGGAGGTTAGTGCTATCCAAATAGCTTTGTGCCATATCTTTCCACTTCCTTAGAGGAGTGATATAGTCAGCAAGGTAGACCCCAAAGAAGGTCTTCGCCCTTTGCATAATCAATTTTAAATTTTGAATCTCAGCCAAAGGTTTCTCACCAATCCATTGGTCTTCCTAAAATCTAATCAATCTCCTATTGCCAACTTGCAATTTTAAACCTTCCTTGATAAGAGCTCTACATTTTAGAATGTTATTCCAAATTTTTGAACCAGTCGGGAAACCATTAGAATCAAGGACTATGAAAGGTACCATTGTTGAGATGCTTAGCCTTCATAATTTTGCACCAATCAGCCTTATCTAAAGCAAGATTCCAACCAATTTTCGAAATTAAAACTTTATTCAAGTTGGTCAATTTTCTGATCCCAAGACCACCCTGACTTTTAGGTGTGTAGACAATATCCCAATTGACTAATGCCAATCTCTTTTTATCTTCCACCCCAATCCAGAGGAAGGTTCTTTGAATTCGTTCAAGTTTTACAGCCATAGTGCCTGAAATTTTGAAAAGGGTTAGAAAGTAGACCGGAATCCCTTGGAGGGAGGCAGAGAGTAATTGGAGTTTCCCTGTACTGCTTAGTAGCTTACCCTTCCAACCAGAAAGCTTCTTTTGGATTCTCTCCAAGATGGTGTTCCAAAAAACAAAGGTAACCTCTTTAACAGTAAGTGGGAGGCCCAAATATGTGTCAGGAAGAGTGGCACATTGACAGACAAGAATATCCTTGATCTTGTTATGCAGGTTCATCTTAGTATTAAAGAAGTATAGGCTGCTCTACTCATAGTTGATGCATTGGCCAAAAACCTTAGCATAATCCATAAGAAGATTCTTCCACTCCCTTGCTTCCACCACTAAGGACCTTCCAAAGAGGAAAGTGTCATCAACAAGAGACTTACTATTTAAAGTAAGTCAATTATTTCAATGTTGCTATTTTTGGCAGTGCACCTAGACTTGGTGCTAGCAGAGTTCATCAGTTGATTGATTGGAATAAATTTATTGGCTCAGGATAAGGCATTAATTATTAGTAAAGTATACTTCATTAATAATTAACCATAAAAGGGCTATTATAAAGTTAATTTAAAAAGGGGGCCAAGACATCATTAAATGTTATTAAATGCTCATTTAATTTATGGCGCCCAAGACTTAGGAAATTGCTAAGTCAAAACAAGTGACAACAAAAGCAAATGTTAAATCATTAATTTGACTTGATAAAGAAGCTTTTTGGTTCGAACCATTATGAGGAAATATAAAAGCAATTAGAAGAAAATCGAACCTCATTGTGAATGATGATTTTTTCTTGTTTATTTGGTGAAGTCTCTAGAGAACATCCAAGGCTTTCAAATTGGCTTGGGAATTGTGAATTCTACAGGCTTTCAACGGTTTGAGTTAGTGAAAGACCCAATGAAATTGTGCAATTGAGGAATGGCTTCAACCTGGAGTCATCATTGTGCTACAAACCATTGAATTTGGTGAATGATTGTTTCAGAATTTTGTGAAGATTATCAATAGATATCATTAATTGATGCTAGTATTGGGGACGTGGCTCATAATGCAGAAATTATCATCATTAGTGGCATCTGTACCAAAATAACACCAGCCGCAGCCTTCCTTGGTTCCAACATGAGGTTTATATGGGTGGTGTTTGATATCTTAAGGGGATCGTTTAGCATTTGGTGTAATGTCCCCTTTTCAGAGCGGGATTTGATAATAATAAGAATTGAATATAAGATTGAATGATTAAATAATTATAATTAAACCACAATAATAAATATGTTAAATTATTATTATAATAACGGAAGAATATATTATTAATAATATTATATATATAATTTTATTAATAAATAAATATAATAATTATATAATAAATAAATAATATTATAAGTCCCAAATAAATAGTAATAGCTATAAACTGATAAATAATAATATTAGATTAATAATAATAAATCTATTATAAAATAATTATTATTATAAAATATGATATATAATAATATATCATAATATGATAAATAATTAATATTAATAATATATGATACTATTTCTAAATATCAAATCTATTAAATATTATTATATAAACCTTTAAGAGTTGCGACCTCTCAGTCTACGTGGAGGCAATGACCTCTATAAAACATATGGACTTAGCAAATATTGGGGGAGGAAGCACAGAGAGAAGAAAAGAGGAAAAGGCGACAACCCCAATATGTGCGCTTAATATTGGACCATGTTTACTTGCATGGAGACATCGTCACATCCTGACTCAGTGACTGCAACTATATACATGCGGTATAAACAAAGATTTAAACCGGTACATTACATTCAAGCACCGTGACAACACCTGAAATTACTTAGTGCCAGTATCGGGTCAGTTATAATCGAAACTACACACATCTTACTAGGATATCGAAGGGTGTGTCTGCGCAATTGAGGAGGTGCGTGACTGGCTTAAAGGTGGTTGCAAACACTTAAATACAAGCAGAGATGACTTACTTCTTATTGCTCCCTTCCGGGACATAGTTGCAAAAATATACAATCTAAACAAAAACAAGCGGATTATTATGGGGACATAATCCTTTCACTGTTATACTGATCGACATATTTGATATAGCATCCTATTGTGATTATCTAAGCATCTCAACACATCAGATAGCATAGTAAGACATCATTACATAAAAGTTCATTTCATAATTCATATTGAATTAGCAGAGGGGTTGAACATTACATTTACAGACTATTATATGTTATTCTTTACAACAATGATTATGAACATTTGGAAGATTGTACCATAAAACAATCTCAACTATTATACAAATACACACATATATACATAATCATCATGCATGGTCCTATTAGAAATAATAAAGACTTAGTTTCAAAGTGTTAAGGAAATTAGTAATTTGATCAAGGTATAAAGAATTGTCCCTATTGTCTTAAGAAACCAGCTAGGTTCATTACAGTGGTATAAGAGCATAGTCCTGCCATCCTGTGGGGGATAGTTCATGCAAACCTATAAACGAAAGAAAGGCACAAAAGCTATGGCAGAGCACTTGACAAGTGAACTAAGAAGCTTCATGGAACAAACCAATGAGAGATTTGAGAGAACTATCCAACTAATTCTCCAAGCCATTCAGAATATAAACAATAGTCATCATAATGAAAGACACATCCCTAATATAGGAAGAGATACTCATTCCAATCATTCTGAAAATGAACATTCAACTCAAAGCTCTGCACTCAGGCCTACCATTCCACCTTTCCTTCCAAGAGAAGAACCCATTTTACAAGAGGAGCCAACCACAAATAGTGTGGAAGAACTGGCCCAAAATGTATGCAGGGTTAGAACTAGTAATCCAGTGACTTATTCCCTTTAAGGAATATTATGAGACCAAAACCATGGCAAACAAAAATAGAAGGAAGAATCATGCCAACAAAGACCTTAAATCAAGGATAAGTAAGTTGTCCCTACTGTGTTTTGAGGGATCGGGGAAGGAAACCGCTCAATCATGGGTCCAAAGCTAGATACATATCTACCCCTCAGCCCCATGACCAAAGAAAGTGTCATTAAGTTCGCTATACTCCACTTAACCAGGTCAGCCCACAATTGGCGGCACCATGGTCTCACTACTCTAGGCCAGAAAAATATCACTACCTATAAGGAATTTACTCAAAGACTCATGAGTAGGTTCGATCAAAGGGATCATGAATGGTACTTCCAAGAGTTAACCCGTCTCAAACAAACGGGGACCATAGAGGAATTTGCCAATCAATTCCAAAGTCTATCCGTTATGGTTCCAGATCTATCCCAAATGAGACTCACTTATATGTTTATTGAGGGACTTAAAGACTCCATCAAAACTATCATAAATCCTCTAGAGCCTCAAATGCTAGAAGAAGCAATACAAAAGGCCAAGAAGGTGGAATCAAATTCATCAAAGGAAAGAACTAAGAATGTTTCAACGAAGACACAACATATGTATGAAGAATCAAGGAAGGATGAGAGGGGAAGAAAATGTTATTTTTGCAAAAAACAGTGGGATACAAGACATCGATGCCAAGGGAGAGATGAAATAAAAAAGAAAGGTATATATTTTAGGTGCAAAGAACCATGGGAATGAGGGCACAAGTGTGAGAAAAAGAGCCAAGTCCATAGAATTGAAGTGAGACAAGATGAAGAAGCACCACATAAGAGAAAAAAGTATGTTCAAGGGGATCTCAATAACATCCAAGCAAACCAATGGAGATTTGAGGAGGTTCACCCCTAGATGTGACAACAAACTAGAAAGTTCGTGTTAGTCAGTAATGCAAAAACAGTAATTAATATATTTATGTAAACTTGATTTGTTAATAAACATTCGATGAACTATATAAGGACATTCTTGGTGAGTGTCGAAATCTTGATTAACAACATTTTTGGCAAGTATCAAAACTTGATTAGACGTTCTTGGTGAGCGTCAAGGCTTGATCGAGGACATTCTTGGTGAGTGTCAGAGCTTGATCAAGAGACATTCTTGGTGAGTGTCAAACGTGATTTAGACATTCCTGGTGAGCGTTGAGGCTTGATCGAGGACATTCTTGGTGAGTGTCAGAGCTTGATCAAGAGACATTCTTGGTGAGTGTCAAACGTGATTTAGACGCTCTTGGTGAGTGTCGAGGATTGATCGAGGACATTCTTGGTGAGTGTCAGAGCTTGATCAAAAGACATTCTTGGTGAGTGTCAAACGTGATTTAGATGTTCTTGGTGAGCGTCGAGGCTTGATCAAGGACATTCTTGGTGACTGTTAGAGCTTGATCAAGAAACATTCTTGGTGAGTGTCAAACTTTATTTATACGTTCTCGGTGAGCATCAAGGACGTGAATGTTAGAGCTTGATCAAGAGATATTCTTGGTGAGCGTCAAAACTTAATTTAGACGCTCTTGGTGAGCGTCAAGGCTTGATCAAGGACATTCTTGGTGAGTGTCAAAACTTGATTACGACATTCTTGGAGCAAGCAATACTTAACATAGGAGAACATAAATACTACAATAGATCAAGATAAGTTTATCTTTTCAATTATTTCTTAAGAATTCAAATTGCATATTATGACATATTGTTAGACTTCATATTATTACAATTCTCACCTCAAGTTGAAATTGTGTTTCAGGGTCATTCAATCCAAATGTATAAGGCAAGATGACATCAGAGGAGCACCGAAGAAACCACTCACACTGAAGTTGAAATTGCTTGGGGACAAGCAATTTTGGGCAGAGCAGACTGTAATGTCCCCTTTTCAGAGCGGGATTTGATAATAATAAGAATTGGATATAAGATTAAATGATTAAATAATTATAATTAAACCACAATAATAAATATGTTAAATTATTATTATAATAACGGAAGAATATATTATTAATAAAAAAATATAATAATTATATAATAAATAAATAATATTATAAGTCCCAAATAAATAGTAATAGATATATATAAATTGATAAATAATAATAAATAACAATATTAGATTAATAATAATAAATCTATTATGAAATAATTATTATTATAAAATATGATATATAATAATATATCATAATATGATAAATAATTAATATTAATAATATATGATAATATTTCTAAATAACAAATATCAAATCTATTAAATATTATTATATAAACTTTTAAGAGTCGCAACCTCTCAGTCTATGTGGAGGCCGTGACCTCTATAAAACAAATGGACTTAGCAAATATTGGGGGAGGAAGCATAGAGAGAAGAAAAGAGGAAAAGGAGGCAACCCCAATATGTGCGCTTAATATTGGACCACGTTTACTTGCACGGAGGCATCATAACATCCTAACTCAGTGACCACAACTATATACATGCGATATAAACAAAGATGTAAACCGGTACATTACATTCAGGCATTGTGACAACACCTGGTCTGCTATCGATATATTAGCCATTCATCTCAAACACGCACTATCACACCTAAAATTACTCAGCACCAGTATCAGGTCAATTATAATCGGAACTACACACATCTTACCAGGATATCGAAGGGGGTATCTACGCAATTGAGGAGGTGTGTGACTGGCTTAAAGGAAGTTGCAAACACTTAAATACAAGCAAAGACGACTTCTTATTGCTCCCTTCTGGGACATAGTTGCAGAAAAATATGGTCTAAACAGAAACAAGTGGATTATTATGGGGACATCATCCTTTCACTGTTATACTAATCGACATATCTGATATAGCATCCTATTGTGATTATCTAAGCATCTCAACACATCAAATAGCACAGTAAGACATCATTGCATAAAAGTTCATTTCATAATTCATATTGAATTAGTAGAGAAGGGTTGAACATTACATTTACAGACTATTATATGTTATGTAATGTCCCCATTTTTAATAAAATTATTGTATTTGGGTTCCGATCGATTTAGTTTATCTCGGACCCATTTTTATTTTGTTGGCATAGGTGTAGTTGTCGCCATCGGCTCTTTTGTGCACTCTAGGGAGTTTTCCCGACGGGTATTTATGCTCGATGTGTAGGTTGGATTATAGAGATGGAGATTTATATTTGATTTGTATTTGCGAATTCCTGTTGGGATTCTGTTGTTCGCCATTTCGGAGGTGAAAGGTCCTCCCTATTTGGTTTGTTGCAGTTTCGGTGGGATTCAACCTTCACCCTACTCTGCTTGTTCTGCTTGTATCGAATCTGGCAAATCCAAAGTTCCGTCAATAAATTCAATAAGATCTTTCTGGCAATCATATTAGTCGGTGTATTACTCTGTGTTTGCAAATTCATATCTAATTATCTACGAAGGAGAAGTGGACTTCAATCGGGCGTCTGGAAGGCATCATCCCTCCCCGTTGTACCGCACGCCCATCCACCTGTTGTACCGCACAGCCCATCCACCTGTTGTACTGCACGGCCATCCACCCATTGTACCGCACGGCCCATCCACCCGTTGTACCGCATGGCCCATCCACCTATTGTACCGCACGACCATCCACCCGTTGTACCGTCGGGACATAATTTACCATCGGGACAGAATTTACCGCCGGGACATAATTCACC
This sequence comes from Chamaecyparis obtusa, assembly GCA_027943335.1. Lineage (NCBI taxonomy): Eukaryota > Viridiplantae > Streptophyta > Pinopsida > Cupressales > Cupressaceae > Chamaecyparis > Chamaecyparis obtusa. The sequence continues at coordinate 217,555 of BSBK01002602.1, read as the reverse complement.
ACCTGGACATAATTTACCTCCGGACCGAATTCACCTCCGGACCAAAATCTCCTTTGGGACATTACAGTGGTATCAGAGCTGGTGATCTTGCCAGCCTGTTGGGATGATTGAGAGATTTTGGGATTTAGATCACACCATGGCGCCCAATACTGATGGACAGTGGTGGTTGAAAGCACTACAAAGGATTAGCAAAGAGCTCAGCGAGGGTACTGATCTTCCATTAGATATATTGGAAGTATGTTTGTGTAAGGTTGACCAATTACCTTCAAGATTTATACAAAGGATCCTTTCTCCAATTAAGGATGCCTTAAGTCAATCCAGGCTATTGAGACACCATGACAAGGAAATGAAGTTGGAAGCTGCATCATGTCTCAGTGAGATTTTGAGGATTTGGGCTCCTAGAGAACCATATGATGACAACACCATGATAGAGATATTGCATTTGATCGTTGACAGCTTTCAAAGTCTTGATGACTTCAGTGGTGACCCCTTTGGCAAGACATCTACAATATTGGAGAATTGTGCAAATGTCAAAGTAAGTAACCTCCTCTTAGATCTAGAGTTGCAAGACTTGATCCATGATATGTTTCATCACTTCTTGGTCACAATCAAGGAATGTCATGATAGTAAGTTTGCGGTTGCTATGGAGAGCCTTATGATTTCGTGCATTGAAGAGATGGATGAAATATCCCAACCTATCATATCTATGTTGTGGGCTGTTCGCAATCTAGAATGTGTTCCATCTATGGAAGCGTGTAGATTGGTGAGTAATGTATTCAAGCATTGTGAAGAAAAACTAATATCTCATTTGCACAAGTGGAAAAATGTTGATGACGGCGATAAAGGTGATGCTTTACATGAGGCCCTGTCTGCCACCGAGGCTTTGTCCACCAAGGTTCTCGCTGAAACACAGTCCCCTGTCAAGGTTGTGTCCGTTGCTGAGGCCTTGTCTGTCGCTGAGGCTCTGTCCATCGCCAAGGCTCTGTCCGTCACTGAGACTGCGTCCGTCACCGAGGCCGTATTCGTCGCAGAGGCTGTGTTTGCCGCTGAGGCTGTGTTCATCGTCGAGACTCTGTTCACCACCGAGATTGTCTTCGGGTCGAGGTCCCCTTGGGGCCGAGATTGCCTTCGGGCCAAGATTCCCTTCGAGCAGAGTTTTCCTTCGGATCAAGATTCCCTTCCGGCCGAGATTGCCTTCGGGTGGAGATCCCCTTCAGACCAAGATTGCCTTCGGGTTGAGATTCCCTTCGGGCCGAGTTTGCCTTCGGATCTAGATTGCCTTCGGGCCGAGATTGCCTTCGGATGGAGATTCCCTTCAGACCAAGATTGCCTTCGGGCCAAGGTTCCCTTCGGGCCTAGTTTTCCTTCGGATCAAGATTCCCTTCAGGCCGAGATTGCCTTTGGGTGGAGATCCTCTTCGAACCAAGATTGCCTTCGGGTCGAGATTGCCTTCAGTCTGAGTTTGCTTTCGGATCAAGATTCCCTTTGGGCCAAGATTGCCTTCGCGTCGAGATTCCCTTCGGGCTGAGTTTGCTTCCGAATCGAGATTCCCTTCGGGTCGAGATCCCCTTCAGACCGAGATTGCCTTCGGGTCGAGATTCCTTTCAGAGCAAGATTGCCTTCAGGTCGAGATTCCCTTCGGACCGAGTTTTCTTTTAGATCGAGATTCCCTTCGGGCCGAGATTGCCTTCGAGTCAAGATCCCCTTCGAACCGAGATTGCCTTCTGGTCGAGATTCCCTTCGGGCCGAAATTGCCTTCTAGTCGAGATTCCCTTCGGATCAAGATTACCTTCTGGTCGAGTTTCCCTTCGAGCTGAGTTTGCTTTTGGATCGAGATTCCCTTCGAGCTGAGATTGCCTTCGGGTCGAGATTCCCTTCGGATCGAGATTCCCTTCGGGTCAAGATCGCCTTCGGGTCAAGATCCCCTTCGGGCCATGATTGCCTTCAGATGGAGATTCCCTTCGGGTCGAGATTGCTTTCCGGACGTCTCGCAAAATTACCTCCAAGCAGAGATCACCTTCAGAATATTACAATGTTGTCGGCATCAGTATCTATGTCTGTGCCCATGCTGGAAGAGATTGTTGAACATGAGGGTGTGAAATGTTTCATGGGTTGGCGTTGTTGGGATCCTGGTGAAGGGCATGGTAATAGTTATACCAGAGTGACACAGTTAAATCTTGATGACGGTTTACTCGTCCCAACTAAATCCAACTATGTGCATATGGTCCAACAACAGCACAGAGTTTTCAACGGATATTACTACCAACGTCCGCACTTGGCTTGGGATTTGAGCATTGATGAGTTTGATGTTTGGTTTCATTGGGATCCTGGTGACTCTGGGCATGGCAACAATTATATCAGAGTAGAGCAGCGGAAGCTTGATGGAGAGTTACTTTTCTCGCTTACTCCCAGGCGCATGCACGTGATCTTGTGGCGGCTTGAGGGCTCCAGTGGATACAGTTATCAGTGTCTGCGCCTAGTTTGGAATCCTGGAGTATTGATGATGAATTGCTTGAGGGCAAGCAATCTTTGGGCGGCGAGGATTTGTAATGTCACCATTTTTAATAAAATTATTGTATTTGGGTTCCGATCAATTTAGTTTATCTCGGGCCCATTTTTATTTTGTTGACATAGGTGTAGTTGTCGCCGTTGGCTCTTTTGTGCACTCTCGAGAGTTTTTCCAACGGGTATTTATGCTCGGCGTGTTAGGTTGGATTATAGAGGTGGAGATTTATATTTGATTTGTATTTGCGAATTCCTATTGGGATTCTGTTGTTCACCATTTCAGAGGTGAAAGACCCTCCCTATTTGGTTTGTTGCAGTTTCGGTGGGATTCAACCCTCACCCTACTCTGCTTGTTCTGCTTGTATCAGACCTGGCAAATCCGAAGTTCCGTCAATAAATTCAATAAGATCTTTCTGGCAATCATATTAGTTGGTGTATTACTCTGTGTTTGCAAATTCATATCTAATTATCTGCGAAGGAGAAGTGGACTTCAATCGGGCGTCTGGAAGGCATCATCCCTCCCCGTTGTACCGCACGCCCATCCACCCATTGTACCGCATGCCCATCCACCCGTTGTACCGCACGGCCCATCCACCCGTTGTACCGCACAGCCCATCCACCCATTGTACCGCACGACCCATCCACCCGTTGTACCGCACGGTCCATCCACCCATTGTCCCGCACAGCCTATCCACCCATTGTACCGTCGGGACATAATTTACCATCGGGATAGAATTTACCGCCGGGACATAATTCACCGCCTGGACATAATTTACCTCCGGACGGAATTCACCGCCGAACCGAATTCACCTCCGGACCGAAATCTCCTTTGGGACATTACATGTTCTTTACAACAATGATTTTGAACATTTGGAAGATTGTACCATAAAACAATCTCAACTATTATACAAATTCACACGTATATACATAATCATCGCGCATGGTCCTATTAGAAATAATAAAGACTTAGTTTCAGAGTGTTAAGGAAATTAGTAATTTGATCAAGGTATAAAGAATTGCATACATTATGAGATTTGTATAAATATGGCATTGCTTGAGGACAAGCGATATTGATGAAGGGTGGATTCTAATGTCCCCTATCTGAAATGAGAATTTAATAAATAAATAAAAATATTAAATAATAAATAATTAAATAAATAATATAAATATAAATATAAAAATAAATAGATAATAATTAAATATAATATAATATGATCAAAAGATTAGTCTCAAATCAATAGATATAATAATCAATCTTATTAATAGAGATATAATAACCAGTATAAAATATCTTATTGAATATTAATATCAAATACTATAATAATTAATATCAATGTTATTTCCTAAATAGTTGCTACCAATCAATATGTAATAAACAATATTAATAATAATATTATTATTATTATTTCCTAATATAAGAAAACATATTTCCTAATATAACCTGCCTGTCTATGTGGATTAGTCTAATTATATTACTATCCTTGGTACGGAGGAGGCATGACCCTTGCAAGGGGTGCATTAAACATATATATTAACATATGCTTTCATCTTCAAAGGGGATGGGGAGGCAATACAGAACAGTGACTGATCACATCAGGCAAGGAAGACATACAGAAGAAAAGAAATCCAATAAGGAAGATAACACCCACAACCCACCATTATTCCGAAAAAAAGGAAATGTTGAAGGAAATAGTGGACACTGCACAGGAAGAATAAACAGAAGTTCGAACAGCCTGAGCATACATATATATACAACACAGAATCGGCAGAAGACATGACAAGAAAGAAGGAAGTCAGGTCTTTATAAGTAAACACAGGTAGTCAGGAAAGAAATCTGCACACTCTGAGTCACACTCAGATTATAAAGGTGCATTATATGGTCTGTATGTTATTAAAATAAATATGCAGATAATTACTTTACATTTTCTCGTGTGTATGTATATATAAATACATACATACATACATACATATATATATATATATATATATATATATATATATATATATACACACACACAAGTATTTACAGAGATACACTGCATTGATAACATGTTATCTTTACTACACATTACATTGATCATAAGCTAATTCTACACTGAACTGTTAGCTATAAAACACTGTCACCCTAATTAGGCTCTGTATATTCTGTTTGCAATATATGTTTGTATGATGAAGAGCATACTCATCAGTCTATAGTATGAAATGTGGGACTTAGGTAGAGTACTATGTGTGTTCTTATTTTTTATTGCACTAGACTAATGTCTCACAAGATAAGCCCTGCAGTGAAATGGACCATGCTATATCATACAAAGGCAAGGGATAAGTCTTGTGGTGGAATGGGCATGAGCTACATCATACAAAGGCAAGGGGATAAGGCCTGCAGTGGAAAGGGCATGGGCTACATCATACAAAGGCACTATTTGTGAGGGATAGTCCAGACTCCATATGGAGGTTAAATGCTATAAATGAGTTTCTTTCATAAAACCAAAATATGCATTATATTGTTACCTAATCCCTAGGTTAGGATTGGATAGCTCTTTGTGTTAACAATTTGTAATATTTAAGGAAGATTATATTATGCTGACGATATAGCCAGTTGAGATATGTGTGCGTGTTTGAACTTGTTCCTTATTTGGTGATTGTAGGACCTAAATCAGGATTTATCTTGTCAAAAGACATTTAAATTGGTAAAGTTGTATCACTAACCATCTCACAATTCTTATTTTAATGGAATTTGTGATTCTAGGGCAAAAATTAGGGCAATCCCAAAAAGGGGACATTACATCTCTCCCTAGGATGTGACACAAACTGCCTCAAGTCGACAATGGGTCTATAATCACACCTTGCAAATGTGTCAAAGTCAGCATTATGGTGTAAGTTTCTTGTAGGCCGCATCAATTCAACAATAGAGGCTCTCTCTTTCTCAAGATTGCAAACTTGCATTCTAATACCATGATGCAATCCAAGACGAAGGATCCAATGAAAAATTATCCAACCATGCAATGGATGAAACAACACACAGTTACACTATGAAACTTCAACAATATGAACTTTATCGGTTCTCAACAACGAATAAGTTACAACCTGCCACAACTGGATTCCGACTTCTTTTTATAACTTATCTAGAGGGAAATGACAATAGTTTGAAAATAATAATTCCATTATCATCCAAAATGACATTTTGAATAATAATAATAAGTTAATAACAATATAAATCATGTGAAAAAGGCCCCTTTCAATAGGAGCCCAACTTGAAACACAGCTTAACACCTTTCTAATGAGCTTTTACACTAGTCCTTAATATTTCAACATTAGACAACTTAAGCAGATCATTTAATTAAATACTCAATAATTTACCCAAGTCACAAACATTCCCAAAATGATGTAACTATGTGATTCTGATTATGCTAAAGTGATCACAAAGTGTTAGGATGACAATCTGAAGCAACCGAGTGTATTACTATTACTAAAAATCTAAGTCACAAGGTTCGAGTTCGAGTTCAAGTTCAGCAACAATAAAATTCGGATGAAGTTCAACAAGGACAAAAGTTCAAAAAAAAAATTCACGATTAAATTCACTTTATATAAATTTGATTTTTTTTAAATATATGTATATCATTGAAAAATAACTAACTTTGAATAAATTGATACAATTTTTTTATTATTTCCCTCAAATGGGTATGTATGTATACATATATAATATATATATATACATATATATATATTTGTATATATATAAATAATTTATTATCTATAAATAATATTTACAATATATAAAACATAATATAAAGATATATTAAAATATATAAATAATATTTTTTAACAATATAAATATGTAATCTTATATAAGGTTTATTTCTATTAATAAATGATATCTACTATATTTAAATAACAACAAAAATAATATTAACATAAAAAATAATATTATCTAAATATATAAAATACAATATCAATATATAGTATTACTATTAATAATATTAATAATTTAAAAACTGCTATACATGACAGAACAAATATTATTCGAAGCACGACACTCGAATCCTCTCTCCAGGCACGACACTGCAAATTACTCTATTCGGTGGCATGACACACACAATCCCTTTGCTTGACACTACCTGATCTTCTAATTTCCATATGTCTGTAGGTAGTCCTTCCCACCCATCTGAGAAAGGATAAAACGTGATTAGCGCCCCAAAAACGCAGAAAAAACCTCTTTGTGCAGGGAATAAATGTGTCAAAAACCCTAAAAATGGTTTTTCTTAAGACGATGCCACATATCCATACAAACATTAGGCGAATTTCAATGAATTTTTTATAATGTTTTGAAGTTTGCTGAATTTCGAACCTCATGGCCAAAATCCGGCGAACCTTGTGACTTGGCAAAAAATTACATGCTCCAAGAAGTTTGGGGAAGTTCCGAGAAGCCGAAAATCAATTCTTAAAATGATACAAGGCTCACCAAGACCAACTGAGCTCACTGCCAACAACAAAATCTTTGCACAACACACCCTAAGCATTCCAAGAACTTTGTAGTTCTCCTTAACTCACCAAGAAGCTTATGGGAAAACTCGGAAACTAGACTAATCGCTTACAAATCAATTTTTTGTAAAATGTGGACATTACACCTCTCCCAAGTACGTGTCTTTTCATTTTATTACCTCATTTTTCATTTGATGCTAGTATGCTATATATTTTACTTTATAGCACTATAATATAAAATATGCTTTTATGTCCTTCAGCCTACATGAAAATAGGTCACGAGTAACAAATGTGCATAGTTCTTCACATTCATAAAAGAAACTAATTGTCAATTTAAATTTGTAGACTTATAGTTCCAATTCTCTTTCATACACACCTACACACCCCTCCCAACCATTTTCCACAAACATAATATTATTTTTATTTTTCTAGTATGTCAATCTAGTTTGATGAGATTGTAGAGGAATAGTTCAGAATTCATAAGATTTTTTCTTGATATAGTTTTCCAATCAAAACCCATCTCTTACCAATAAACGCCATGTAAAAGGGACTCCACTCCTTATTTCTACCCTTCGTTCCAAAGCTTGTATTGCTGCAAATATCCAACACGACAAGAAATAGTTGAATGAAATGCAAACCAAAAATACATATCTCAAATGAAGAAAATAGATAAAAGGGTTCAAATGAATACTATATGGTATTATTTTACCTTGTGAAATGTGGCCCGAGTTGATTAAAATGACACACCACACTTCCTCAAACACATCAAGTTGCTCATCAGATGCACCAATCACCTACAAAACAATATTTTGGCCTCAAAGACTAAAAGAAATTATTCACATTTATAGAAGATAGTTTGCTTCTAATATAAATAATGGAACAATTGCAAAGATTATTTATTGCCAATAACAAAAATAATAAACTAATCACAACATGGCAATGCATAAATTGGATTCTCACTATTGCAGTTTTATTTAGGGCATGTTGGATTTACTTGGCTTTGGATACTTTCATCCCCAGGGTAGTGAAGACTCTTTTAATGCATCTTTTTGCAAGATTTAGTATGAACTGTATGTCAAAAAATTCAATTTACATTCATAGATCCATCATTCAAGGATATCCTTAGCTTCCTAAGTCCTAACTCTATATTATCACCATTATTTCTCTTCGGTATTTATTGGAGGCAGCCATAATTCAAGCACAAATTAGAGTTGTTTATTTGCAAAGTGACAGTCAGAACCTCAATGTGTACTTTGTTGCTGACTCAGCCCTTGATATTACTTAGGAATCAGTAAAAGGTAGATTGAAGTTGTTGTTGTAGTGATGGGTGAAAAAAAAATTGATTGTTTTTTCACAATGCAAGATGATCCTCCATGGATAAACCATAGTCAGAAACCGATAAATATAAGAAAAAATAATCTGCAGTCCATCTCTTATTTAGCATCTCTCCCATAGAAACTTTGCAATAGGATGGATTTATTTTGCAACAAACAGTGTTAATTAAAAATATTTGTGCCTCAATGTTCTTTTTGTCAGTAGATTATTATTATGTTATGATTTTGATTGCTACATGCACACAGGTAGAATCAAAGCCTTAGATCTTAAAAAATTTAAATTATTGAATGCACTTATGTTCATTTTAGATTAAAGGTATTGATGCATTTCTTTTCTTGTGATTGTCTTCACTATAGATACTAAGGACCCAAATGGGGCGAAATGAACGTGACTTAGTTGCATGTAGGAGTTACACCATAGAAGCAAGAACACCAATGAACTCTTGACTTGGTTAATCTACCTAAAGCATGCTTTGACTTTTTGGTCCTTATTAAACCTTCTTGTCATTGATTTAATGATTAGATATTGAGAGTGGAGTTCTTGAATAATACTCAGGTAAGTCGCTTACCGTAACAACTTTCTTAGATTGTCTACTAAAACCTTAAACCTATTTCTTGCTAGAAACCCATGAAGGGAGGAAGAGCTTTAGTTGTTTTTCCCCAAGGAGCACAGGGATAATTCGGGAAGCTAAAGTTTAAATAAAGGCATGGCTTAAGAAGAACCCATTCCCATCTTGCACTACCAGCTCTAGGCTTTCCTACTAAACCATGGAAAATAATTTCTGTTGGTTGCCCTCCTTGAACTACACATAGATCTGTCCAATAATCAAATACATCTCTGGATGGACTCTCAAATGAAATCAGCTGCTGTTTGGAGGAGAAATTAAGTGGTTGCATAGAAGATAAAGCTTTTTATTATAATAGTGTCATGGTATCCTGTTATTTTACTTCTGTTAATTTGCCCAATGTTTCTTTGATTCAGAAATTTGTTTATATACTGTCTCTATTTTGTCACATGTTGGATCCATACGAAAAATTTTATAGTGGCAATTTTTGAGTTTAATGAAAGTTGTTCTTTGCCTAGTGGTTCATTGTTCCCTTGCTTACCATAGTTGTGAATGTCACACTTACAAGCTATAATCAGAGTCTTTGCATAGTTGACTTAAGGAGCTCTGCAATGCATCAAAGAATATCATGAATCAAACCTGGGCAGGAAATAATGTGCAAAAATGGTTTAAGGAATGAAAGAGGATTCCCAGTACATCAGCGCAGACCAATACACCAAGCATACAAAAAGTTGTTAAAATGAGTGTTTAAGTTAAAAATGAGACATCAAGACCCATGGAGCATGCCAATAAAAAGACCATACTAAACTATGTATTAATGCCAAATTGGGAACCTAGACCAAAGAAGGGTGCCAATACTCTGAGTTTCCAAAAAGTGAAAAAGACTTGAAAACAGCCTCTCAATGCATTGGAGCTCTCACGACCAAAGAGTGTCCCATGTTGATGCAAAAGCATCAAATTTGGTCATGTAGACCCATGAAGCATGCCTCTCCAAAGATTGTTCCAACATTGCAAACATGAAGGAGGACAGGTATTGCTCAAGCACACACCAAGACAAATGATCATCAAATTTTAATGAATTGCATATTTTGAAGGGTTTCAAGTTTCAACATGAATTTTCTCTATTTCCAAACATCTTAAGCAGAGTGGTTACAAAAATTTTAATGTCTGCATCATTTAATAGCCAGTTGCAGGCATTTTCTGTTGGATTTTAAGGTTAACAGCAGGATTTGTAAATGGTTTTTGATCATTCAAAGCACAGAAGAACCAAATTATCCGAATGCCCTAGCATTTAAACATCAAATTGCAAATTTATCAATGGCAGCTAGGGTTGAGTGGGATGTGAAGGAGACTCTGAAAGTTTCCATTGTCAAAAATCTACAGTCATGCCCTTAACAAGTTACATTCATAAACAAAGCGATCTTCAAGTGATATCAGAGGTTTCTTTAGGAAGTTGTGTCGGAGGTTTGCAATGGTAGTGACTTCATTTGGAGATTCACTATATGCGATTGCCAGTATCTACAGTGGTTTTTAATGGAGAAATTTCATCAAGCATCCTCAGCAGGTTTCTTTCGTTCATTTGTGGCACATATCAAAGGGGGATTCAGCAGATTTTAGTAAGGGTTGCAGGATTTTGTTATCAGTTTTCTTCATTTCCAGGCATCTCTAGCCAATGTTGTTGCATATCGTCAAAAAAATTGAGTTATCTGATCTTCATTTAATGTGGCTTTCAATATCTTTCAATCTACACAAGGGAAGTATACAAAAGTTTCATAAGATCGTCATATCCCCTGTTTGAAACCCTAATAGTGATGTCCCCGTCCTTTTCAACCAAGTATCACAATTTTTGTGAAGTCTCCGAGAGACAAAAATTGTAGAAAAATAGATGGTTCAAGTTTAAAATTAATATTGACAAAGAGGTGAATGAGTTATCATAATCATACTATCAATTGAATACAATCAATCAATTACTACAATATTAATATGAAACATCACTGAGACAGTAGACGTGAGTTAAAACATATAGAACCTTGTATTATTGTGGAGAATGGAAGATACTGTAAAATAATAAACAAACCAATTGAAGAACACTAATTGAGGAATGATATTGGGGAAGTCAACTCTCTATATGGTAGATAAGATAGACAAAAGTCAACACCTCCAAAAGCAATGAAGAAAATAGGATAACATATAATGATATAGTTCCGCGTAATCCCATCAGCAGAGTTGGACAAAAGACTATCTTGGGTCAGCAGTTTATCATCTTACGATGATGTAATAACATTAAGAGCATCGATGACCATAAAAAGTGTGATGAACCCATAAAGGTGAGGCCACCTAGCCCAGACAGCAGTGCTGGCTGCCAACTGTGAAATTTTGTCTCCTTCTAGAAAAATCAGAAAAAGATCAGATTGTGGCTAGTTGTGCAGTCTTATCTTGTGGAGGAAGAAAAGAATCAAATTTTAGACTTAAATCTTATAGTAAGAACTACCAACTTCTTGAAGAAGCCCAGTTTTGTCTTGTAGTGACAGCTGTCTCCTAAAAGGAAACTCCAGTTCGCTGCAAATCACAATTTTGTCTTCTTGCAAAATAACAAATTTTTGTTTTGTCTTGTTTTGTTTTATCTCCTACTGTCTTCTAGAAAGGGGCCAAATCAGATTGTTTACTTGCCTTACACAACAAGTTAATAAACTGCCCCAAATAGGTATTTATAGAGGACTACCACATTTTTTTATTACGCTGAATACTTTGTTTGTTGTTATGCACGACTGGTGAAGGCACGAAACCCCCACGAATCACCTTTGCTCTGTTGTGTATTGTGCAAACTCTAGTTTGTGTCTGCAATAGCTGCAGTTTGAAATCTACTGTTAAAGGCTCTTACATACTGTAAGAAAACAGTTGCTATTTAAAGATTTTGTACTAGTTTTCTATGAATAAGTCATAATTCCAATACTTGCAGCTTCAAGTAGAACTGTGTAAGCACAATTAAATATTTGAATGATCTATAAGGAATTTGGAATTCATCTTCTCTTCTTGAATCTATATTGTGAAGCAGTTTGTTGTTTGAATTTAATAGTTTAAGAAAACAGAAAATTCAGATCATACAGACCTGAAGGTCTTTACAGTGGTATCAGAGCCTCAGCCCTGCCAACTGTGGTTTCATTTTATGAGCAAGAGGGAGCAGCGATACAATCAGAGAGAGAAAAAGAAAGGTTCCACCATGGGTGACAATGATGAAGAAGCAAAGGCCTTCTTTAAACGTTCTGAAGCTCTGCAACTTGGTTTGGCAAAGACTCTAAAGGAAGTTGCCCCAACTGTTGAGAGGGTTTAAAGTTTAAACAGAACCAGGATGGTGCAAATTCAGCCCATGAGAAGGGTGAAGGAAGCACTGCTAACAGAGAGAAATCTAACATTCAGGGTGAAGAAAGTAGTTTCAGTGAAGCAAGACTTGTCCATGGGAGTGAAAAGAATTCAACGAGAACATTTAGGGCAATTTTTTTCGACAAACGAAGAGGTTAGGGCAGATCAACCAGACCCGACCGAGGAAATGGACCGCCTCTTAGCAGAATATAATATGTTGAGTGAGGTAGTTAAGAATAACATGCCTTACACTGGCTACTGTGGTCTCAAATCCCAAAGTGGACAAAGAAGGAAGGAGTATAATGAAAGAAAAGACATTCAACATCACTTGGTTAAGATTACTCTACCTAACTTTGACGGAACAAGTAGCACCACAGCAAGATCATGGTTACAGAAGTTGGATACTTATTTCTCATTAAACCCAATGATGGAAGAAGAAGCCCTCAAACTCACCACCTTACACTTGGAAGGAGTAGCTCACGAGTGGTGGTACCATGGACTTGTAACTCAAGGACATGACTCAATCTACACCATAGAAGATTTCAATTAGAGGCTGGTTGAAAGATTCAACAGAACCGACCCCGAAGTTCATTTTCGTTACTTAGCCCTCTTAAGGCAAGAAGGTATAGTAGAAGATTATGTATCAGAATTTGAGAAACTTGCAGTAATGGTGTTTGATGTGCCAGAAAGGAGGCTGATAGTACCCTCTGCAGAAGGATTAGCTGAGCCATGAAAAGGGTTACTAAAAGACTTAAATCCGACAACATTTCCAAAGGCCGTCAAACTAGCCTTTAACCTAGAGGATTCAGTGGTAAAGGGTACTTTAAGCAGTAAGAAAGCAACCCCACCCATACAATTCAAGAAAACTTTTCAGAAAAGTCCAATACCTCCCAAGATGTCGCCAACAAGGCCCAATCAAATGGAATTTAGTAGAAATGAGCTTACACGGAAGAAGCTATGTTTTACATGCAAAGAACCATGGCAACCAGGGCATCGATGTTAAGGTTTTGCGATCATTGCAAATGTAATAGCACTATCTCATTGTATGTGTTTTCCAAATGCAACAATCTCTTGCATTTATATTGAGAATCAGCCAAGAAGAGACATGTCCCTTCATGGGACATATCTATTCATTATTATGTAATTGATATAATGATAACTATGATTATATATATACATACATATATAGAATATAATATCTTATATTAATTTCTCTAATATTTACATAATAATAATATATATATATATATATATATATATATATATATACACACACACATCTCATATATACTAAATATATATATATATATATATATACATATCTTCACTAGTATTGACTCAATGTTTATCTTACTGAAGCTACAAAACATCAACACTCCCTCTTAGCCAGGGAAGATTAAACACATGATTAAGATAAGAAGATATCATTTATCGTGATACCAGAGATATGGTCTGACTAGGAATATCAAGCCGCATGATATTCACCATAACTCATAGATTCATAAGACCACCATCTCATGATATTAGGAGTAATAGCCATAGAATATCAAGTCACATGATATTCACCATGTACTCAGAGTACTAGCCTACTAACATCAAGTCTCATGATGTCCACCAGGTACTCAACAAATATTTTAGATATCACCTCAATAAGATATTAGAGATATGGTCTGTTGTCGGGATATTTGGATGTACGGGTTATTATATTAATAAAGTATTATGTTAGCTTCAGTCGTTAGTGACCGAGAGGTTAGACAGTTCCGTCACGACGCTTCGGTCGTGGCCCTTCAGGTAGTTTATATACCCTCTCGGAGGATGGACACGGGAGATATTATTGTATGATCATTATGATGTAAATGTACTTGCCAATCTGGAATGATTAATGAAAGTATTTATTATTCTATGATATATTCTGTGTTTATTATATTTCCTGTACTATGTCTGTGCAATACTAAGTTTACCACAGCGGGAAAACATCTGGCACCGCTGCCAAATGAATCTGGCAAGTGATGGAATGAGTGGACGGATGGGAATACCATTGGAGGAGAATATCAATGTGAGGATGAATGAGGACGAAATCATTGCATAGACTTTATGCCTAATCAATTGAATAAAAATAAAAATTTAAAGAAGGAACTCGAGGAGGAACAAGCCGCCAGACAAGCTGTACTCACACAACAGGAAGCCGAGTGAAGGGAGAGATTCAGAAGATGCGCCAAAGGACTATCAAAGGGAGTAAGTGAAGGCCAGCGTCTGGAGGAATCTAACCGGGAGGCCGGAAGAAGTGACGAGGACCACCTGGAGGAAACAAGGAGCTTGTTCGGGTCCTTAACCTTAACCCCACGGACGGAAGCAAGAGAAGCCCGAAGGAAGGAAGAAGAGGAAGCCCCACGGAGGGAGGCTCAGGAAACCGCTGCTGCCGAGAGTGTCGAAGTGACAGAGGGGCATGGGGATCATAGTAGCCCACCAGGCTTGGACAATTCCAGTAGTTCAAGGACATCAAGCGGTACGGTACCGAACAATTCCAGAGGACCAACACCGGCAGTACCATCCCAGCCTGTAACACAACCGGTGCTGCAAACATAGTCGGCACCTAGAAAAGTAACCATGGCGACATAGAAAAACTGCCCAAATTTCATGATGACGGAAAGGACGATCCAGCACGACATTGCCGTACGTGCGAAACCATCTGGTCAGCCAACAGGATTACCGACCAGGACGAATGGATGAAGCAATTCCCTACCACACTGAGAGGAGTTGCCATTGACTAGTACTCAGACTTGGATAAAACCAAGATAACCACGTGGGACGAACTAAAGAAGGGATTCGAGGAGTTCCAGCTCCTCAGGGATGACAACGAGATAGTCTTGGAAATCTACAGAACGAAACAAGGTAAGAAGGAAACCGTACGAGCGTATGGCCGCCGACTAAAGGAGCTGGTCGAGAAGATGGAAAGCCAACCAGCAGATGGCTTAAAGAAGAGATGGTTTGTTGAGGGCTTGAACTCCAAGTTACGGCGGAAGATGAAAATAGTACCTCCGACATCCTACGACAATGCATATAACCGGGCCATGGACTTGGAAAGTGAGAACAAAATGTCAAAAAAGAAGAACAAATCCTTGTCATCAGACGACGACACTTCCGAAGAAGATAGAAGCAGTGACGACCAATCGAAAAAGAAAGTCACGGCACTCCAGAAAGACATGGAGAGAATGCTAAAAGAATTTAAGTCAATGAAGGGGAATACGAGTAAGGATGACGAACTCTAGTGCACGAAGTGTAAAGAAAGTGGCCACACGAAGGGTGCCTGTCCCAAAAAGGCATTCTGTGACATTTGCCAGATTATGGGGCATTCCACAAAGGAATGCCCATATAACATGAAGACACAACACCAGCAAGTGCTCTTTACACAAGAGCAGCCATCCACATCAGGAACAACAGAACCAAACAATAATGCATCTTCAGGGGGTTACCGAGGCAACCAATGAGGCGGACGAGGGAACAATAATAATTCCACCCGTAACAAGGTCCAGTACGATGCGAAGGGATGTCCAATGATCCAATGTAGGGCATGCAACCAATGGGGTCATTACGCAAGCAAGTGTAATAATAATGACGCCCCTCAGCAGCTGTGTCAGTGGTGCGGCCCTGGTGACCATGAAGATGCCAATTGTCCTAAGTTTGGCGTAGGGACCAACCTACTGGATATTGAAGGAAACGCAAGGATAAAAGAAGCGGTATTGGCTCTTACCCTAGGGCAAGCGAAGGAAGCCAGGTACCCCCATACGGAGAAACAGAGGATGCTAGAAGCAGGACTCTACAACACAGACGTGGAACGGAACATTGTACAGCAGATGCTCCAACTGGAGGTACTTGTGAAACTCCAAGACCTCCTACACACCATGCCACATTTGGGGACAGTCCTACTGGGCACAAAGGTCGGCCAAACCAACACAAAGCACATGGACACTTCCATACCCGGAGGCTCCGCAACGGATCCAATGCTGCTAGCCGTCAATAATGGAAGACACCCAGCCGTGGTGGAGATGGGCATTCTCGACACTATTCTAACAGACACCATAATAGATGGCGATTCCGAAGTAAACATCCTACCTGAGGACACATGGAAAAAATTAGGGAAGCCTACCCTGTGGCCACCAACATTTAATCTGCTAGGTGTCGATCAGCACGGGATTAAACCCCTCAGAACGTTGATGGCACAACCAGTTATGGTGGGTGCACAACCATTTGTACTTGACTTCGTGGTCATCCCACTTAAACAGAAGGGGTATGACGCCATCCTGGGGAAAGGATGGCTAGTGGCGGCAAAGGCAAACCATAACTGGAAACGGAATACACTCTCGATGGAGAGTGGAGGCGGGAAATTTACCATTGATCTCCGGACACAGTTGGTGAGTGAGGAACTTGCCTCTTCCTCAAGGTCAGAATCCAAAGGGGAAAACGACCCACGAGACGAAGGAAGGAACAGAATAAAACCGAATAGTAAAGGCATGCTAAGATTGGGAGAATACGCAAAGGATGATGTAGATTCACTAAATGGTCTCTTCCACGGGCAAATAGAGGATTACGAACTCTTCCGACCAACATGCAATGTACTAAGTGTTGAGGAGGTGCCGAAAACATTTCCCTCCCAGTACGGTGAATACAACGAAGGGGATGAGAAAGTAAGCGAAGTCCCCACGCATAAATCTGATGAGCAAAACCCCATGAAGAATAAGGAGCTGTCTGTCAAACCAATGAATCTGGGCAAGGAAGAGGAACCTAAGCTCATTCCTTTCGGCGACGATTGGAATCCTGTGTGGAAGACCGCAGCCTTCAAAATCTTTATTCTTCTTCTTATGTGCAGGCAAGAGACCGTGGTCCCTGTAGAATTTATGGTTCCAAGCTTTTGGATCGCCATTGAAAACAAACTCGGCGACAGGGAGAGGGAACGACTACACACTCTGTGGACTCTCAACGAACGGATACATGATGCCAGCAACGTGACCAAATTGAAACCTTCCCCGAAGAGGATGGACCCGAGAGGAGGGACAGAGCAACCGAAAGGATGGAAAAGGACTCAAGGGGTTAGACGGGCGACCAGAGAAGCCTCCGAACAGGAAATTGAAAAATACCCGTACGGCTATGCATGACCGTACGGTGGAAAATAAATAAAAAATATAAAAAATAAAAATAGATAAATAAATTTTATTTTATTTTTTAAAAAAAAAAAAAAAAAACTTTTAAAAAAAAAGAGAGAAAAACACACCATACGGCCAATGTTGGAATAACCGTACAGTGAAAGAAAATTTTTTTTAAAAGAGTAGTGCACCGTACGATCGTACGGCAAAAGGCACATAATGCCAAACCACTGTACGGCATTAGTTCATCGCACAACATCTAGAATATAAGACCGTACAGCCGAAAGGAAATGAGAATATAAAACTGTACGGCACGGGCAGGAGGAAAAAACGAAGTTCGAGCATACCGTACGGCCGTTCCCGTCTTGTCTTTACATTGTCGTACAGCAATCAGAGCAGAGAGGGAGGTGTAGCCATTGTACAATGCATGAAGCTAAAGGTAGAAGGAGCAACACCGTACGGTGACCAAGACAAGAACATAAAGAGGTCGTATGACTTTTAAAGGGCATACGAAGAAGACAAGTATGCTCGCGTACGGCATCGTACGGCTTAGGTACAGTCAATATAAGACTCGGACCGTACGTTCACATAGTTGATTAACATCCCATACGGTGTACGCACAGCCTTCCGTCACCGTACGACATCAGAGAGGGCATTCAAGGAAGAGCAACTACCGTACGACAACATCAACACATGTTCGTACGGCGACAAGAAAATGCAAAGAGTTAAAGTGTCAGTCGTACGGGTAAAAAGAGATAATAAATAGCATTATAGTTTTGCATTTCGTACGGTTAGAGTTCTGTGAAGATTATTTGATTGTCTGTACGGCTAGAAGGAAGAGAAGTTTCATACAAGTGGCAAGGAGTGGCAGCGAAGATTCTAAAAAATAAAATAAAAAACGACAAATCAAAACAGTTTGCAATGCATAACGTATGGTACCGAAGGGAAGGACATAACGAGGTAGTGAGGAAAACATAAGCGCCTAGCAGAAAAGAGTGTGGGATCGGAAGAAAATCACAAAAATGGTGTGTTCCATGGACTTTTGTGTGGGTTTGAAGGTGCTGATTTGGTCTTGGCGGCGGGGCCGCTGCCCCTCGACCCCGTTGGGGGTGTTGCCCCGTAGACCCCCATCGTCCTTTTGAGGAACATCACAATTGTGAGTTGGGGCATCGGGATGGCATGAGGGAATTATTGAGTTGAGTTATCAGCCTTTGGAAAGTGTGACCAGTTGATGAGACTCGGAGCTGCTACAGGCATAGAGTGTCTGCATGCCGGAGGTGGAGAGAGCGCTAGAGCAAGCCTTTGGTGAGGGGTACTACGCTTTGAGGCACTCAGAGTAGGTGTTGGCTGGACGTGAAACTGTCTTGGTGGATGCACAAAGAGCTCGGAAGGAGCTGACCACCCAGTTGGAGGTAGTAGAGCGGCACTTGGCTCAACGTACCCATTGGAAGCGAAGAAGGTAGCACAGGTGGCTATCAAGATTAGATTGGCTCAGAAGACAGTATTGTTTGAACAAGAGTTAGCGGAGGCTACAGCTGAAAAGTATGTTTTGGAGACAAGTTTGGTGCAGGCACGGGCAGAATGTGATGTGACGGAAAAAGAACAATGACGCAACATTGATGGGGAGGCGGCACTTCAGCTTTTTCAAGGACACCCTCCGCCCCTTCTCTTCAATGATTTTCTTATTCTATGTAGTGTATTTCATCTCCCTGTTGTTGTACGTCATCGGAGACGACTTGTTTTTTGGGGGGGATGATGTTGTCGGGATATTTGGATGTACCGGTTATTATATTAATAAAGTATTATGTTAGCTTCAGTCGTTAGTGACCAACAAGTTAGACAGTTCCGTCACGACGCTTCGATCGTGGCCTTTTGGGTAGTTTATATACCCTCTCGGAGGATGGACATGGGAGATATTATTGTATGATCATTATGATGTAAATGTACTTGCCAGTCTGGAATGATTAATGAAAGTATTTATTATTCTATGATATATTCTGTGTTTATTATATTTCTTGTACTATGTCTGTGCAATACTAAGTTTACCCCAACGGGAAAACATGGTCTGACCAAGAATATCAAGTCTCATGATATTCACCATAACTCAAAAAATTTCATAGGTAATGTATCCTTAATGCAAGGTATCATCTATTGTGATCTGTTTCAGCCATCACACGATGTCTATCACAATAGGAGTTCAATGGTCTGTTTAAGGAACTCAATCCACCATGCAAGAAATCATCTATTGTGATCTGTTTCAGCCATCACACGATGTCTATCACAATAGAAGGTCAATGGTCTGTTTAAGGAACTGAATCCACCATGCAAGAAATCATCTATTGTGATCTGTTTCATCCATCACACGATGTCTATCACAATAGAAGGTCAATGGTTTGTTTAAGGAACTGAATCCACCATGCAAGAAATCATCTATTGTGATCTGTTTCAGCCATCACACGATGTCTATCACAATAGAAGGTCAATGGTCTGTTTAAGGAACTGAATCCACCATGCAAGAAATCATCTATTGTGATCTGTTTCAGCCATCACACGATGTCTATCACAATAAAAGGTCAAGTTATTGTAAGATCGTCACCTTTCAATAACTCTTACAAATACAAGTGACAATCATTTGAAAGTCGTCACTTCCTCATGATTTACACAGGGGGCAGGCCCATTAAAAACATTCATGATTCATTAGTATAATAATCAATTATATAAAGTTTACCTTAGAAGTGTTTCACCTTCAATAGTGAACTCCCTCTCAATCAATATGATCAAGATTGTCACAAGTTGACTGAACCATTTACTCCCTCTGAAGCTCAAGTTTATCAACTTCTTGACCTTTTTTGAAATGTCAGACTCCCTTTGCATCTAGTCCCAATCATCAATTTGTTTGCAAGCATCAAGTTCTTTCTCCCTTGAATGCAATTATCTTGTGCTTCTATCCTGAAGGTATGTTAGAGAGAGATTACAAATAGCTCACTAAACTATCTCGACCGTAAATACCAATGATAGAAGCATACAATATTATACTAACCAATGGTATATCATGAATTACAAACTCAAAAATTATGTGCATTAATAAAACATGAAATACTTATCTTTTATAAATTTCAAGTATTTCATTCTTTAATTTGATCGGATCTCCCTTCAAGTGGTTAGGCTTTTAAAGAAGGAACCTCACTCTTTTACAGATTTATTTATTTATTTATTTTATTTTTTGCATATACCTGTACAAAATCGGTCATAACTTTTGTATCTGACATTTTCTCTCCAATTGCTCCGGTGAGCTTTTTCTAAATGTGTTTATCAAAAACATATCCAAAACTTAGCGAAATCCAACGGTGCATTTGTGAGATATGGTCCTCGTACTGAGACTGTATTTTCTGGGACAGTCACACATTCACCATCAACAAACTAGTCTCTTACATTTGCAACTTGGCTCTGATACCATGTTAAGGTTTTGCGATCATTGCAAATGTAATAGCACTATCTCATTGTATGTGTTTTCCAAATGCAACAATCTCTTGCATTTATATTGAGAATCAGCCAAGAAGAGACATGTCCCTTCATGGGACATGTCTATTCATTATTATGTAATTGATATAATGATAACTATGATTATATATATACATACATATATATAATATAATATCTTATATTAATTTCTCTAATATTTACAATGAATAATATTTATATATATATATATATATATATATATATATATCTTCACTAGTATTGACTCATAGTGTTTATCTGACTAAAGCTACAAAACATCAACAAAGGGCAAATACATTATATTGAAGTAATTTTTAATGAGGAAACAGAAAGTGAAGGGGTTGATGTCGAAGATGAAACAAACACATTTGAGGGGCCTGAAGGTGGTACACTTGCAGCTCTTACTGGAGAACCACGTTATAGTGCACTTCATGTTAAAGGCATCTTGAAGAGGCAGCGTGTTATCATCCTCATTGACAGTGGTGCTACCAAAAATTATGTAAATAAGGAAGTTGTAAGAAGACTTAATCTGAAAATAGCTCCAATTGAAGGCTTTGAAGTAAAGGTAGCCAATGGAACTACTCTTTCTTGTACTCGGAAGGTTCCCCAAATGGAGTTGTCTATGGGAGAATATAAATTGAAAGATGATTTTTATGTAATTGACATGGATATGGAAGTAGTTCTGGGCCGTCAATGGCTGCATACAATTGATAAATACAAAATCAACCATTGGAAGTTGGAGATGACTTTCCTACATAATAAGAGAAAGATAGTTTTGTAGGGAATCTCTAACAAAACTATGGAAATACCAGCCAAAAGAATGGAGTGGGTGTTCTATAAGAAACAAGTAGGTTGGGCAGTGGAATGTCTTATTATGAATGCAAAAGACACCAAGAAAGGAAGTGCTAACAACATTCAAATTCAAATTATTTTGGATAAACATAATAAACTCTTCAAAGACATACCTCTTGGATTACCACCCAGCAGGGTTTCCAACACATCATTGAACTTGAGGAGGGGGCAAAACCAGTGATGATCACTCCATATCGCCATCTAAAGGTTTACAAGGAAGAAATTGAAAAGGCAATCAAAGAATTACTCAACATGGGGCATATAAGACATAGTTCCAACCCTTTTGCATCTTCCGTAGTGCTGGTCAAGAAGAAAGATGGGACTATGAGAATGTGCATTGAATACCAAGCTCTCAATAAGAAGACTATAAAGAATCGCCACCCAATACCATGGAGCTAGCTTCTTCTCCAAAATTGACCTACGTTTAGGATACCACCAGATAAAGTTCGGGATGAAGATGTGCACAAGACAGCGTTCCGGTGTCATGGTCACTATGAGTTCTTGGTAATGCCCTTTGGTTTAACAAATGCCCCGACAACTTTTCAATCTTGTATGAATCAGGTGTTTATTCAACAGTTAAGGAAATTTGTTCTTGTCTTTTTTTATGACATCTTGGTTTATAGCAAATCATGGGAGGATCATCTAAAACACTTAGATGAAGTATTGGAAATCTTAGAACAGCAGTCCTTTTATGCCAAAGTATCCAAGTGTGAGTTTGGGTTACAAGAAATTTTATATCTAGGCTTCAAGATCAGCAAATATGGAGTAAGTATTGATGAGGAGAAGATCAAAGCCATTCAAGAATGGCCTAGACCCAACAATATGACACAATTGAGGGGATTTGTTGGACTATGCAGCTACTACAGGAGATTCGTTAGTGCATTTTCACACTTGGCAGCTCCCTTAACAAATCTAACCAAGAAAGGAGCATTGATATGGACAACATCAACTCAACAAGTTTTTAATAAGCTTAAGGAGGTAATGAGTTCATGCCCCGTCTTAGCAATTCCAGATTTTTCACTCCCTTTTGTTTTAGAATGTGATGCATCTAGAGAGGGAATAGGGGTTGTTCTAATGCAAAATAAACACCCTATAGCTTTTGAGAGAAGAAAGCTTAAGGAGGCTGAACGTAAATTCTCTATCTATGATAAGAAAATGCTAGCCATAATACATGCCCTGACCAAATTCAGACAATATTTAGTTTGCAACAAGTTTGTTGTTAGAACTGATCATAGTAGCTTAAAGTATTTCCTTAATCAGTGAGAATTGAATGACAGACAACACAAGTGGATCAACAAAATCCAAGCTTATGATTTTGATATTGAGTATGTGAAAGGAAACAACAATATTGTGGCAGATGCTTTATCTCGGAAACCTCATTTGCATTCTATCTCTGATATAACATTGGATTGGAAAGCATTGATTACAACTGAATATGTAAAAAATTCATTGGCTAGTGAAATTTTGGAGGGCAAGGTACTGGATGATAGATTCAAAACAATGAATGAGCTATTTTGTACAAGGGGCGAGTATATCTCACGCCTGAATCTAAAATGAAGGAAAAAATCTTTAAGGCATGCCATGACACACCTTTGGCTGGCCACCCAGGATTCTACAAATTGTATAAACAGGTACGGGAGCACTTCTCGTGGAAAGGATTAAAGAAGGATGTAATGCAACATATAAGGGAATGTAAGGAATGCCAACAGAACAAAGTTGAGCATGTCTTTCCAGTAGGGTTACTGCAGCCTCTACCTATCCCCAACCAAAAATGGGAAAGTATATCTATGGATTTTATTACTGGTATACCAAAGGCCCAAGGCAAGGATTGTTTGTATGTGGTGGTGGATAGACTCACCAAGTATGCACATTTCTATGCTATATCAACAGACTTTAAGGCACCTCAAGTAGCTGATCTTTTGTTCAGGGAGGTATTTAGGCTACATGGGTTACCAAAAACAATTGTGAGTGACAGAGACAACAGATTTCTCAGCCTATTTTGGCAAGAGTTATTTTGCTTGACAAGGACAGAATTGACATCCAATACTAGTTATCATATGCAAACGGAGGGACAAACAGAGATAGTAAACAAGTGGATTGAAGGTTATCTGTGGAACTACATAACAAGTCAAAAAACATCTTGGGTTAGATGGCTACATCTTGGGGAATACTGCTACAATACAACTTATCATGTGTCAATTGGGATGTCCCCCTTTAAAGCATTGTATGGTTATGATGCAACTTCCTTTACGGATCTAATTCTCAGTAATAATAGAGTACCTAGTGCTACAGATTTTATTTAACAAAGAAAGGATATTCTAGAAGCTCTCAAAGAGAACTTGCAACAAGCCCAAAGTCAACAAAAGATGTATGCAAATAGACATCAAATAGAAAGAGCATTTGAAGAGGGTAATTTGGTGTTTCTGAGGTTACAACCCTTTAGGCAATCATCTATAAAGAGAAGCACAAAAGAGAATCTTAAATCACGCTTCTATGGTCCTCATCGAGTGATTAAAAAAGTGGGACAGGTTGCTTATGAGTTAGAATTACCACCCGACAGCAAGATGCACAATACTTTCCATGTTTCATGCTTAAAAAAAGCTCTCGGACAGCAAATCAACCCATCCAAGGAACTCCCTCCGCTGGATTATGAAGGAAAATTGATCCTTGAGCTTGAATCTATTCTAGATGTAAGGGAAAAGATATTACGCAACAAAGCTATTCCAGAATACTTAATCAAGTGGAAGGTACTACCACCAAAAGATGCAACCTGGGAAGGAATTGAAATCTTCGAACACCCTAACTTGAAATTGCTTGAGGTCAAGCAATTAGGGACAGGAGAACTGTGATGAACCCATAAAAGTGAGGCCACCTAGCCTAGACAATAGTGCTGGCTGCCAACTATGAAGTTTTGTCTCCTTCAAGAAAAATCAAGAAAAGATCAGATTGTGGCTAGTTGTGCAGTCTTATCTTGTGGAGGAAGAAAAGAATCAAATTTTAGCCTTAAATCTTCTAGTAAGAACTACCGACTTCTTGAAGAAGCCCAATTTTGTCTTGTAGAGATAGTTGTCTCCTAGAAGGAAACTCCAGTTTGTTGCCAACTGTGTAATTTTGTCTTCTTGCAGAATATCAGATTTTTTATTTGTCTTGTTTTGTTTTATCTCCTACCGTCTTCTAGAAAGGGGCCAAATCAGATTGTTTACTTGCCTTGCACGGCAAGTTAATAAACTGCCCTAAATAGGTATTTATAGAGGACTCTACCATGTTTTTTGATTATGCTGAATACTTTGTTTGCTGTTATGCACGACTGGTGAAGGGACGAAACCCCCACGAATCACCTCTGCTCTATTGTGTATTGTGCAAACTCTAGTTTGGGTCTGCAACAGTTGCAATTTGAAATCTACTGTTAAAGGATCTTACATACTGTAAGCAGACAGTTGCTATTTAAAGATTTTGTATTAGTTTTCTATGAATAAGTCATAATTCCAATACTTGCAGCTTCAAGTAGAATTGTGTAGGCACAATTAAATATTTGAATGATCTATAAGGAATTTGGAACCCATCTTCTCTACTTGAATCTATATTGTGAAGTGGTTTGTTGTTTGAATTTAATAGATTAAAAAAATAGAAAATTCAGATCATACAAACCTGAAGGTCTTTACAAAAACGAAGGTGAGACTGGTAATCAAACTCTTCAGAAAATAAATATTAATTCCAACACATAATTTGCAGATGTATTGGTATTGACTAAGGTATCAACGATAGAAGAAATCAATGACAGCAATATTGAGCCTTATAGATTTTAAACATGTGAAAGGCCTCTGATTTTTCTCTAAGAAAAAGTGTCCACGTCATTCTTGAGAAATCATCTACAAAAAGCATGAAATACCTGTCTCCATAGTAGCTCTTTGTTCTCATAGGTCCACACAAATCTATGTACAAGATCCAGAACGTTTTCAGCAGAAAGGGATTTACTACTAAAACTTGTTCCTGTCAGTTTTCTTAATTGACAATCCTTACAAATACCTCTATCAAGTTTTGTAATCTCAGGAAGTCCTTTGACTGACTTCTTCTTGCTCACTTTGACAATATTGTCAAAGTTTATGTGGCAAAGCCTCTTATGCCACAACCAACTGTTGCCCTCCTTGGTTACAAGACAGATTTTGTTTGTTTCTCCTTTTACTGATGCTATGAGGCAAGCTCCTTCCATTGAGTCCAAATAGAACAGGTTCCCTTTACTCTGTCTACCGGTAACAACATGAGCTCCTGATTGGTTCCTGACAACGCAAGAACCTTGCCCGAACTCCAATAGGTATCCCATGTTATTTAGTTGAGAAACACTCATTAGATTGTACTTGAGTCCTTCTACCCAGTACACATCCTCACATACAGCTTCATTGCCCAATGCAATTGAGCCTTTACCTTTGATAGCACAGGGAGCATTATTACCAAAGGTTGCCGATCCGCCATCATTGAGCTTTAGGCTGATGAACTTGTTCTTATCACCAGTCATGTGGTGAGTGCATCCACTGTCAATGATCCAATCATCATGCTGATGAGATCTTGAGATAAGTGACATTTCACTTATCACTTGGCTTTCTTCTTTTATTGCAACAAAGGCAGTTTCTTCATCTTCAGAATCTTCAGACTCATTGTCCGTGACTCCTTCCGCAAGGTAGCACTCCTTTGCTTTGTTCTTGAATTGGTTTCTCTTCTCTTTATTTTCATTATCTGGAGATCTTACAGCAATGTGTCCTATCTTATTGCAAGAAAAATATTTTAGTAGAAGTTTACCTTTGTACTTCCCTTTTCCTTTTGGAAATCTCCTTGCGATGAGTGCTTCAAACACATCTTGCTCTATCTCTTCAGAGAGCAAATTTTCAACAAAACTTCGAGCCTTACCGATGGAACTATTACCAGTTTCTCTTCCTTTCTTGGTGGAAGAGGTATTAACAAAAGATTTAAAAGTAGCTTCTTGCATGGGTAAGCTGTTATCAAAATTGCTCAATTCAAATGCAGTCAACTTACCAATTAGGGAGTCAAGAGTGACTTGAGTCATGATCATTGATCTGAGCTCCTATATGGCTGAGATCTTGATAGCATATTGAGGCCTCAGCATTCTCAGTATTTTTCTTATCACATCTTCCTCACTCAGTGTTCCTCCAGCGCTTTTGATGGAGTTCATCACTTCTTTGATTCTATTGTTGTAGTGCTCAATATCTTCTCCTTCATTCATTCTCATATCATCATATTTGTCTCTTAAGGCTTTCTATCTTTGCTCTTTGAACATGAGGGTCACTACCATATATTGTTTGTAGCTTAGCCCACATCTTGTGAGCAGTTGTCAGATTTTCAATCTCTGCATAGACATGATCAGGTAGCGTGCTTGCTATCATATCCATTGCGGCTATATGCTCTATGCTGATCTTTTGTTCATCTGGTGTCAAGGTACCAGTGGGTTCGGTGTAATCATGGAGTCCAGTATTGATCTCCGGTAGTTTTCATGTACAGCTTCATTCTACTACACCATAGAGTGAAGTTTTCCTTAGAAAACTTTGGTCCTTCCTTCCTCATCATGTGATCTTTTTCCTGTTGCGGTTAAGCAGCTTTGTAAAAAGAAAGTGGCTTTGATACCAATTGATGGTCTCAACCAATGCTGAGAGGGGAGGCGTGAATCAGCACCAACTAAAACTTCCAAACAAATCTGATATAATGTAACTAAAACTATAAGCAAAACAGATTTTAGAACAGAAATAACTATCACACAATCAAACAATAAACAACACCAGATTTATCACATGGAAACCCAAATTGGGAGAAAACTACGATATGAGTAAACCTCACAAATTTTGTACTCTTTTGAAGTGTGCCTTGTAAGGAGCCTTCCCTGTTAAAGGATTACAAACGCACTATTAGATGCGACCCAGTTAAGGGATTTAAGAAATAAGGCCTGTTAGAACCTGCCTGGTTAGAGGACTTAGAACACCTGAACAGATGTCACCCGGTTAAGGGATTTAATACAAGGGACCTATTAATGTCCACCCAAAATACTGGGATTTCACTATTGCAATTGTTAGAAAGCAATAGAGGGTTTGATCTTTTAATGATGGCTTTGCTAAGCCTGATAAGATTGTTGTTCTATTCAACTGAGAATCATCACCGGTCACTACAGGTATGTTCTCCTTGGCTGTTGTGCTTCTCTGCACACTCTACTTTCTTCTCCTCTCTTCACATTAGTAGCTTCTTCAGCATACAGGTTCACTCTTTTCTTTGGCAGAATGAAGGCAAACTATATTCATGTCAGGCAAAGGAATATATAGACTTCTTTCCCTTTCTGCATTTTACATGCACGACCTATTTAAAGATCACCTTCGGATCCATCACCCAGTGGAGTCTCAGATCACTGAGAGAACATCCGATGCATGCCATGCTTTCTCCGCTTTATGAAGGAAATGATAGATGCATGTCAAAAGTTTTCCTTCACAAGAGATATCTTCATGTTTTAATGCCACAAACTTCGGCATTAAAACCTTCAATCGCGCCTTGTACCGATCATCTCAATAACTCAAAGTCTACCGGACTTAGTGCAACAAATCCCGATCAAAGAGTCAGACAACTGTTTGTCGACTGTGACTTTCCTCGGTTCATTAGTAGTGATGAAATCTTCACTGATCGGTTAATTTCTTTAGGTTGTGCACAGGTAAGAACCTTGACCTGTCACCATCCCTTTTCCTGGTTGTACTGATAGAACCCTTTCCTCAGTTCCTGTTACCAGTTATCGGTTGCATCTTGCCTTGTGACTAGTTGCTCTAATGATCAGTTAGAGCATTACTACTATGTGTCACCGGTCTTCCTTCCCTTATTAATGTCAGTTGTTCCTGACCTGTTGATCTGTCCTTGGTTTCTGATTGAATAACATTGTGGGCCTTCTTAGACATGACTGACAATCACTCTTTGCCAATCAATGACAAAACCAGTTCACCATGTACTGGTTACATTCCTTAACCGGTTGCTCTCCTAATGCCAACATATATTTAGTGGTACAGCGAATGTCTACTGATACCACAGCTCAACTGCACGAGATGGATGCATTTGATAATGCAACAAGGGCGATTTTCGAAAGCCAAATGTGCAAAGACACTTGAACAGAATTGCAGCCAGGTAGAAATATATGTTAAGATTCTTAAGTTTATGCACTTTGATTTTATAATCTAGCCTTACAGTTGGTAATGAGACTGATTATTTTTTTCTTTTCCTTATTTCAAATAGATGGTGGCATATGTTTGGGCCTACAACCCCACACCTTTTATAAATCGCCATCCACATATTGAACCAATCATGTAGCCCTTTGGGATGTGAGCGCAACTAGAGTATGTTCAAGCACATCCACTCAAAGAGGCATAATAGAATGTATGTGGAGAGGTCGAATGATCTAGTCTTTGTTCATTACAACCTTCGTCTTAGAACCAAACAGATTTTGGGCAATGACTCATCTCCAATCACACTAGAGAAGGTCGATCCAAAGTCTAAGTGGCTCACTGAGTCTACCAATCACGTCTTCACTGATGAGGACCTTGAGTGGGTTGACCAAGTAGATAGAGAGGCTAAGGTCGCCGTCATGGAAAAAGAGGATAAAGCACGATCAGGCACAGCTAATGTTGGTTAGAGTGGCACCTCACAGGCATAAACCATGGTTGTTCAGTCATCCAAGACCTACCTTAATTTGGGAACATTTGATGTCATGAATTTCATAAATTTTAATATACATTTGACAATATTTATAGTTGCTAGTAGGTTTCCACAATCCATAACAGTATTTTTTTTGCTTCTAGATCTTGATTGTGTGCCAAATTATTGAGTCAACATTTCAGGTCACTCTCTGAACCATAATCTAGGCAAGAGAGAGCTCCAAGGAAATGAAAAATGTGTTGGTTGTAGAATATGACTTATAAAAATAGAAGAGGAGGTGGGAGAGAACACAAAAATCGAGGAGAAATAAAAATAAAGAAATCTCAAAAATTTTATTTCTCCTCGATTTTTGTGTTCTCTCCCACCTCTTCTATTTTTATGAGTCTTATTCTGCAACCAGCACATTTTTCATTTCCTTGGAGCTCTCTCATTTCTTTATTTTTTTTCCTCCTTGATTTTTGTGTTCTCTCCCACCCCCTCTTCTATTTTTATATGAGTCTTATTCTGCAACCTACACATTTTTCATTTCCTTGGAGCTCTCTCTTGCCCTGATAATGGTTCACAAAGTGTGACCCAAAACGTTAGCTCAAAAATTTGGCACACAATCAAGATCTAGAAGCAAAAAGAATAATACTTATAATTGTATATATCCATGTTTGCTATTTGAATTTCCTTCAGCTACAATTTACATTTGTACTTATGTGATGGATGTATGTTTATGTATGTGATCAAATTAGCTTCTATTTGATGATGTTATAGTGTCTTTAAGCTTTATTCAATAATGGGTGCATGAAACAAGTTTTGAATCGTTAAAAATCTCAAAATTTCAAGGGTTTTCTCATTTTGCTGAGTCACGAGTCGAGTCATTCTCGCTGAGTCCAAGCCGATTTCGAGTCTGGGAACTTTGGTATGGATATAGTGTATTATGTCCAAATATCAAATCGTGATGTCTTATGAATGTCTATGCAACCGCATTTAACATGGACACTTATGAAGACCCAAATCAGCAAGTATTATTTAGCTTTGAAAATTTGGTGGGCCCAGGTGTGGGCTAGGTGTGCGCATCCAGCCCTGTAAGTGCGCCTGGATGTGTGGGCCCACGCAACTTGGTGCACCCACAGGACTGGACGCATACCCTGTGTGCACCCAGCTCGCACCCGCAGACGCACTTGCACCCGGTGCAGGCCTGCAAGGTGTGAACCCAATGTCATTGCTATTTTCAATTTTGTGAAAGGCTTTATCGCTAATACAAGGGCATGAGACAACTTCTTAGGAGTGAACACTTTTTGACCTTCAAATGAACATCAAAAACGATACTCTTACTGCTGGAAAAGTGCTTCAAATCTACTATGCTTCATCCTTTGCATAATCAGCAGATGTCCTCAACTATATGCTGATTTATGCCTAAGATTGTAACTTGACTTCATTACCTGCAAGTTCTATTTTACAGTTACATTTGTGGCTTTTTTAACCTTCCCTTTATTCACATTTGACCCTGTTCTAATGCAATTATACCAAACATCAATAAAACGTAAATAAAAACTTTTGATTAGACCATATTAAGCACCTTGTATTCAAGTATATTGAAATCTGGTCCAAGTGTGTCATACGCTCGGGTGTAGTCACTTTTCCCATATTGATACAAAGCTTCTGCAAGCTGAAAGAAGAATTGAAACACTATTAGTCACAATCCACTTTGTACATATAGACAAAGCATTTTGCAAATGAACCTAGTAAAGGTCATTATAAATAGTTATATTGTCATTGCATTTCAGGAAGTTTTATTTGGAATTTTTGACCTTCAAGATAAAAAGATGTTTCCTGTCAAGAAATACTATTTCAGTAGTTGAGTTACTCATACAATTTCATATTTCTCCAAATTGGAAAATTTTTATCTTTTAGTAATGAATTTAATATTAAAGCACAATCTTGTATCAAAGTCAATGAGTGAAATTTAGACATATATAGTAACCATGATGTTGAACGTCTTTGTTTTACTGACAAACAACTGTTGCTAGTTAGCTTTTGTAGACAACAACAATGGTAAGTGGATCAGTATACCCTATGCACATAAATTTTACTAAGTAACTCAGAATTTTCTACGAAACCAAATTTTAGGAACGGGCATTTAAAAAAGCAATTGCTATCTTCCTTGTTTGAGATACTGCAAGAAAAGAAAAAACTATGTATCAAAATGACAGAATAGGATCAGAAGTATAAAATTTATCGTGGAGTGTCATGCTCTCCTTTTGGAATTAGAGACAAGGAGAAGGCCTCTAGCCTATTCCTCTAGATAAAGCAAAGGACATGATTAATAATATTATTTTAAGTTGGGCCCAGTAATTTCTAATTTATAAGGTCAACTAGTAATAATATTATAATTAAACTAAAGTGTTTTGAACGCTAATATTAAAAAATATTTTTAAATACTCTTGGAGGAAAAAAAGAATCATAGAGACAATTTAGAAAGCTACCAAAGGAAGGGTGCTTGGATTCATTGAAGATAATCTTATCATCATTTTGCCATCAACCTTTTATGAGTTTGAGTATAAGTAATATACAGCCCTGTTGCCTTTTTTTTTTAATTTAAAAATTGTTTTGCAATAGTTTTAAATTGACAAATAAATTGCAGATAATAAAATTAAATGCAGCAAACTAATAACTCAGAAATACAGAAAGCCGAAAACTGTAGATTTTATTTCTGATTTGAATAGACAATATTTCTCAAAACTATGAATAATCCAAACTATTAAATGACATTACATATCTATTTCAAACATACCCAGAAAATGCAGCAATGAAATAGCTTGAGCTGTTCATAAAATATGCAATCTGTATGAGCCAAAGTGGATGCCACTCTCCATAAACTCCACAAAAACCATGCAGAGAATAAGCAAGATAAAACACATCCAAATCAACTCCAGACAGAAGCTCTCATTAGCTCAAAACCCAATTAAAGAGTTTCTGGGTAAGTTTATTAATTAAATTTATTAGCCTATCAAGATGAGAAAATAGGCTAATCACAACCCTAAAGAGATTATGGAAAAGAAGGGGATATTATATATATACGATTCTAATTTCATATTATTAATATATATATATATAAGAGTCTATGTATTTATATATATATATTTCTGATTGCACTATGAAATTACTATTGTGTATATATATTCTTAGTTGCCGGATTCGTGCCAGCAGGGTCAGATACGGGTCCGGGTCCGGATTCACGCTAGGTCCATGACGGATCCGGGCAGGGTCCGTGCACGGGCCTCTGGATCCACAGGCCCGTGCACGGACCCTGCTCAGATCCATCACAGGCGGATCCATGAGGATCTCGTGCAAATCCTCAAGGACCCACGGGTGTAAGAGACAAAAAAGTCAAACAATGACTTTAAAAACACATTTTTATATTCTTTTTTTTGCTTATAACCCTAAAACGACCCCTTTTATGAGTCTCCAAACACATTTTATTTCTCATTGTGCTCTCTATTATTCTCTCTCATTTTGCTCTCTCATTCATGCAAGCTTGAAGTGAGGTGATTGTATTCGAAGGAGCTCGATTGTGGAGTGGCAAACACCTTCCAAGAAGCACTATTCAGTCTATTTGAGTGATTAAGGTATGCATTTGAACCATATTCTCTAGTTTTTTTGATAAGTTTTGAAGTATAAGTTTTGAAGTTTTCTTTTTTCATTTTTGTTATAGATTGCAACAATGAGTAGTCAAGGCTTAGTGGGTGGGGAGGGATGTCAAAGATTTAAAATTGATAAAGGGTCTCCTTTATGGAGACACACCACAAGAATTTCTCAATGTGTTGGAGGTGGAGGGTATGTATGGAAATGTAATTTTTGCAAAACACAATACAGAGGCTCCTACTCCCGAGTAAAATTTCATCTTTTAGGCCCTGGGGGTCAAGGGATTAACATGTGTGAGGGGGAAGATAAGAAGGGATTGCCAGCTGCACAAATAGCAGCTTTGGGAAAAGAACAAGAAGAAGCTGACAGAATATGTGCAAAGGGGAAACAAGCTTCTTATACCGATAAACAGAAAACAATGTAGCCACCCACTCAAACAAGCTCTAGATCACATCCATTCTTGCCTATGCCTTCTAGGGATAAAGATGTAGAACAACCACACAACACCCCCCGCAAGAGAGGCCCATTAGATAGGGCATTTCAAAATGAGTTAAGAGACATTGTTGATGCCAAAGTTGGATGTTGCCTCTTTGCAAATGGTGTTCCATTCAACTTTGTGAGATCACCTTATTTTAAGGAGATGTGTGAAGGAATAAATGAAGCACCTTCTGGTTACCGTGGCCCTAGATATGAAAAGTTGGGCACCACCATATTACAAAATGAGAGAAAAAATGTAGAGAACCTACTAAAACCAATAAGAGATTCTTGGGTTCAAACGGGTGTGACTATTGTTTCAGATGGATGGAAAGAATGCAAAAACCGTCCTTTAATTAATGTAATTGTTGTATACCCCAAGGGGTCAATGTTTTTGAAGGCGATTGACTGTGAAGGTGAACTCAAAAATGCAGAGTTCATTGCCTAGATTCTCATTGATTCCATAGAGTCCGTGGGTCATCACAATGTTGTCCAAGTAATTACGGACAATGCAAAAGTTTGCAAGGCTGCAGGTGCTTTGGTAGAGGCTAGATATGATCACATCTTTTGGACATCGTGCACCGTCCATTCTCTCAATCTAGTGATGAAGGCAATTGGCACCGAAATAGAATGGGTGAAACAGGTGTATGAGGAGGGTGAGGAGATTCAAATGTTTGTGACAAATCACCATATGTCACAAGCAATTTTCAGAACTTACTCAAAATTGGAATTGTTGAAGGTTAATTTTAAAATTTAATTTATAATTTATTTAGTTTCATTTATCATTTTATAATTTTTATGTCATGTTTTAACTTTCTACTAACATGTTTTAGGTGGCTGAAACCCGGTTTGCCTCTCACACAATTGTGTTGAGACGTCTTGTCAAGGTGAAGGAGGCCTTATCACAAATGGTTATTAGTAACCAATGGAGCATCTAGAAGCAGTCCAGTACTGTGAGGGCCCAAAAGGTGAAGGCACTGGTATTAGATAATGATTGGTGGACTCATGTGGAGTATGTGTTGGAATTCACTGATCCCATCATGTCTATGCTTCGATTTGCCGACACTGATGAACCATGCTTGGGGGACATCTATGATAGCATGGACACAATGTTGGAGAAGATAAAAATGGTAAGTTATAAATTTAATACATTCCTTTATCTTTGTTTATTGAGAGTTATTTAAATTCAAAATTGACATAATGATAACTTACATCAAGATAACTTACATGAACATCATTTGATATCCCAAGTCATACATAGGAGAGAGAATGATCCTGAGGACACCTTATACAAAAAGGTGGAAGCAATGGTTCTTCATCGTTGGAACAAGATGACCACACCTTTGCACCTCCTAGCATATGCTCTTTCTCCCAGATACTATAGCGCAGAAGTACTTGGTATTCCAGGTAGAGTGGCACCATATAGAGATGTTGAGGTTGCCAATGGGTGTTAACGCTTACCGGTTACTGAGAGGGGGGGGTGAATCAGTAAATGCTCTTGGTTTCCTTTAATTCTCTTTTCTTATTCTTATCCTTATAGATAAACATAATATAACAATCATTCACAGGCATAGACAGAATCACACAAATTAACACAGGTATTTATACGTGGAAACCCTCGGTTGGAAGGAAAAAACCACGGTGAGACAGAGCTCACAACTTCACTAGTATCAAATGAAGGCGCCCTATTAGGAGCTTACAAAGCACTGGTTAAGGTGCTACCCGATTATGGGATTTTACAAAAGATCGGTTAAGACCTAAACCCTATTAAGAGTTGCCTGGTTATAGGACTTTGAACATCAACACAGATGTCACCTTGTTAGAGGATTTTTACAACGAACCGACTAGGTTCACCCTGATAGAGGGATTTCAATATGCTTTTGAAACTTTATGAAAGCAGTGATCTTATTATGACACTGATTGTCTGATTAGATCATACCTGTAGATATCTTCCCCAGTTTGCCTGGCTGTTGACTTATCTTTCTTACTTCACCTCTGTGTCTGTAGCACTTCTCAGAAGATATCTTTCCTCTGCTCTGTCTAATTTCCAACTATCAACAACAGCAACAACATATCTCGCGTCCTATGACCTATATTTATACAAGAGTGAACAGCTTGACTCATAGAACCGCCAAGGAATAAACTTAACCATAAATTATGCAACACATAGAGGCTATGCGTTGTGATCTGGAGTTTACCTTGAGATCATCCGTAGAATTAAAGCTAACTTCAATTGAAAAGCTAACTCCACCTTTGAGCGATGGATGTCTCGTATAATCAAGCTTTTAACTTAAACTGTAACTCAAACTGATCCATAAAGTCCGGATCGGATCTATCTTGCAGTTAGACCAGTATACCCTTATACCCAGTTTGTCGTTGTATGCCTCATAAGACCAATTCTGAGTTCTTGATTTGGTCTACCAGTGTATTTATCGAAATAGTCAACCAGTGCAAACATTTTGTTCTTTTTCTACCGGTGTCTTCAAAGTAATGTGAGAGAACGGTGATCCTTTACCGATGGGAATGGGTTTTGTGAAATACACTAATGACAACTCATATTGCTAACAATCTTCCCCTTTGTCATTGGTGGCAAAACTATACACAAAACCATTCATACAAAGGTTGTGAGTTTGTACCTTTCTTTGTTTGTGGACTTTATGTAGAACACTTCCCCTGTGTTGGTGCTCTGGAACTTCCCTTTCTTTTCTGCAGTTTCCTCTTCCCTCTATTCCTTGTGTTCCACTGTACATTCATCTTCCCCTTTTTGCCTCCATAGGACAAAGGGTTAAGCGATTCTAATAATCTTACATTTGTAGCTTTGTGAAGATGTCCTTATAGATGTTCTTTGCAGAATGGAGGAAGGGTGCCCATTGACCAGTTACACTTTCAATGTTCTTTTGGGCCGCTTTTAGAGACACAATAATGTTTTCCATATCTTCGACAGTTTTGTAGTCCAGTTCGTTGATTAGAGCATCTGTAGAAATATCTGTTTGATGCATGATATCTAGTGTTGGGGCCAGAAGCATCTGAAAGCCTTTGACATCTTGGATTCTCTTATTCTCTTCGTCAGTTGTCTTTCTCAGGACTAGAGCAAGACTAGTCATTTCTTTGCTAAAGGTTGTCGCAGTTTTATTTTTGATGTCAAATTGTGTTGACAAAGCTCGAATGTTTTCTGAGGTCTGTGCAACTTTTTCAGTTAAATCTTGCAAGAATATCTCAA
Source organism: Chamaecyparis obtusa (assembly GCA_027943335.1). Classification (NCBI taxonomy): domain Eukaryota; kingdom Viridiplantae; phylum Streptophyta; class Pinopsida; order Cupressales; family Cupressaceae; genus Chamaecyparis; species Chamaecyparis obtusa. Next base: position 180,801 of record BSBK01002602.1, on the reverse strand, counting down.
AATTTGATGTTCTGCTCATCAAACCTCCTGCAACTTTTATCTGCTGTTGAAGAACTTTTAGGTTGTCTGACAAAGTAGCCTTTATACCTGCAACCTGTTTATGAAGAATCTCTACTCTTTTCTTCTCATAGTGTTCAATTACCACTGTTTCTGGATCAGTTAGATCTTCACCGATTGTTTGAGCTAACACTTCCAGCTAGTCAATAACCGGTTCGTCTTCATCTATGTTGGCATCCGGTACGAAATTGTATAGGATATCTTTTACTTTGATCAGAACCATATCCTGTTTTCTTTTGGTGAGCTCTTTCAACTGTTTTGTTGACATTTTGCTGATGTCAAGTATTGTATCGCTTGTCTTACTTCTTTTTGCTTCAGATTCTTTAGAGGATGAGAGCTTTCTTTTAGAGGAGCTAGGAAGAGTTTCTTGTTCCTGTGCCTTTGGAGCTTGCTCAAGTTCTCTTTTATCTTGTTCGTCTGGCTTAATTTCCTCTTCCGGTCTGTCTTCCGGTTGTTGTACTTGTATTTCAGGCATAGCATCATCTTCTTGATGCGACGGCTCTTCTGGTGGAGCTTGTGCTTGTTGCTACTCTTCTACTCTATTAAGATCATCTGCAGCGATTCCTTCATCTCCCTTAACTGATCTATCAGTAGGAATGTTGTTAGAAGTCTGTCCCAAGTTGACCGGTTCACCAGAAGTGAACATTTCTGTGAGAACTTCTTGCTCATCCGTTAGTGGAGTCTCAGTTGCAGTAAACTAAACAGGGGGATCAATAATTGTTATGTTGTGATCTTGAGGACCTGTTGCTTCAAGAGTATTGAAGTCATACTGCTGCCAAAAATCTAAAGTCTCCTTGAAGACTTCAGTCTCATACCCATTGAGAATTTTGGCAACTCTATAATTTGTATCCAGATTCATAGAAGCTTCTTCTAATAGAAGTTTTGCGCTTTTGTCGCTTAGACCAGGTCTAGCCTTTTCCAGTGCTTCCTTATTAATCTTTGAATTTATTTCTAGACTAGTTCTCCATTTTGCCTGAAGCTTACTGTTTAACTCAGGAGGAAACTTGCCTCTATAATCCCTAGGAGTCTTGATGAAATCTAGTTGACTTTCAACAAGAGCTTTTTCAATTTCCTGTTTGTCCTCCTCGGCTAATACACTATACAACTTGGCCGCATTGTTTATTTCTCCAAAGTTTGTAATTTCTGCTACAATATCATTGACGGTCATAGTGCGAGCCTTACCTTTTTCCGGAGATACTAGGAGTGTAGGATTTGTTGGTTCATCGGTTATGTCAACAGTGACTGGTTTTTCTACTCCAAATACGCCTTTTCCTTTCCCGGTGTCACGGATCGGTGGAGTTGTTGCCTTTTGGCGTGCTTCCTCTGCTTGTTGTTGAGTCCGAAGAAGATTGGTCCAGATGGCTACTCCTTCATCATGCACTTTCTTGGTTTCTCCAATTAGCAAGAGACCTATCCTTTTCTTTGTCAGGAAATTTTGCTAATGTAGCTTAGCTTGTTGAGTAGCTTCTTCTAGTGTGAGGTGATTCTGAACTTCTAACAGAGCTTTTATCCTTAGCTCTATTTCTCTGTTCATTGAAGCTTTCCACCTACCTTGAAGGATATCCAAAAGATCCTTACGCAATACTTTTTGAAGTTCTGTAGGACTCGGATTAAACTTATGTAGGCATTCAACTACAGCATCTTCAATTTTCCTTCGGTCATCATCGTTTGCCAAATTGTATCTTCTTTCGACATCATCCATTCCGCCACGTTCTTTCAATCCTGTCACAAATTCATCGATTGTTGGCTTACTTCTTCTTGGCGGATCCACCTTTGTCGGTTTACCGGTTCTCTTCTTTCTTTCGCTGAGGGGAACTGTGTCCTCATAATTGGTTTCTTCAGCTTCCTCCTCTTGAGTGCTTTCCTCCGATTGTGCTTTCTTCTTTTGTGCTTTTGGCGGCGCAGCTCCCAGTTTCTTCTTTGGTGTGGGTGTTCTTTTCACATAAACATTCTTGATTGGCGCTTTCTTTGGATTTTTCTCTATCTCCTCATAGGTTCCAAATCGTTGAGTGCTGATATCCAGGTGTGCTTTCTCCAGGGCCTCTATATACGCCGTTGCAATCTTTGTGGTAATCTCGTAACCAAGCTCAGGTGCATACTCGTCTCTTGGTTTTACTGCTTGGATGATGCAGAAGTCAGTTGAGACCAAAAAACATACCTCTTTGTATTTGTCAACGATAGTTGACAGAATCCTTTGTCTGGCATGCATCTTCAGCTAAAACGCTTTAAAATGCTCGGTCATAGCCTTATCAAACTGGTCTCCCAGTTGATTAGCCATGTCACTGATTTGCATCATGACCGGTCGATCTGTTGTCCATGTTACTTTTCCTCTCCCAAGGAAGGAATTAGAATAGTAAAAGTAGAGACAAACCAGAAGTGTACCAAATTTCAATGATTTCTTTTTGACGATGCCTAGCTTTTTCATGTTCTTAAAGATTTGTCCTCTTAGCATTTCGCACATGTCATATTGTGCATTGTCGTGTATAATTCTATAAGCTGCATGTATGCCTCCACCCGGTATACTATTTAGGTTACTGGATTGATATACTTTGTAACCTATTATAGCAGATGCAAACCAAACGACTGGATCTTCAATATCAGTCACGGTCATCAATCGCTTGTCGGACTTTGATTTTGTCAGATTGGTTACTACTGTATTTGGTATCGTTCTTAGGGTTAGGGCTTCCCCTTGATTGTTGAACCCAGTTACCCTATGGAGATCGTTTTTCGTGATCGGAGTGCAGACTCCTTTCGTGACCCAAAAACCAGGTTCATGTACCCAACTAACCACCATTCGAATCCATTCTGGTCTGAATATGGTTGGATAAGAGACTCCATTGATAATCCCAGATGATACCAACTTTGCGTACCCATTGGGATAATTGTCGTCTTTGCATAGCGAGCGATACTCGCTTTGTATGTATGTCTCACCCAGCTCTTCTTGTTTGGCATGGATGAACGCAGTTACATCTTCTGTCAGGAGCACTCCTTTAGGTACTAAGGAGAGCGTGCCAGCCATGTTGATCTCCCTGTTCTGATTTGTCGAGATATCATACGGAGGACGATCGACTTGCTTTGCTGGAACCAGCTTAGCTTCGTATGACGAAGATGCCATTGCTCTTAATTGGTTACTTGGAGAGATGATTGATCAATTTTCACAGATAATCTCACTTGATGATTATTTCGCAAGAATATTGCTCAAGCATGAAAAAGATAAACATAAAATTGCAAGATGAAAGCAAAAGAGTAATCCTTCTTTGCTTTAATAGGATTAGGGCATAACAATAATTACCAAACGGTAACTATTGTTAAACGGCTACAGCATTAAATGCCTTACCTAACCTTTCTTGCTACTTTTGCTAATCGGTGGTTCGACCCTTTTCTTTTGATTGGGCACGCCCCGGTTGATCATCTCATATCTTTCTGGTCTAACCTGTAGATCAAGTGATATTAGACTCACCAATCCTACCGAGAACGGTAGTTGCACTACCGGTTCCCCCTAAGCCTTGAAACCTCAGTTTGCAGAAGAAATATCATCTTGTGACGATGATCTTGCCTCAATTTTCTCGTCGGCGGGGTTCTTTGATTCCTTAACAGACCATATTTTCTTTACTTCTTTCTTGGTCTCCTTATCTCTGTTGTTCTTATCGGAAGCCAAGGTCTTCATTACCGATTTGTCCGATTTCTTGCCTTTGTTCCTAATCCGGTTCCTTCAGTCCTTAGCTAGGTGACAGACTCTATTACAGTAATAGCAGATCATACCGGTTGCTTTCCATGGGTTCATCCCTCTTGGGTTAGGGGATTTTCTCCATGATCCACTGTTGCAATGCATTCCTTTGTTTGTATGAATAGTTGCGTTCTGGTTTTTGATTTTCTTGGAGAATACTGGTCTTGGTGATCTGAATGCCATTGTCTTTGATCTGCATTCTTCAGCCTTGTGTCTGAACTTGTTGCAGGCATAAAAATATCCCTTGAAGCTTCCCCTGCTTCCACTGGACACAGATAAGGGGCTTGACCAACACTCATTGGTTTTGTGGCCATTTTTGCAACAGTTCTTACAGTAACTGTTGTTGGCTTTTACTGGTGTATTTCTGCAGTCATTGGTGTTATGACCCGATTTTCCATAATGCTTAGAAGAAGTATTGAAGGTTTTCTTACCTCTTTGTGCTAGCGTCTTCCTCTTGTTCTTCTTGCTTGACTTTGCTTCAGCTGACTCACCGTTCTCTTTGGTGACTACACCGGTGGATTCAAGATTGGTGTGATCGTTGTGCTTTCTTTGAGCTTTGAGTTGCTCATTAAGCTTGACCGAGCTTTCATTGTATTTTCTCAGCATTTCATTCCTTTTTTTCAAGGACTTTCTTTTGTTCCTTGAGTTGATATATCTCGATCGCCAGCTTCTTGCATGCTTCATCTCTACCCTGCCATGCTTTGTGCATGTTGGCATTTTCTTGGGTGACAATCAGCATGTCTTCCTGGAGTTGCATAATGAGGAGTTCATTTGCCCTTACAGCTTCCTTTGCTTAGTTCATTGCTTTTTCAGAGGATGTTGATGTCTTGACTGCTGTGTTTCTTTCACTTTCAGTTTTTCGTTTCTATTCAATTAGTTCAGTCATCCTCAGAGCATTCATCTTTTGCTCCCTTTTGAGATCAACAATCTGACCGGTTAGGATCTGATTCTTTTCCGTAAGCTCAGAGACTGCTTCCTCAGCCTCATCGGATCCACTCTGTCCAGAGAGTTCATCGATTGTTTCATTACTCTCGTTTAATTGCAGAGCCAGCTCCTTTCTCTATGCAAGTGACTTCCTTAGTCTATTCTCCAGCGAGGCAATCATGTCGTTGGCTTCCTCTAGCTATTTCTGATACCGGTAACCCTCCATGATCTTTTTCTCAAGCTGTTAAACTTTGTTGTATAGAGAAACTAGGCTCTGATACCAATTGTTAATGCTTACCGGTTACTGAGACGGGGGGTGAATCAGTAAATGCTCTTGGTTTCCTTTAATTCTCTTTTCTTATTCTTATCCTTATAGATAAACATAATATAACAATCATTCACAGGCATAGACAGAATCACGCAGATTAACACAGGTATTTATACGTGGAAACCCTCGGTTGGAAGGAAAAAACCATGGTGAGACAGAACTCACAACTTCACTAGTATCAAATGAAGGCGCCCTATTAGGAGCTTACAAAGCACTAGTTAAGGTGCTACCCGATTATGGGATTTTACAAAAGATCAGTTAAGACCTAAACCCTGTTAAGAGTTGCCTGGTTACAAGACTTTGAACATCAACACAGATGTCACCTTGTTCGAGAATTTTTACAATGAACCGACTAGGTTCACCCTGATAGAGGGATTTCAATATGCTTTTGAAACTTTATGAAAGCAGTGATCTATTATGACACTGATTGTCTAATTAGATCATACCTGTAGATATCTTCCCCGGTTTGCCTGGCTGTTGACTTATCTTTCTTACTTCACCTCTGTGTCTGTAGCACTTCTCAGAAGATATCTTTCCTCTGCTCTATGTAATTTCCAACTATCAACAACAGCAACAACATATCTTGCGTCCTATGACCTATATTTATACAAGAGTGAACCTCTTGACTCATAGAACCGCCAGGGAATAAACTTAACCATAAATTATGCAACACATAAAGGCTATGCATTGTGATCTGGAGTTTACCTTGAGATCATTCGTAGAATTAAAGCTCACTTCAGTTGAAAAGCTAACTCCACCTCTGAGCGATGGATGTCTCGTATAATCAGGCTTTTAACTTAAACTATAACTCAAACTGATCCATAAAGTCCGGATCCGATCTATCTTGCAGTTAGACCGGTATACCCTTATACCCAGTTTGTCGCTGTATACCTCATAAGACCGGTTCTGAGTTCTTGATTCGGTCTACCGGTGTATCTATCGAAATAGTCAACTGGTGCAAACATTCTGTTCTTTTTCTACCGCGTCTTCAAAGTAATGTGAGCGACCGGTGATCCTTTACCGGTGGGAATGGGTTTTGTGAAATACACTAATGACAACTCATATTGCTAACAATGGGTATAAGAAGGCATTTGATAAAATCTTCTGCGATCCAGATATTGGGATAAGTGTTAGGAGAGAATTTGGATCATTTATCTCAGGAAGAGATCTCCACCCTACTGCTATCAATGACGAAAGCAAAATGGATGCTATTACATGGAGGTACCTTCATGGGCAAGATTATCTATACCTCCAACCTCTTGCGATTAAGGTTCTATCACAAGTAAGTTTTTAAGTTTTAACTTTTTTTTTCTTTTTGTTTTGTCACTTGCATTGTAGAATTAAATACTTAACGCTCTTGAATGTATCTTGTATTTTTTTAATTTTGTTGGTTTTCTCTCTAGGTTGCGAGCTCTTATGCCGCTGAGTGGAATTGGAGTACTTACTCCTTTATCCACTCAGTCAAGCGTAACCAGTTGGCTGCAAAAAAAGCTGAAGATTTGGTGTATGTTCACAACAACTTGCGTCTCCTGTCACGGAAGGATCCAAAGTACAAGGGGGCCAGAGAAGCTTTGGGATGTAGCACCCGTGACTGCTGACCTAGATATGACCATTCGGGATCTTGCTAGAGCCACTTTGGCTAATGTGGATGATGATGATGAGACAATACCCTCTAGTGCTAGTGGAACCTATTTGGGTTCCATTAATGATGATTTTGATCAAACACTTGCAGCTACTGGAGACCCCATTGATACAAATGTTTTTCATAATCCATTTGATTGATGAACCATTGAACATTGAATCATGTCTCAAACTTTAATGAACAATATTTTCATTTTGAATTGTCATTTTGTAATTCAGTAATTCAATGTGTTGATTTTCTTTAGAATCGTCAACATAGAATCAGAGATCAATGATCAAGTATGCTATTTGAAGTTTTAATGATCAAGCATCATAGATTCATAGTATGAAATGATTTAGTTTTAGAATTATGTATATTTCTCTTATATTTTTGGATATATAATGCATATATATATATACTCACGAATCCTTACGAATCCAAAATGCGAAAAAAAAAATTTCACGAATCCACGAACCGGATTCGCAAACCCAAATCCGTCCCCGAACCCGAATCGGCAACTAAGTATATATTAGACCATATATATATATATATATATATTGGTCCCTTATTTTCTAATAATATTCTGATATACTAATCTGTAGACCAGTATTGGTATATAGATAATCATACCAATGTGCTGTCAGAAGATGCCTGCCAGAAATAAAATATGTTTTATTTTCCCTTCTTATATCTGGACTTATATACTTTCAAATCTGCCTCTTCTACTCCTTTGTCACCCTCATTCACCATCTTTATGTATACATTAAAATCTTTATGAAGAGTTACATCTCTTAAGATAGACATAAGCTTTTGCGAAGACATGACTCTTTAACAAATTTATTTTACTTTAATCATATGAATCGTTGCATTTTAATCATTCTCTTGTATTAAGCATAGTTGCTTCTTTTAAATGAATCACTGCCTTCGATTAATAATTGTTGTTCCCTTCTTAATTTACAAATCGCAGCTTTGTCCTTGTCTTTAAATAAGACAAAGTAAAATTTGTCTTTTGCCTTGAATAAGACAAAAATAAATTTTGTCTTGTATAGATTGTAATACAGCGCCACTTTAAGGATATTCTTTTTGCTTAATGCTAACTACCTTAACATGAATTCGCTGCTCATAAGGATCTGAATTTGCAATCTTAGGGATATGGCGAAGTTGCTATCTTAGGGATATAATGCATAGTGTTTGATTTATTAGTAAGTTTGATTCATTGTTCATACTAATAGTAATCATCATATTATATTCTATTTATTTCTTTTATATTTCAATTATTATTATTTATTATTTATTTATTTACTATTTATTTAATTTTATTTATTATTTATATAAGTATTATTTATTATTTATTTGATATTTTAATTTTATTATAGTTTAATATTAAATTCCATTTCAAGAAGGGGATGTTACAACATGACATAATCTTATGCATTCCTTTGTCTCACTTTGGTCTACTTAACCAAGGGGTCTCCTTTATAATAGTCAATTCAATCATTTCAATTAATTCGAGCTATTCTATAGCATTCTTACTAAGAATACAATTTATTCTTGTCATATTGATTCTCTCTTGTTATTGTGCTTTCCATTAGCCCTCTAGATCTTGGGTGGCTACTTCCATAGCCAAATCTTACAAAAATCACTAGACCAGTCAACTATCAAAATATTGATACCCACTACTCCCACCTACCTATCTAAAAATAGTAACAGTACTAGTTGGCTCTGTCGATGCCCAAAGCTAACATACAAAGAATAATAAGTATTGGACAACTCACCCAAAATCACCTAGAAAAGGGCATTGTGAACATCATAATCTTCAGAGCTCAACAAAACATTTGAAACTGCATCCTATCAGATAAACTCTCCCAAAGTTCCCTAACCATAACTCATTAACCTACAAGAACCCACTCTGGCTAATTGTCCACCATACTGAAAAGGTTAAGAAGGGGGCATTACAAATGGTACCTTCCATGTGTGGATCCAACATTCTAGGAGAACTACACACTTCTTCGAGAATCACTACCATCATTGGAGAGTGGCAACTTTCATATAGACTCTATTGGACTGTATACTAGACAATGTTAATAGGCTATAAACAAAATATATCTTGGGAAGCATAATCAAAGCATATCTTGAGAGAGGCCAACTTTCATATAGAGGCATGATCATTAATGCTTATAGTTCTATACTGGTCATTTATTGAAAATAATATAGTTTCCTTATTCCTTTCCTATTCTATAAACAAAAAAGAAAACTGCAGTCAAGCAAAACAAAATGGATATCTACATTTCAAACTTGAGCAAAGCATGGAATCTCACTTGACACAATTAATACTCTACTAAAAACATACAATTGGGGTATCATTTCACAATATTTTTGGGAGTAAACTCATATGCCAAATAAGGGCCTCTTGCTGTAATAGCAATAATTATCATCATTAAATTGACCTATCGTAATATCACAAAGAAACAATGACCAACTTAAATGCACAAAAGAATGATTTACAAAACTACAATAATTTTTTCTATGCTCAGGAATGTTATATATTTTTGACTTGTATATGCTATTAAATACATAGGGATAAAAGGACACAAACCAATAATACTCTTTGCATACTTTCTCTCCTATTTCCTTGCATTTCATTGACCCTGCGTACAATTATATTCCCAGTATATCATCTCAAACACAAGAAAAAAAATTAATGGACCTTCAATAGAACTTTGGCACACCTGCCCTTCATTCCCTTCAGCAATTGATCTGCTTCAGAAAATGCATTGGCGTATGCAAATGCCCATGTTGCTAATAGATCTAGGAGCCATTCTTGATGCCATGACGACTGCAGAAATCATAACTTGTAGTTAAAAAGTTGTGAATAAGCATGGAAACTACAAACACACATAAATACTAGAATTAAAATAATCATATAAGAAACACTGGGCACATAACACAAGATTGTGTTAAAGATCACATTTTCAACTAAAAGAAGCATTTGTAACGGAATTGTGAAGAATATTGTTATATTTATGTTAATCACAAGTGTTTATGATAGGCCGCAACGGCCTACTTTCTTGAGACCTGAGGTTGGCGCGGTTAGTACTGAGACTGAGGTCGCGCCATTCATAGATGATGTTGTTGCTCACTACGCTAAGTCAAATGCTCTACCACACGCCATCAAGCAGAATCTGAACTTTGACAGATTCCTTACACAGAAGCGCGAGCACACTAGAGGTAGGTTGCACCTGAGAGACAAAGGCCTAGACAGACTAATTTGCGAAAGGTAGCCAACAAGATGACCTTGGCCCACTTTGATGGCAGTGGCAAGGCTACAACACGAGCTTGGGTTCATAAGCTCGACACTTACTTAACTTTGTGTCCCATGACTGAGGACGCCATTCGTTTTGTTGTGTTGTACTTGGATGGAGTAGCTCATGACTGGTGGTACCATGGGCTAGTGTCTTTACAACACGATCAAATCGTTTACTATCAAGAGTTTGTTGACAGGTTGATAGAGCGGTTTGATAGGAAAGACCCTGAGACTTATTTCAGAGAGTTGGCTCAGTTGAGACAGACAGGTGGCCTTGAGGCCTTTGTCAGCGAGTTTCAGTAGTTATCTGTGATGGTATACAATATTCTTGAGAGGAGAGTTATGCTCTTCATTGAGGGCTTGGTTGAGCCACTTAGAGGGTGGGTTAAGTCCTTGGAAGCACCTACCTTGTAGGAAGCTATGAAAAAAGAAAGGAATCTTGAATCATTTACACCGCGAAGCAAGTTTGCTTCAAGACCTAGTACTTCATCCTGTGATAGGGAAGCCCCTAAAAAAGATGATAGAGCTGAATTTAAGCGTCCTAAAACAGCCCCTTTAAATCAAGAAACTCTAAATGATCTAAGGAGGAAAAAATTATGTTTTCATTGTAGAGGACATTACGATTTAAATCATGATTGTCCTATGAAGCCTAAGGGTAAGAATAAGATGATGGAGTGGTTATATGATGATGAGGATAATTCTGATTTATCAGGACAGCCAGCTGGTTTTGAGTAGGATACACATGAGGCTTCAGGTGATGGTGATGAAGAAGTAGATGATTCTAACTTCAAGGTTGTTTACCTTTCTAGCATGAGGAAGGAAGGTGCTTTCAGGATGCATGGACTCTTGGCAGGGCAGCGTGTCATTGCACTTGTTGATACAGGTGCTACACAATTTTATTGATTCACGTTTGGTTGCCAAGAGAGGATTTAAGACAGAAGATTTTGAGGGACTTAGAGTACAGGTGGCTGATGGTTACACTCTTAAGTGTGACAAGATGATTTTTGAGCTTCCCGTGAAGTTAAATAATTATTCTTTTAAGGCATATGTTTATGTGGTAGACATGGGCAGCATTGATATAGTTCTTGGTATGAGCTGGTTGCACACTCTTAAGGACATTTACATCAGCACTAAGAGGATGGAGATGAGATTCATTAAGGATGGAAGAACACACATTCTTAAGGCCATCAGGAGTAGTAGTCTGAAGATGATTTCTTTCAGCCATATGCAGCACTTGGTACAGCATGATGACATTGTTGATTGGGCAGTAGAGTGTAGGATGTTGCCTACTTTGAATAGTGCAGACAAGCCAGCTTATCAACCTGATATTCAGCAGCTTAGAATTAAACACTCTAAAGTGTTTAATGACTTACCACATGGTAGGCCACCTGAGAGAGGGATTGAACACATTATTGAGTTAGAGGAGGGCACTAAGCCCATTATGATTACTCCTTACCGGCACCCTAAGCGACTTAAGGATGAGATTGAAAAGACCATACAAGAGCTGCTCGTTATGGGACATATTAGGCCAAGTAAGTCTTTTTTGCTTCATCAATTGTTTTGGTGAAGGAGGGGACATTCAGGATGTGTATAGATTACCAGATGTTGAATAAAAAGACTATTAAGAAACGGTATCCTATCCCTCGGATTGATGAGCTCATTGATGAGTTGCATGGGGTGCAATACTTCTCCAAGATTGACTTGAGATCCGGGTACCATCAGATCAAAGTCAGAGAGCAGGATGTGGAGAAGACAGCATTCAGGTGTCATTGTGGCCACTTTGAGTTTCTAGTCATGCCCTTTGGCTTGACTAACGCCCCCACCACATTTCAGTCTACTATGAACAGAGTTTTCCATAGTCAGTTGTGGAGATTTGTTCTCGTGTTTTTTGATGACATACTTGTTTATAGTAAGACTTGGGATGATCACGCAACACATCTAGATGCAGTGTTAGGCAATCTTGATAGGGCTTCCTTGTATGCCAAGGAGTCCAAGTGTGCCTTAGGCATGACTGAGTTGTTATATCTAGGACACGTCATCAGTGCAGAGGGAGTTCGCATAGACCCTGATAAGGTTCATGCTATTCTGGATTGGCCTACACAAGAGAACCTGACACAACTTAGGGGGTTCATTGGACTATGTGCTTTCTACCGTAGATTCGTGGCAGGATTCTCTCGACATACAGCTCCCCTTACTGATCTGACCCGTAAGGGTGCGTTTAAGTGGACTGCTCAGGCACAAGAGTGCTTTGAGAAGTTCAAGAGGATTATGATGTCATGCCTAGTTTTGGCATTGCCAAATTTCACAAGACCATTTGAGTTGCACTATGATGCCTCAGGTGAGGGCATTGGAGCAGTTCTTTCTCAAAATCGTCATCCCATAGTATTTGAGAGTCGGAAGCTTAGAGGTCTTGAGAGGTTATTCAGTGTTTATGATAAGGAAATGTTGACCATTATGCATGCCCTGGCCAAATTCAGGCAATATTTAGTTGGAAGCAAATTTTGTATTAAAACAGACCACAATAGCTTGAAGCATTTCCTTGGTCAGCGGGTTCTGAATGAGAGACAACAAAAGTGGGTTAGTAAGTTACAATCATATGATTTTGATATCTCCTACATCAAAGGTACTCAAAATGTGATTGTTGATGCCCTGTCATGGAGACCCCACTTGTGCGTGATTGGAGACACTTGATCATTGCAAAGTATGCTCATGATCAGTGAGCAGCTGGCATTGTTGATGGTAGCATACAGGACAGAAGTTATACCCTTGCAAATGATTTAATCATTTACAAGGGAAGGATCTATCTAGTCCCTGGATCAAGTGTCAGACAGATTATCTTTCGGGCCTTTCATGATTCTCCATTGGTTGGACATCCTGGGTTCTTCAAAACCTATAAACAGATTCGGAAAAGATTCACTTGGAAGGGCCTGAAGTCTAATGTGCAGCAGTATGTTTGAGAGTGCTCTGTTTGTCAACAGAACAAACAGGAGCATACTTATCCTACAGGGTTGCTACAACCGCTTCCCATTCCTGAGCAGAAGTGGAAATGTTTGTCTATGGATTTCATTGTGGGCTTGCCGAAAGCCCAAGGTAGAGACTGCATTTTTGTGGTGGTGGATCGACTCACCAAATATGCTCACTTCTTTCCGATCACCACCACTTATTCAGCTATTCAAATAGCGGAGTTGTTCTTCCAGGAGGTGTTTAGATTGCATGGTCTACCCCGGACTATTGTGAGCGACCATGATAGCCGTTTCATGAGTCATTTATGGCGGGAGCTTTTCAAGTTATGTGGAACAGAATTGACTCCGAGTACCATTTACCACCCACAGACTAATGGTTAGACTGAGATAGTAAATAAGTGGGTGGAAGGCTATCTACGAAATTATGTTTTATCTCAACAGCGGGCTTGGGTGAAGTGGATACACTTATGTGAGTATTGTTATAATTCCACTCACCACATGACTATTCAGATGTCTCCATTCTGGGCTCTGTATGGGTATGATCCCCTTAGTTTCATGGACTTGTTGTGCAGCAATGGTACGGTACCCAGTGCAGGTGATTTGCTACAGGATAGCCAGGACATCATGAAGACACTAGGGGATAACATCCAGAGGGCTCAGAATCAGCAAAAGCAATATGCTGATCAAAGGAGGACTGCTCGTTCTTTTCAAGTGGGTGATATGGTCTATTTGATGTTACAGCCTTACCAGCAGTCTTCCATAAGGAAGAGCGGAGCTAAGAAGCTCAAGCCCCACTACTATGGTCCTTTCTGAGTAGTGAGATGTGTGGGGGAGGTTGCTTATGAGTTAGATTTGCCTCCGGACAGTAGAGTTCATAATGTATTCCATGTATCGCACCTCAAGAAGGCGTTTGGTCAACATGTTGTCCCATCTTCTACCTTACCTCCTCTGGATGATGATGGCAGATTAGAGTTGATCCCTGAGGCTATTATGGATACCAAGGAGAGGCATTTGCGCCAACAGATCATCAGAGAGTTTCTAGTGAAGTGGCAGGGACTTCCAGATGAGGATGCCACTTGGGAGCTTGAGGATATACTTCAACACCCCAAACTACAATTGCTTGAGGACAAGCAATCTTTGGGAGGGAGGACTGTAATGTCCCCATTTTAGCAGGTTCCTATAGCTAGGCATGGTTAGTTCATCATTGCAACCCTCGTGAGCTGACAATGGGATTTGAGGGTCTCTGTGATAGTCTTTCTATTTTTAGTAAGTCTATTTTGAGCAATTGCTATTTTTGGCAGTGCAATGAAGGCAGCACAGAGAGTTGAGCAGCAGGAGCATTTATTGAGCTTTTTAATGAGGCCACATAATTTAAGTTGTTTATTAAGTCTATCTTAATAAATAACTATATCTTTATGTTTTAATTTAATGGTGTGTGCAAAAAGCCTCTTAAGTGAAAAGTGTATTGGAGAAGCTACACTTTTTTAATGCTTTTAATGAGCTTTTGGGAGAAAATAGAATTCATTCTTGGACTTAGCTTCTATTTTATGGTGGTTTTGTTGAGAAGTTCTTCAACTAGGGTTTGAGGACTGATTCCTCGCCATATCTACATTTTGAATCACTGTTTGGGTGGTGAATTGTGCATTTGGATTCTAAGAAATTAATTTTGATTCTGTGGCTGCAAATTTGGTGCTGTTGTAAACCAAATTTGATGAGCAATGAGCAATTTTAATTCAATCTGAAACATACCTATGCCGGTTCAATTTTCACATGGGAATTCAGGAGGCTGTTGTATCTCCTTAGTGGTTGTAATCAACTCCCTAGAAGCTGTGTTACATATCTAGAAGGCTGCATATCATATTTTGGAAGCTTGCATCTCATTTTGGCGGCTGTGTGGACTCACCTAGAGCCATGTTTTTATATTTCTTGAGGCTGCATCAATTACCTCAAGGCTGCGTCAATAACAGATGATGGTTGCATCATTTCTAGAGTGGTTACGTCAACTTTGCCAGGTGCTTATTTGCATGAATAAATATTGTACTGTTCTTTGAATATTTGCAAATACTTCTGAATTAATTAAATTGGTGAGCATTTGGAGATAGTAGAAATTTGCTACTTGATATTATTCATATTCTGGAAAAAATTACAGAAAAAAACAAATACATTGAAAAACAAAAACAAAATTGCAAACAATTCAAAAGAAATACATTATCTTCAGCATAGAGCTAGCAAGGCTCTTTACACTAATAAGGAATTTTAGAACAAATCAAGTAAGGGTCCAAAAAGGGAACATTACAGAAAATCTTCTTGAGGGGCATTATATGCAGCAAACATTTAGCTCATATACTACCTCAAGAAAATGATACATAAAACAGTATTTGAAAAAACTGGTTTGCTTTGCTTGAAGAACAGAATGAAAAAGAAATATGGGAATAATAGTTCCATTGTAGACATGGAATTAATTTTCTATTAGATGCAGAGTTCTTCTCTTGAATATAGAGAATGTATTTAAAAACTAGTGATGGTTCTAATTTGTAAATGTTGACTTATTTATATATGGTAATACCCTTTACTCTCCTTACTTAAGTAAGAATAGTGAAGCTCATTGAGTCAGCCTGTAAAATATTCATGTGCCCTCTTATGTGTTAAAGTATTGTTCGTTCGTGTTTAATAAACGATGAGATATATATATATATAATTAAATGGAATACTGCAAATGTTATTGAATCGAATAAACTATGGTCATCCACCTGTATACTAAGGATGTCACAATACTATCGTGACTGCATATACGAACAGTCACGATACTATCGGACTGTTAGTATATGACAGTCACGATAGTATTGTGACTGTCCGCTTATGTTATACGATAAACATAGTTATATATATTATGATAAAAGATTATCGTGACTGTTCGTTTAATACGATTTGTCTACTGTGCATTAAAACGATAATCTTAGTTAATGTATATGAACAGTCATGACTTCTTATATTATATTATATGATAAGTCATGTCTCTTCATAATTGCATTCTTCAGATTCAATATATATAGTCATTGTATTTCTTTGTAGAATCAATCAATCACCAAGGCAATTGTATTCTACAGCATACTACCACATTCAGTTTATATCTTATCTTCTGATCCATATTCCTTAACATTATGTTGGTTATGTTCTAAATGATGAATGAACAAAGCATTTATACACATAAACACCCTTTAAATCTCATTCCTTAAGTCAACTTAGCGAAGCTCATAGAATAAGCATCTTAAGTTTATATATATATATATATATATATATATATATATAAGCTTTGTAAAGCTTTTAGATAAACTGTGTAACAATATTTTGCCTCAATGTTTTGGATCACACTCCATGAACCATCACTAGGAAGTCCAAAGAAAGAGATCCTAAACATAGAGGGAAAATATTGTTACATAGTTTATATCGAAAAGCTTTATGAAGCTGCAAATATTTGTTTGGTCTCATTTATAAAATGTGGCATTAAATCTAAAAGGATAATGTGTGTAATAACCACAGTCTCATATGTTATTGTTGAATTTATTTTGTATGAGATGGGCCACCTTTGGTTTTGGTTACGTACTTGATCCATAAGGCAAACCACAAGATCTCTCATCCTATCATGGATAGCAGTAGAATTTCCACGAACATGAATATGCAGGAGCAAACCTAGAGCATTCAAATAAACCTGAAACCCCACAAAACAGCCAGTTGAAGATGAATATTTGAGATCAAAGCTTCTCTAATCTTCTCAGGTAATCAGAAAATAAGAGAAAAAGCCAGTTTTGGATGAACTAACTTGGACACATAATTCCAGAAGAGTATATAAGGCTTAACATGATCTAACCTGAGGAGAGTTAACATTCTTTTGTTGCAAGGCAGCCCAGATATGAGAGTCGTATATATCAAGTATTTTACTTAACTGTGCATGACCTTCCAAGTAACACAATGCTAGATGCCACCAGTTATGAGTGTACCTGAAATGCAGTTGTATGTCAAGGTATGAAGAAACCTAACTGCAAACCAAAAATATCATGAAAGGAGGAAAATTAAGGAGTTTACATGAATGAACAGCAAGCATTCCATGAATCAGCACATGTTTCCATAAAATGGGCAGCCTCGTTAAAACGGCATTCATGTTGAAACACATGGCATAACTGTACCAGGAACAAATAAAGATCAAGGACTTAGGACAAATAAGGAAGGTGAAAAGCAGAAGTATGAATTTCTATTTAGACGTTTAAGAAAATTCATTTATCCTGGAAAGGATGAAACCAGATGTGTGATTCCTATGGCAAGGTACCCACCGCATGCTGAGACCATGGGTCATCACTGTTGATTGCCAAGCCTTTCCTTGCTGCCAATTCTGCATCTCTCATTCTCCCAACCTCCAATAAAGGAAATGAAAGCATTCCATATATGTAGTTTTCATCTTGAATTTCTGGCAAAACCTGTCTTAGAAAGGAAAACTTATGAATTACAACATTTTTACTCTCTAACAGAATAAATGTGAAGAGAAAAATTTAATTTTTATTGGACCATCAATTTGTATTCAGGATAGAATTAGAAAGAATATTAAAAAAAGAGAAAAAAGCTTTCCTAAATTAATTTTTGACACTCATGCCATCAAGTTGAAACTGAATCATCCACCTTTTCCAGCATTACATAATAAGTGAATCTATCCATATCCATAGCATATGTTTTAGATCAGACTAGTTTAAGAGCAATAACCCACTAAGAATGAAATAGAAAACACCTGTTCCACTAAGATCAGAGAAGAGTTGATGAGATAGAGGAAAACACCTGTTCCACAAGCTTTAGAGAAAGATCTGGTCGGCCAATGTAAAAGCAAAGAACCTGGGCTCTTTTCAGTGATACCAAGTCTTTTGGGAAGTCCTTCAGAAGCTGCAAAACAAAATATTTGTATGTTCCTCATTCTAGAAATCAATGCTCCACGTGAACTCCAAGAAAATGACACGGAGAACAGAAAGAAAGCACATTATGATACTGTAATAGAAGGTAACTACTACTAGACGCAGACATTGCCAAACCCATTAATGAAAGGGAGAACCCTATTCCAGATACAAATATACACACGTTTTCGCACAGTAGAACTTCAAGAATGACAAGTCATCAATGTGTAGAGGTATATAATTGGACATATAAGTACATGAAGCACACATTGTGAAACTAGAAAATAACAATAATGGAAGCTGAAAGAATACATCAAATACCAACCTGGAAAGAGGAAAAGAGTAGACAATTTAGGGAAAAAATGAGTATAATAAATATTATACTGACAGAAAAATCCATTGGAAACATAAAGATTTAATTGCAAGTGAAGATGATAGGCAGTTTGTTGTTATCCATATAAAACTCAACTTTCCTACAGCTTTTTGTCCCTTTTGTCATCATGTTACATCATCAACAAGTGTTGGTCCAAGTCAATTTGTTGTCTTCCTAGTCCATTTTCAAGGTCACCTTCTCATAATTTATTCTTTGACTAATTCTTTTGTAAGGTAATGATGATTGCCACAAGCCCAATAAGAAGTAAATGATGATGAAATACCAAGGATGGCAGACGAGAAAGGAATGATAGAACAAGCAATAGCAGATTAGCTCATGAGAGATGGCAATGAATGTTGAAAGCTCCACATGGCATGTGAAAAGTGGCAAGGTCATTGTCTTTCTCATTGTTGACTCCAGTGAGGACATGGGGGGTTTAAGTCATGAATATTTCCAATTAAGGTTGTTTTCCCTTTGGCTTAACCAAGATAAACTTCTGCCCAAATCATAGAAGTGCTGACATAAGTGTCAAACTCCACTCAAATTTCCACTTTACGGCTTAAGTCATATGAATCTCTGAGGAGCACACAGAAAAATGGCCTGACCATTGGCTAATTCCACCTAAGCCTCTGCCAGCAATTATGAGATTAGATTGTAATAAGATATTTTGCTAAGGATAGAAAGGTTGGCAACATTGATGACTTTCTCTGCCTAGATCTCCAATCATAATAAAACATAAACAATGTCCTGCCTCATGAAAGACAAGCACACTTCGATGATGACAAAACCATTATAAAATCCCACTTAGGTAGAGGTAGCCGAAATGAACCTAATATGTACCTAACCTAGCTCTTCCATCATAAAGATCCACCCATCCACCCATTTCAGCAGCACAAAGTAAAAATGCCCATGAACCCTTTCTCCCTGGCTGAAACACTGAGGTTGTATGCCAATCAGGGCCTGCCCATTATAAAATTCCTCTTTGCAACATGAATCTGGTTCAAACCTCATAAGTGTGTGCCTGAGTGGCCTTTGCCATGGCAGTAAGTGAAAAATCTTGCACCCACAAGACTTAAAACCAGCAAAGGTCTCAGTGGAATGCACCACCCATATATTTGCCTGAAAAGGATGCCTAAAGTGCACTCAAAGCATTCATTCACCTGGCTAAAGCATCAATTTCGCATGCCTATCTGACTATTGCTTAGCAATAAGTATATTATGGTGCGACTCTCACATTGAATGGTCAGTTGTGAATCAAAATAGTGCCTATTTCTTTTAGTTGCTTGGCTTTGTAAAAGCAAAAAGACATATTTTAGAGCTTACGACTTTGAGCTTACTTCTACAAAAGCAAGTTGATTTTCCATATTTAACAAGCAAGTCACACTCAGATTTCCAAGCAGAAATTAGGATCTGTTTTATTGAACACACTCAGATGCTATGTGGGGGCGGGAGGAATCAGCATAGAATAAAACTTAACCATTCATTAACTTTTAAACCATTAAAAAGATGTGCAGAAATAGAGAGTAAAAACACAACATGCACCACACAAGAATAACAAGATTTTTACGTGGAAAGCCCAAGGAGGGAAAAACCATGGTGAGGATCAACTCACAGTATATGAAAAAAGTTTTTACAAGGATCGTTTTAGGCTCACTACCCAGGAAGCTCACTGCTCCCTGAATGGATTGGCAGGCTAAGCCACATTGCTCTAGGGCAAGATACAATGAACTTGCAAACTAAAGATCACTTCTCCAGGGCAAGATACAATGGGATTGCAATGAAAACAATTGTGAACTATTGTAGTTTAAGCATCTGAAAAATGCTGGTAGTGCAGTCCTCTTTGTAGCCCAAATATTTTCTCAAAATGATTTCGCACACTTCAGAATCATCTGATACATGACTGATTGATTTCACACATCACTAAACTTCACATCAACTAACACACCTCCACAAATAATTTATTCTTCCTTATATATCCTCCACAGCATCCCAAAACATTAGTTAGGTCGGCTAAAATAGGACCTAATAAATGAAACATGCAACATGACATAGGTTGGCCTCAAATGCATTCAACATTATCAAAAATCAATTGTGGATCAAGCAAGACTTAATTTGAACTCGAAACATGCCATACCACATCCTCCAAAAGCAAATGAAATAGGTTAGGATCAACCGCAATTGAAGGAATATAACTAGTCAGCTCAAATATTAACACCACTGTCAAAATTGCCAACTATTTGTCTTCCTATCATCGGAGAGAAACCAAAACACCATGCAGACCACCATACAAGATATGTAGACCATTAGCAAGCTTTCTTCAAACATTTCCTTAAGTAAATATTCATCAAATGCTGGTGCAGAGAAAGTAATTTACTGAACTAGAAAATCACAGTGCAAACTAGATAGACTATGTCATCAACATGATGAATATCATACACCGAAGTACTAACAACCCTAAAAGTCATGTCATTGGTCCAATACACCATCCTTACCATCTTCCCAAAACTACACAATCAAACCATCCATGGTAGTACAATGTGGTGCATTCTAGTGAGTCAGCTGGAACACCTTATACTAACAAACTGTGATATGGGGTTCAAACCACTTATAATGTTTTCTATAGAAGATATTGACTTGAAAACTTGACAATAGGAACCTAACACCCATCAAATTCTAAATCCTAAACCACACAACTAGATGATGTAATACTATAAAATGTGGAGCAAAATACTAGCTCACTGTCATAGGGAAATGCATTGTTTCAACACTTGGATAATTTGTTCAATCATTAAATTATGAGTCTAAACTCAAACATCATCCAAATAACTTTTTGACCATGTAGACATCAACCAAGGTGATTGCATCATGTAACCAAACCAAAAGTCAAGTGTGTCAATACATACCATAATTTCGGATTAATATACTACCATCTAATGAACCTCTGGACTTTATTCTATGTCTTTGACCAGTCTGACATAGCACAACTGTTCTCAAATGTATTTCAACATACATAATCTAACTGACACAATTACTCTCGAATATGCATCACCTGACTCACCAATGACCATAGCACATACTCCACTCATCCAACTTAATGACAACACATATTGTCAGACATCAAGTTTACATCAATGACAACACATATTGCCAACAATCTTGATGCAGGAGCATCCTGGGTGTAAGGGCAACCTTGCATCACCCAAAAATATTTTTGTTTTGTCTTTTCAATAAGGGTTGTTTTCAGTACAAAGTTACTACTTATGGAAACTTACTATTTTTAGTAAGTTGGTCATACAAGCTCGGAATGTTCTAATTTCACAAGTGGAGGTTCGTCTTAGTCATATCAGTCTGTCAATTGAGTTTCACTGCCATATCATCTGTATTGGTGAAGTTATTGAGGTTTTTGGGTACAAAATCTTTGAGCTCAATTTTGAAGGCCTTAGAGGCTCCGGAACAAAGTCAAACCCTGGCTGATTGGAGTTTGCATGAGTCAGAAGTTGTAGATTAGGAGCTGCCATTTTCGAAAAGTGATTATAATAGCCAAATGGAGCTACGGTTAAAAAGTTATGGCCTCCGGTTGTAATTATTTTGAGCCGACCCTAGTGTAATAAAAATGAAAAATAAAATAAATCTAGGGGTGGTCGGCCTTAATGGCTAAATTCTGGAACCTTCTCGGGCGGTGGAAAATTGCCTATATAAGGAAGGCCTATAGTGTTTTCTAGGCAGTTCTGGGTGGTTATTCGAGGCTTTGTCTTACATAATATTGTAAGGAAAACGCCCATGTGGCTTTGCATATTGTATTTCTGACATTTGTAATTCCATACTTTTGGAGATAATAAGAAGCCCATTTTTTGTTCTTGAAAATTGTTGTTGTTTCTCTATTTTTGTTATGTGTTTGTGGTATTAAGGGGAGCACCCTTCATCAAGTGGTATCAGAGAAGGAGTTCCTGAGTGTGTAGACAGATCGCCGACTGTAAGGCAGTTTGCACCAGGACCGTGGTTTAGGGTTTCAGCGATAAGCATGAAAATGCCTCCACAAAGGGAACGTGGCAGAAGAGTCGGACGTGTGCCACCTGAGGTTAGAGCCCTCCAAAGACAAGTACGAGCATAGCAAGAAGAGATTCGCAGAGGAATAAATCTTGCAGTAAGAGATGAAAGTGAGGATAAACTCAAAGAAGGAAATGTTGATCAAGAAGGAGAAGGCAAAATTTTGAACCAAGAGGAAGAAAGGTTTTTTCAGGCCATTTCCAAGATTGGGAAAAGACCTAAGATTGAGGTTCCCACATTTTTAGAAAATCTTAACCCAGAGGAATCGATCGACTGGATCAATGAATTAGAAGAATATTTTGAGTATGAAGATATCGAGGATCCTGATAGGGTCAAATTTGTGAAGGCCAGACTGAAGGGTCATGTGAAAATCCGGTGGCAGGAGATTCAATTGGAGCGAAATAAAAGAGGAAAGGAGAAAATCACAAGATGGAATCGGATGGTAGATAAATTGAAGGGACAATTCATTTTTGTTGATTACGAGCTTGATCTACTAAAGAAAATGCATGGGTTAAAGCAAGTAGGAAGATCTGTTCAGGAGTATACGGAAGAGTTCTATCGAGTCCTCATCAAAACAGGCCATGCGGAAGCTGACAAGGAGAAAGTTGCCCGTTACCTTAATGGGTTGAGGCCGAGCATTCAAGAGGAGATGAATTTGGTCTGAATGGACAGTATTGAAGAGGCATACCAGTTTGCCCTAAGAGTAGAGGAAAAGCTGAACAAGAAGTTTGAGAGAAAGCAAAGTGGAAGAGGTCGTGGTGGAAGATCCAGTGGACGGTCTTATGGAGGCCGAAATGAAGATCAGAAAAAGAAGGATGAGGCCAATAGCAATCAAAATCAAAGGGGAAATAATTTCAATCGTTTCCATGATCAGCATAATAGAGATCAAAGAGGAAGAGGACAAGGATCAAAAAGAGGAGGCTTCTATGGAACATGTTTTCACTGTGGAGAAGAAGGTCATAGGGCATATGAAGGTCTTCTTTGTTTTGCTTCTTCCTTCAATTTACCCTTGCCCTTCTCTTTTCCTTAGGTACTTCCTTCAACTTCTTCCTAACTTGCTTTCTTTTCTCTTCTCTTTAGTTCAAAACCCTTCATTTCTTCTACTTCTTCTTCATCATCTTCATCAATGTTGACCACTTTTATCTTTTCCCTTTTTGCTTGCTGCTTCTTCCTTGGTCTCTTCTCTGTAGGAGCCTCAAGTTGCTCTGAAATAACAGTAGCAGGCCTCAATCTGCTAGGTGGTGTTTGTGTTGCTACAGAAGATGTAGGAAGAGTCGTGGTAGAAGCAATAGACCTTCCAATTCTTCTAGGTGCAAGTGCTGATTGTAGGGCATCAGCAACAGTTCCAAATGCCTCAGCAAAGCTCTTAGACTGTACACCAAATTTATTCTCCAAGTTTCATTTCATCTTCTCAAACATTTCGTCCACCTTTTTATTAATTTGACTATTGAATAATTCCTCATGGGTTCCAAAGCTTGCTATATTAGGATCTATATGTTTGTTGACTAGAGTTTCAGCAAGAACAATCCATTCAGGTCCAAAGAGCTCATATGGCAATTTAGGGATGCTCAACAGCCTCCATATAACAATTGTCCTTATCCACCATGAATGTTATTACTTCCTTGTATCTCTCTACCACTTGTGCTAATATCCTATATTTCATATTCATCTCATTTTGAAAGGTTTTGAAGAAACCCCAATAAGCACTATTACTAGCTTTCCCAAACAGAAAGCTATGCACATGATCTCTCATTTGCGAAGCTACAAACACATCTATTCTTCGAACAACATTCCTCCTACCAAGCCATTCTCTCATGAATATAGCATTAAACATATGATTAAAGATCCTTATTAGAATGGTTACTTGATCTCCTTGGTCTTATGCAAATTTTCCATCAATTATAGTCTCACCAGCTCACACAAATCAAAATCTTTGCCTTCCTTGAGCATTTGGTACACAGTATGTACGGCACTAGCAAAGGCACAAACCTTCTCTATTGGTGAAATAAATCTTATAGGCGATGCCCATAGAAGCATATCGAACACCCAAATCAATAATGTCGTCAATTGTAAGCGCCCTCTTATCAAACTCAAGATTTCAATGCAGGCCCATCTCCAGTAGAACACAATCTTGTCACTACCCTAATAGCCTCCTTTGTTATCATGTAGGGTTGGTCTAACCAAATGAATTTTTCATGCATATGACTCAAAACAATTATGATCATATCCTCTTCATACAACATGGGAAAATAATTCCAAACATCCAATTTATTTCTTGCAGACAGGGCATAGTCTATCTTCAGCGCAAACTCATCATTTGTCAAATGATTGTTTCTAAAATATGCAATTTCTATGTGATCGTACTCTTCCATGCAAGCATGAATGTAAATCTGGACATCCTCAATGTGAATAACAACAACAGGCACACGAGAAAATACCCCAGTTGTGTCGTTTACAATGGATTTGAATGGTCATTTCCTGAAAACAGATTGGGATTTGTCCATGACATCTACAACCCTAGGAGTATCCATTGTCAATCTTTGAACTTAGGGTTTGTAAAAATACTGAGAAATACCTAGAAAATCAACGGCTAGGGTTTGCACACAAACACACTTGCAAGATCTCCTTGCTCCTCAATCACACTTTAATGCTTTGAATGAGGTCAAAAATGACCAGTTGATGCACACATACTTCTCCTATCTGTCCTAACAATTATGCATTCAATGTTCCTCATATTTAGCAACTTCTAACCGTTCTACCATAACAGTATTCTATCAAACTCTCTGCAATCCTCCACAAGGAAAGCATTTTCACTAAAAATCAAACAAATTGACTAAGCATCACTACACCAACATGTCCAAAACATCTTTGACTAATATGTTGAAGATTTCAGCATCTACACTTCACAGGAAGGTTGACAAATCTATAAATATATCTCCCCCTAAACCTATACCTTCTCAATTTAGTTTCCAAAAGAACAATCTACACCATCCTGAGGTATAGACCCATAATTCACATCACTGTCTTTCTTTTCTTCTAACTTCTTAACCCGTGTCTTTTCCATCTCTTCTTCACTTCAGTCAACTCAACCTTCTTCTGTGGAATAGAAGACCTAACATTCTTTCCACTGCAAAACTTAGCAATGTGCCCTTGTTTATTGCAGTTCTAACATATAACACCATGCTACAGAGCATTTCAACTTCTTCTCACATTAAATCTACAGTCAGCAGCCTTATCGCCAAAGTTATTGCATATGTAACAATTTCCTAGTATTGTTCATAATTATGAGACCATTCATCATCATTCCACTTCTGTATTCATTAGCCTTATGACTAAATTCGACACAAACATGGCACTAAACATTGAATGGTTGAGGCCTTGAGGGCCAAAATGAATTCATGTTCATTGTACTCCTACATTCTACGGCCTTATGTCCAATCTTGTTGCAAGAAAAGCAATTACCACTAAAAGGTTGAGAGTACCTGGTTTGAACAACTTGATTAGGAACTGACTTTTTGAAGCTCTTCCTCTTGTTCCGGACTTGCATGAATTTGTTCTAATATCCTCATGTCTTATTTTCATCTTGAATCTTTTCTTTACCTTTTTCATTCATGCCATTTTTTGTCTTAGAACTTTCTCCCTTCTCAAAACCAAGGCCACATCTATTGTTTTATGGTTTCTAGAAACTGAGCATCTCATCAAGCAAATAACTACCACCTTTGAGTTTTGAACCCTTTTCAATTTGTTCTTTTGCATCTTCCAATTCCTTTCTCAAAGCAACAATCGTTTCCTCAAATTTGGTGCATTCGGTGGACTTGTTACGAAGCTCTGAGTTCAGACAATCAGCTGTCCTCTTGCCTTCTCCAATTTGCACTTTTAAATTTATTGTTTCATCTTCTACCTTTTTAAGTTTGGCTTTATATTCTTTGATTGCTTCTAATTTGGCCTTCAATTCGATGATTTTCTTTTGTGTCTTATTGATTTGATCTTATATTTCTCACATTATGTCTTTGTAGTATACCTGTCCTTAAGAGCATACTTGTGTTGTCCTTCAAGATCTACTTCATAGTCATCAAGATTGATATCCCATCCTTCTGGTTTCATTGCCTTGAGGTCTTTTTTTCTGGAAAGATTATCTTGTTGATCTTACCTTCAAACTCCATGTGCTCAAATGTAGGATATACCTTCAGTTGTTAAACTATTTCCTTAGAAACCTTCCTCTGATACCAATTGTTGAACACACTTGAATGTTGAGAGGGCGGGTGAATCGGCACAAGCTAAAACAGAACCATTCATTAACTTTTAAACCATTAAATCAGATGTGCAAATTTAAAGGGTAAAAACACAACATGCACCACAGAAGAATACCAAGATTTTTTAAGTGGAAAACCCAAGGAAAAACCATGGTGAGGATCAACTCACAATGTATGAAACAAGTTTTTACAAGGTCTATTTTAGGCTCATTGCCAAGAAAGATCACTGCTCCTTGAATTGACTTGTAGGATAAGGCACACTGTCATAGGACGGACTTGCAAATTGAAGATCACTTCTCCAAGGCAAGATACAATGAGATTACAATGAATATATAATGTGAACTGTTGTAGTAGAAGCATCTCACAAATGCTGATACTTTTTTGTTTATTAATTTATTTGTTTGTTTTTCATTTGGGCAGCCCTTGGGTCTGCTTGGGTTCACCCGGATGCACCTTGGGGTGAACCTTGGGTGAACCCCTGTCCCAGACCCAAATAGATACAAGGGGATTCTGCTAAACCCTGATAACAGCAACATAGATCAAAAACAAACAGACAAACAAAAATAGAAGAGTTCAATTAAGATTCTTTGGGTTGCATATCTAGGTTTCATAATTGTGTAGATATCTGATCTACACTTTATTATCATGAAGAACGAGACAATTTACAAGCTGGAAACGAGAATCAAACTGGTTTGTCAATGGCCACTCTATAAGCTGGAAATGTGGATCGATCTGGTTTGTCGATGGTGTGTTAAATAGTGAAAAAAAAAGTGGAAGAAAGAAGAGGTGTTGCAGAGCAAGTTCGACATATTGGTTGTAGGATTAGAAGCTAAACTGCGAATTCTATTGTGGAATGCCTTCAGAAACCTTCTTCATAGATGTTGCACCAAGTCTGCACAGCCTGCGTGCATTGCTGTTGTGGCATGTAAAACTTGTAGATCCGTCCGTAGGCATTGTTTGAGTTAATGTCATGAGCATTTGCGAAGAATTTGAGTAACATTATATTGAAGATCTGTTTAATATGGCATGCTTGAACGGCAAGGACTACAGAGTGTTCGCTGGAGAGAGCTCAAATAATGATTTTGGTATCTTATTCGAGAGCAGCGTTTCCTTAAGGAATATGAACGCTGTTAGAATGAAAATATGAGCCATTGCATGTTGTTAACCATTCAGTGACATACTTTATATCATTTTGACGATTGTAATTGATGATGTACTCTGTATGAAGCATTTTACTTATGATATTTAATGAGAAAAAATCTTGGTATGTGTGCTTTAGGATAATTGAATAAATAGAAAAAATTGTTTCATCGAATCCCATACAGGCTCTGTAATTATCAGCGTGGAGGCTTGGAATCTTCAGCAAGGACTCTAAAGATTGAATCTTGTAACTAAGTTATAATTTCAAACCATGGAACATATAGGTCTACATATTTTGTTCTGTCATCTACAGCTAAAAATCCATGTTAAACGCTAAATAAGATACCCATGAGATAAAACAGAGTCCTGGAAAGTGAATAGAAGTAATCTGATTGATTGTCATCCAACTTATGGACATTGCAAATGTAAGAGTTGAGTAAGGAAAGGACCTGAGAATGCAAATCAAGGGTAGCTTCTGGCTCATGAGCTTCTACCCAACTGGAAACCGCTTTAAAAACCATCTTCTCGTACGCGGTTGCCACACCCTGACACCAAAAATGAATCATGAATTATGACTGTCACCTAATTTCATAGAAACAAAATGTTGCCTAGAAGTAAATAATCGACACATTTATTCGTTTTATGGGGGATTTTGAGTTTTGAGTGCCCCAAATAACAAACATTTTTTCTGCTCTTTAGACTTTCTTCAAAATGTTACCAGTTTGCATTGGGCAGCGTGGAGGTGGAACAAGGCATCCTTGGGTGCTTTGGCAGCCACGAAGGAGGCGATCAAAGTGTTGGCAAGAACACAATCTCCATCTGCTTCTCCTGCTTTCAAAATTATCTCCATGTCTGCTCCGTAGCACAACACCTGTTGGAAGTAAGTATTGATATAGTATACGCATTGGTCTGAGTTAGTTTTCACAGGATACCCCCAGCAAATCACTTTGTATTCTTCTGCCATATTACCCTTCAATTGCAAAGTTTACAATCAATTTGATCGTGTGGGACAAACAGAACTATGTAAACCCAAGCGCTCTGTAATCTAATGTTTTAGATAAAATTGTATCTCTTGATTCAGACATTTTAGGATAAATTCTCCATATATGAAGTCTTTCCGATCGTTCTTAACTTTCGTGTTTTTATAGGTAGTTTTGGAGCCATCCGGCCCAAGATTTTGTTTGGATAAATTTTGATGGGATGTTTTTAGCGTGTTTTCAATGCAACCTGTGTTATAGGTTTTCATTTATGATTATAATAAGTGTTTAGCCGTAAATAAATCATATTTTAATAATATTGTTCATCTTTGATTGTTTATGTTAATTTTTCCATAAGAAATATCAAAAAAGTCTAGTTCATTATTTTAATAAGTGTCCAATTTTATATGTATTGTAGAATTATATAACAAATTTTATCTTGTTTATATACATATAGTCAATTTTGTTTTATTTCTCTTCAATTATTGCTTCATAATATATTAAGCTTTAACAAGTAGGGTGTCTTTGAGTTGCTAACTTAAATCAAAATAATAGTATCAAATTATATTTCTCTTACATGTATTATTAAATGCAACCAAGATATCATATATTATGGTTGAAAATAAGAGATCTATCGGATTACCTTTTCAACAAGAAAAAGAATCACATATTGATATTGAAAAATAATTTGAACACTTCTTTAATCCTTTAATTCAATTAGCATAGATGGCTTGAAATTCCCTAGAGTGTGACAAGTCATGGCAAACAAACAATTTCAAACCAATCTATGTGTTTATGCATATCCATTGTTCTTTGTTGTAATCATGTTTAGGAGAAATTTGATGCAATTGCAATTGTCTATAGAATTTCCAAATTGAAAAACATTTCTTTGTAAATAAATATTTAGAGAAATTTGCATTTTCCTTTCTCAAACTTGAACCTCTTTTTCAATGATGAAGGGAGGTCAGCATACTAATTAAGAGAAACAAAGAGAGTTGACCTTAGATGATAATAAGTTGAAGTGTATCTAAAGAGGCTTCGTGGAATCTGTTAAGGGGGATTTTTTTCTACAAAATGTTAAGAAAGGTACAATTACTAGAAACTAATACAATAGAAGGATTAATCAATGCAATATTGCCTAAATACTTTTTTATGTGTTATGTACAAAACTCGAATTTAGGGATTCAAAGAAGCATTAACTCTTCAAATTACTACAATGGTCTTTGATGCAATAGCCAAATAGAGATGGAATTTCTATACATAGAGACCTCAATGAATGTTTATCATTACCTAGTGAAGAATGAAAAAAATCAAGTCTAAAGGTAAGAAATATTATTTTACAAGTATACAAGCAACAAAGGAAGGATAATTCACAACGGAAGGTGTCAAAGATTTCAAAGACCTCAAAGAACATGGGTATATCATGTGAGACTTGCACAAGTTAGGGATATGATAAAGATGATTATTGTACTAGTAATGCAAATAGAGAAGAATTCAACATCATTTGTATCAATTATTTCAAGTGAAGGTGAGGAGAAGATAATTGACATGGGTCCAAATGCCACCACTATTATCATAATTTCCCTACAAATAGAGAATAGGGATCTCTTATATTCATTATCATTATGTTTGTAGATTCAAGCATTGCACCACCCACGTGCTTTTTTTTTCCAGCTTGATAGAATAAGGTAGGGGGAGTTTATGGCATAAACCGATGGAAGCAAGGCAAGAAAATTATAGTGGTATGCATGGTGAACTAATCAAGGATAAGTAGGTGAGAATAAGGTCCATGTTGTATAAATCACCAAACTCAAGAAAGTATGCTAGTGGTTGCACATATGTTGTAGCTTTGTCCTAGATTTAAAAACCCCAAAAAAACTTAAAAACCTAGCATTCACAATCATCTTTCCCAAATCATAGTGAGACTCTCTAGATAAGGTAAGTTCATTTTAATTTTGTGTTGGTTTCCTTATCTAAACTACTTTACTATGATAATACAAAGATGTTAATATATTGTTTCTACTACTACTAAATGATAATACCATGGTGAAAAAAGTATTAGGATGAGGATAAGGCTTAGAGAAATAAAAATAAAGAGGTATTTTACCAAAAATTAGATCAATTTGATTATTTTCTTGAATTTCAATCTATCATCTATGTTTACAAGAGCAATACAGCTAAATTGGGTTTAGCTTACTTCAACAGTATAATTTTAAAAACTTGAAATGTGTTCTACTAAAACAAATTTCAAATGGCATAGAACATAAAATCACAACAAAATAGTTACAATACTTCCACCTAAGGATCTTGAGTTGGAAAAAGACAAATAAATAGTTTTGGTCTAAAGACACTCTCCAAAAAGAGATGTACAACAATGTAAATAAGGCATGTTGTATTACATAACAAGCCTATAGATGTTTATAGTAGGGGATTAGCTCATTATTATACTATATTATTGTTAACAATTTGATTTACACTTTCATGATAGCATAAAATAGTATCATTGTTAAAACTTTAATTTGTCACTTGTGTGACAATGAAAATATGTCTGTAATGTCATAAACTACATCCTATGCAATTTCAAATTACATGAGCCTTCCCTTTATTCACAATTAAATAAATTATTAACCTTAAAACTTAATACTTAATCGAATAAGCACCTTACCACCTTTCATGCCTAACTCCTTAACCTTTAAGTCTAGATGGTGCCTAGATGTTTGCATATTGCAAAGATGTCCATACACTGTTCTAGCATTGCATGAATATTTGTGACTCAATTGATCATTGGGAGATTACAGTTGTTGAATTTGGTAGTGAAAAACTACTGTTCAACTACACCAACATCAGGGGCAACTGAATATTTAATAAAACCTACCTCTTGGCTTCATTTTTCCTTCTTGGACCGCTCTCTTGCAGTCTTTGAACTTCATTATTTCACCATTCTCAACACATCAAATTTTTCAATCACAACAACTTCACCACTTTGGCATCCCATCATTATTGAGATATCTCGCAAAGCTCTACCATTTTGAAGGTCATTGTTGTTCTTCACTATAGAAAAATCCATTGCTTTTATTTCAAGGGAGGGTAACTCCTTAGGTTTTGCATTTAATTCATTATCTTTCTTATTAGCATATTATTCATATTTTTTTGTGTCTATTTGTCTACAATATTTTCTAAAAGTTATTTGCGGAGGTGGAAGCATCAAAACAAGGATTCAACTAAGGAAACCTCTTAACATTGTCACCCCAACATTTCTTTTGGTCTTATGTGTTAAGGTTAAAGTGGACGATATTGTAATCCTCACTAGAGAACTTCATTTATGGTTTCTAATGATATCTCTTTCATCATTCTCAATTTTATCATTTTAATTTTGTTCAGTATTCACTATATACTATATGTTCATAGTATTTAACATTCAAAACATAGTATAGGCTATATAATATCTTTATGTGGTAGTCTTTGTAGTCTATCTATATAGAACACTAATGGTCCTTATTTTCGTCTCCAACTCACACATTTGCCCTAGATTTGAGGCTTGTCAAGCTATACAAAAAATCTCTATAGCTTGTATTTTCAGTTTATGAAATCTAAATAGTTTAGTTCATTTATATAGTTGATTAAACATTCATTCTCTAAAATAGTGAACAAGTACAAATTTCATAGTTACTTAAGGTTTTTTTTGTGTAGAGAATTAGGACTTGAGTCCTCAAGGGGTTCTATTACCCTTTGTATAGCTACTCATTTTTCACACTCTACATTTTGGTGAAACTAGCAAAAACAAAATTGCCAATTAAGATAGTTAAACACTTAAAATTCAAATTTGTAACACATTTAAGTCCTCCCCTCTTTTCTCATTTATGGCTGGGTGTTGTGATTTTATCTATGAGATTTATGACTAAGTCTACTTTTGGATGCATATTTAGAAGAAGTTTGATACCAAGTGTACCTTTGAATAATTATAGTTATACTAGATCTAGTCTAATTTCTATGTAAATTTTGATCCCTTTGCTCCTCAAAACTTTCCTTTGAGCCTTGGGACTTCCTCTACCTTGAACTATTAGCATAGTTCTTAAGGTAATACCCCTCCTAGGTATCCTATTATTCTAGACAATGAATATGCTCTAAGGGTTCCTATTGTCACAAAAGTCTACACCCTTATTTAGGTTATGGTTAGTGACCTAAACAACCTTGTGAAACATGGAAATAATCTTTCAATGCGGGACTTGATCAATGATATTGAATCTCCAGAGAAGGTTGGCTTCCTTTACAATCAGGATGCATCTACAAACTACTGACTTGAGGGAAAAAGAGGGAGAAAGATGACATGAAAATTAAAGGGGTGATACACAATTTTGTTTGTTTGATCTTCCTATACCTATAACTACACTTGAATTCAATTAAGATCATACAACTACACTATTCAAATACTTATGAACTTTAGTCTAACATGAAGGTAAGTGTAATCATGCAAAAGATGGGGTACAAAGGTCAAGGACCTTTGGGCATGAGGAATGAAGGACTTGTTGAACCAATAGAAAGTACATGGTGAGATAGCAAGGATAAAACAAGATTAGGGTATCTTGAAGAAGGATACACTCAAAAACATTATCCCAAACTCCATGGTAAAATATTGCAATTAGAATCTCATAGTGATGAAGATTCTAATGAGTGGGAATGGGAGACATTATCTGATGAGTCATGCCATGATAAGGGTATTGATATTATTCATACCTATACTTCTACCAAGGATAAAGGACCAATAGCATAATCAAGTTCAAATCAAGCATCTAGTTCAAACCAAGTGGTTCTAAATAATATGCCAAGCATAGAAATAGAGATAAATCAAGGGGTAGACGAACCCTACGTACCTTCATAGAGACCTACTATGGAGGAATCAAATGTTAGGTTTAATCCACACAAATTTTATCCAATGGAAATCTTAGAAGATTCTAGTGAGGAGGACTTTGATCCCACTTCTTTAGAACATTTAGAAGAGGCCCATGTCGTATAATTTCATGATACAATGTATGAACCATTTAACGAAGTATTAGCCTTAAACCCCATTGAAACAAACCCACGTATTGACCCATTAACTCTCATACACTTGGAATTAATTGAATGGAATTCCATTGAACCAACTACCCTTCCAATCTTCTTGAATGACAACGTGGTGTCCCAATACCTTAACGCAGTTGAACCCTCTTCTATCATGGAATATTAGGAAGAATTGATCAAGGGGAGCATCCAAACTTTCAATCCGAGGAAAAATGAAAAAAAATAAAAAAATAAAAAAGGAAAAGAATCAAGTGTTGAAAACCACGTTGTGGAAACATTAGATCAAGAAGAAAGAAATAAAGAAATAAAGGATGTTTCCAAAGGTGAAAACCCAACTGAGGCACCTAAGAAAGGGAGTTTGGATGCTCTACCATAACATTATGAAGAAAGATCTCCAATCTTAATTGAGCCCACAGAAAAGATAAATATTGGGTTAGAAACTGAGCCAAAGATCATCCACTTAGCGACATCCCTATCTAGCGAAGAAAGAACAAAATTCATCAAGTTCTTTAAGGAAAAACAAATTAACTTTTCATGGTCTTATGATGATATGTCGAGATTAGATCCAAATCTAATAATGCATCATCTAAATATCAAGGAAGGAGCCAAACCTGTTAAGCAAAAGTTAAGGAAGATGCATCCACATATAGCACTACTTGTCAAGGTGGAATTAGAAAAATTATTGAAAGTGGGATTTATAAGGGCCATTGATTATGCACAATGGATCTCAAATATAGTGCCAGTATCAAAAGCAGATAAATCCATCAGAATCTACACAGATTTTAGAGACTTAAACTTGGCATGTCCTAAAGATGACTTCCCACTTCCAAGTATAGATGCCATTGTGGACCTAATAGCAGGACACTCTATGTTTTCACTCATGGATAGATTTAGTGAATATAACCAGATAAAGATAGCACCAAAAGACCAAGATAAGACAACTTTTACATGTGCATGGGGTACTTTTTGCTGGCTATCATGCCTTTTGGTTTGAAGAATGTCGGAGCGACCTATCAACGAGCGATGACCACAATATTTCATGATATGATGCATAAGTTAATGGAGGACTATGTGGATGACATATTAGCCAAATCTCACTCAAGAAAAGAGCACTTACCAATTTTGGTGAATTTTTTTGAAAGATTAGAGCAATTCAAAGTAAGGCTTAATCTAAAAAAATGTGCATTTGGAGTCCAATCCGGCAAACTACTAGGCTACATTGTATCTGCAAAGGGAATAGAGGTGGATCTCGCTAAAGTTAAGGCCATTATGGAAATGGAAGCACCTAAAAACATTAGCCAAATGAGATCTCTACAAGGAAGGATACAATCTATCAGGAGATTTATCTCCCAATTAGCTGAAAAATGCCATAATTTCACCCAACTTATGCACAAAGATACAATCTTCAAATGGGATGAAAAGTGTGAAGAAGCCTTTAATCTATTGAAGAAATACCTCATGAACCCACCTATCAGAGGCAAGCCCTTAATCCTATATATTTCAGCAATGGAGAATTCATTAGGGGCACTTTTAGCACAAGAAGATGAAATAGGCAAAGAAAAGGCAATTTACTACATAAGTAGGACTCTAGTCAAATACAAGCTGAACTATACATTCATGGAAAGGGAATGCTTGGCCATGGTTTTTGCTTCACAAGAATTATGCCATTATATGCTAGCCCAAAAGATAAGGCTCATTTCCAAAATTGATCCTTTGAAGTATCTACTTAGTAAAACAACATTAAATGGAAGGCTAGCAAAGTGGGTTATGGTGTTAAGTGAATTTGACATTGAATATGTTGATAGAAAATCAATCAAAGGACAATTCATTGCTGACCAGTTAGTAGAAGCACCACTTCAAGATGATCATCCCATCCAAGTGGAATTCCCAGATTCAAAGATTGTGAATGTTGAGGCAAAAACATGGCAACTATATTTTGATGGTTCATACACTCAACATGGGTCAGGAGCAGGCATACTTCTAATCACTTCTCAAGGATCTACTATTCCTAAGTACTATAAATTGTTATTTCCATGCACCAATAATATAGCAGAATACGAAGCCTTGGTCACTGGAATCAAGTTGGCACTAGAATGGAAAGTGACAGAACTAAAAGTTTATGGAGATTCACAATTAGTCATTAATCAAGTTAATGAAGAATATCAAACAAAGGATGACAAATTGATACCCTATAAAAACATGGTGGAAAGTCTTAATAAGTACTTAATTCTTATTACATTTGAGCAAGTTCCGAGAGAAAAGAACAAAGCAGCAGATGCAATGGCAACTTTGGCTTCGCTTCTACAAATGCCCAATCAGAGTGCCAGATATGAATTCCTGGTAGAAGAAGTGGATCAACCCGCGTTTGACCCTACCCACCCTTATACCATTTTCTTTCTAACTACACATGAATCACCTTGGTATGGACCTATTTACACTTACTTAAAAGATCAAATCCTTCCCATAGACCAAACTAGGAATCAAAAGAAAAGCTTCATTTGCCAAGCCGCCCGATATACTATAATTTCTAAAACATTGTATCGCAAGAGTTTAGATGGAATGCTCCTTAGATGTCTAGAAGAGGACGAATCAAATGTAGCCTTATGAGAAATCCATGAGGGAATTTTTGGATCACACTCAAACAGATTAACCCTAGCTAAGAAACTTCTTAAGATAGGATATTTTTGGCCTACGATGGAGAAAGATGCTTGTAACTTTGCCAAAAATTGTAGAAAGTGTCAATTCTATGGAAACTTGATACATGTGCCCGCACAAGAGCTTCATTCGATGACAAAACCTTGGTCATTTTATCAATGGGGTCTAGATTTAATAGGCATGATTTATCCACCATCTTTGAATGGTCATAAATTCATCATCACAACAATAGAATACTTTACCAAGTGGGTGGAAGTTGTACCCTTATCAATTGCAACGAGAAAGCATATATCTTTGTTTATCCTAAATCACATCATTTGTAGATATGGCATACCTCATGCTATCATAACGGATAATGTAAAGCATTTAAAAAACAAAGACTTAAAGGAATTATGCATGAAGTTTCACATGATTCATCATTCTTCACCCATTTATTACCCTCAAGGTAATGGACAAGCCGAGACAACAAATAAAAACATCTTAAAGATATTGAAGAGAACGACAAACAATTTAGGTAGAGATTGGCACATCAAAATAAACCCAACCTTATGGGCTTATAGAACAAGCATAAGAACGCCAACAGGAGCTACACCTTTTTCCTTAGTCTTTGGAACATAAGCAGTTTTGCCTTTGGAGGTAGAACTTCCATCCTTAAGGGTATCTCTTCATGGTTTGATAAGTGAGAAAGACTATAGAGTTGCTAGGCTGCAAGAACTAGAACTCCTAGATGAAAAATAGAAGCAAGCATTTGATCATTTGAAGGTATACCAAAATAGAATGTCAAGGACTTATAACAAGCACATCAAGTCAAGAACATTTCAAATAGGTGACCTAGTTTTGTGAGAGAATCCTAAAAATCAAGCAGAAAGAAATGAAAGGAAAATGGGAAGCAAATTGGTTAGGACCTTTTATCATTACTTCTTCTTTTGGGACAGACACCTACAAATTAGCAGATTGTGATGGAGAAGAGCTACAAAAACCTATTAATAGCATACATCTAAAGAGGTTCTATACATGAGGTAGATGAAAGAGTATAAAGAGTATTAGATGGGGAGCATCATATTTATTGTGCATAGTCAAAAGAGATCTTGAAAATATCAAAAACATTGGAAAAGTAGAAAAGAACAAACAAATTTGAAAAGCAGAAAAGATAAAAAAAATAGTGGAAAATTGAGCATGAAGAAAGTAAAAACATTCATATATGATCCTCAAAAAGATGTTGTCTTGGTGAAAACCTAGAAAATAGGCGCCTTGATGATATGAAAAAAAAAATAAAAAAAAAGAAAAATACAAAAAAAGAGAAAAAAGAAAAAGTGCCTTGGCGAAAACCTAGCAAATAAGCGCCTTGGTAGCAAAAAAAGAGAAAAGCTTTAAAAATAGAAAAAAGAGCAAGATCTATTCAATCGGTGAAAACCTGGTAAACAAGCACCATTGAAAGTCCAAGTCAGTCGCATACCTAGAAGGTCACCTTGTAAATATTGCATTCGCCAACATTTGTATATATTGCATAATAAAACCCCACAGTTGCTTTTGTAAGTACCTTAAGATTTGATCACCTAATCTACAAATTGTCCTAAGTCCCACAAATAAAATTATCTCAAGTTGGGGGCAATCTACTCAAAAGGAGAAAGGATTAATCAAAAGAAAGCTTTATTCAATCATGGAATCAATTCATCAAATTTGAAAGAGGAACACTTAATCAAATCTACTTTCTAATTCAATTTGAGCTAGACGCAAAATTTGATCCAAGATCTTACATGACCTTATCTTTATCAGGATTAAAAGTATGAAATGGATGGAACTACACTTGACATATGGATTTGAAAAACATTGCAAGAAATTTTTGTAAGTGTTGACTAAATTGATGAAATCATGTCTTTCTAGCCAATCGATGAAAGTTTTAGACTAGACAAGCTATGATGAAAGGATGATATTTTTGTTGATTTCTGAATGATTGTCTTTAAATCATGTATTATTTGTCTAAGGATGTGATCACCAAAGAATCATCGAGGATTGGTACATAGGATAAACTGAGATTTCTACTTGTTTACGCAAAAGGATACCTTGGATATTTTGATCATCAATAGCATAATACCAAAATCCACTTGCAACATAGAATCTGACAAAATCAGTATTCGCACTCTCATGATTGGCTTCAATCAATGATAGTCATACCGAAGAGAGAAGGGAAAGCAAAGAAAGAGGTGCAAAAAGTATTCATATCATCATAGTTGAACTAGTGATGGTTGTACTAAGACAAGATTCCAAAAATGCTCAATGATGATTATAAGCTCCAAATTTTGAATAATGACAGTTAGTTGCATACATCTTAGATTAAGTGCATTGTATATTGTTTTGCCTTTCTTAGCTTAATTTGCAAGAGGAAAAGAAAAAAGGGGTGTACTCAAATAAAAAATCAAAGGATTATCAAAAACAACTATATCGGATTGAGTGTGTTGGAAAAAAAAAAAGTGCATTTCATTAGTTCGCTTGCATTAATAAAGTTGCATTAAGTCCTCTTCATTAAACCTTGCATACATTTAAATGTGTCCAACATTTGAATCATTAAGTTTAATTATCATTAGATTGCATCCATCTACATCCATTTAAGGTTCATTAAAATCATTAGATTGTATTCATCTCATTTAAGGTGTATCCATTAAGAGCATTGCATTAAGTAGTAACCATTCTTTGCATACATTACGATCATTCAACATTAAATGCATATCATCCATGATAGTATCATTCAGCCATATTGCATACATCATTAATCATTAAAATTCCATGATCATTACATCATTACATAGATCCATCACATTGCATATCAAAAGAAAGACATCCATTAGATTAATTATTCATTATCCATCTAACATACTACATGTATTCATTGCATACACACAATATCATTAATCATTAAATTAACATTGCATTCATCTATTCTATGTCATACATAAGACAATCATTTAAGGCATCATTAGAACATATTCATACATTTGGAACATTGCATTCTGAAAAGTATAAAACAAAGCATATAGGAGATAGGGTCATATAGATCTGCATATCATGCAAAATACCTGAAAAAGAGATCCAACACATGATGACATCATATATAGTGAAATCTCAAAGAGAGTATCAGAGTCCATGGTACCATCATTATGAAATCAACAAGATATCAAAGTCTAAATGAATTATCATGAAAGCAGTATTCAAATATCAATATCCATCAAACTATCAGAGTATCAACATAAGCAACATCAATCGATCAAAAAAGATACAACGAGATTCCAAGGTCTCGATAACAACAAAGAGAAAGATCATGTATATCAAATCATATAAATCATAGATATCTCAAAAAACTGAATCACCAGCACCATCAGTACCATCAGGACTAGGAGCACTATCTGGAGGCTGACTAGAACTAGCCTGTAAACCATGCTGACTCATAGCAGCCATGAAAGTCTGCATCATCGAGCTCAACTGAGAAACCTATTGTTGCACTGTTGAAATCTAAGTCTACAAGGATACAACATCTGATGCTGAGGCTGGGGTAGGAACCTATGCTATAGAAGTCTGTGGAGGAGGAACAGAAGAAGAAGGCGTCGACAAAGAGAGAACACCCAATAATGGAACAAAACCTGAAGAAGGATGTGAGGGAAAAGATGGCATAGAAGCTGAAACATAAGTAGAAGCAGAAGAAGTTGCCTGAACTTGTGGAACAACTGGAGGAATAACCTACTGAGCAGGAGCACCCTCTACTTGATCAAGTAACACCTGTGCAATATCTACATCAACATCCCTCTGACGCCTAACTCTAGGTCTATCTACTGGATCCCTGGCAACATGATGTAATACTTTGTCAACCCGATGACCCCTCACCTGATCATTACCCCTAGGAGGAATAGGAGTAGCAACAATCACCAGCATACGAACTCTACCTACTCTAGCCCCTCGATGACCCCGTCATCCACGCCATCCTCTGATCCTACCAACACCACCACCATCTTTGCCATCATCCCCATCATCACCACTAGCATCATCTCCTACACCACCACCATCTCCATCTGATAACTCCTCAATGGTAGGAAATCTCTCCGTAGGATTGGTAAATCTAGAGAAAGGATAGCACAGAAGCCAAGCACCATAATCATCAGTAATACCCACATCCATCACATGCGATCTAGGAGATCAAGGACGATACCCAATCTCTCGTATCTCCCACATAGCTGTCCTATAATCTACACATGGGCCCCATAATAATCTCTTGACATGTACACGAGCATACACAGCTACTCCCTGTGGCATATCCTAAGTACGTCCATACTAACATAAAACTTATCGAAAGCAAAATCTGTCAATAGTATAAGTGGAACACCTGATCATCCATCAAGGGCAGAACATGTAAGGAAGCTCACCATCATCCTCTGGCCAAGCCTCACAACCAAGATATGGCCTCCATACAACAATGTATGTGTCATCAAGGACCCATTGCCAGTAATCCAGCTTACCCATATGGGTTTGGATAATAATACCACCATACATCCAAGAAAATGGCCAACTTGGCTGACGATCTCATGCAGTAATAGGACGTGTCACTGGGATATGCTCCCAAGTCCACAGCTGAATAAGGATCACACCTGCAATAAGTGTAGTAGAATGCCTATAGACCACTGTATGCAACTCATGATATAACTAGGCTAGAACACAAGAACCCCAGTCAAAGCGACGAGGATGTGCCATCAGATCCTTGAGAATGTTAGATCCTCAAGAATGGGACCCCAACCAACAAAAAACACGTGCCTGCGTCTGTCAGGAAGAAGGAAACCTCCAATCAAAGTACCTAGAATAATAGGCAATACGGGAAAGGAAACAAACTGAGCCCATTGAATGTGCGCATCACCAATAGTGTGATCACAAAATACTCATCGACATGTTGCTCCATCATACAAAGAGTTGTAATAAAATAGCTCACCATGAGTAGGTAAGCGGAGGATCTGATAAACATCCTCGAGAGTAATAGTCATTTCCCCTAATGGAAAATGGAAGGTATTATGGTCCGAGTGCCAACACTCAGTCATAACAGTGAGAAAACCCTGATTCACTCTGAATCGAGGAAGATGGAGAAGGAAAGATAGGCCACAAGAACTGATATGGTGACGATCCGCTGCACTGAGATCATCAATCATGCTCCATGATAGAGGATAAGAACCACAAAAATGCAAGGACCCAAGGATCTCCTATAAAAACAAGTTCAATCACATCAGAATTAAAATCAATTATTAGTTGGATCATTCAAAGTGAATCAAAAATTTTCAAAATATCAAACCACAATCAGTTTTCATGTTTCTACTCAAATAGAATGAAAAATTTATCATCACCCACCATTAGAATCTAGATTGATGAGAAATATTTAAATGATAACTAACTCATACTAACATATTACAACTTGCTAAAAACATCAAGTTTGGGGAACTTAACCTATCAATTGATCAATGACGTCGGAAGGAATGCAAAGTGGACTTAATCAAATAGAAATTATTTTTTCCTGAGTGAAAGCGTTATTTCAGGTTTCAAAAGTGCACAAACACAAAAGCGTTGGTTTAAATGTGTAAAAGTGCTACTTAATTGATAAAAAGTGAATTTTTGGGCAAAAGCGCCCAAAGAACACAAAAGCGCTATTAAAAATATCAGAAGTGTTGTTTAAAAAGGTAAAAGCGGAAAACAAGAGCAAAAGCACTCTTTAACAAGGTAAAGGCAGATTAGGGCCAAAATTTGGCAAGCAAAAGCGCACAATTAGAATGCAAAAGCACACCTGAAAATTGTGGAAGCACAACTTGGAGGGTGAAAGCATCGTTTAATTGGGCAAAAGCGCTATTTGGATTGAAAAAAAGAAAAAAAAGAGGGTTTCTATAGGAAAAATTCATTTTTTTTGAAATTAAATACATGAATTGACAAAATGAGGAAGTTTAGGCACTCACCAAAGGTCCAGAGCCAAGTAGATGGCATCACTCAAATCTATGCTCGCGGATGGGGACAAACATCGTGAAGGGTAGAAGAAGTCAAAGAGGAACAAGTGAAAAGTGAAAATGGAAATGAATAGTGAAAAAGGAATTTTGACCCCTTTATATAGCCTTTTGACCTAAAAAAGGGTATTCATGACCTAAAAAGGGAATCTTTCACTAGAATTAACCTAGGAACTTGAATTTTACATCAAATCAGCCAAAACAGGGGCATTTGTAATCAAACAGACGTAAAATCAATATTTAAAATAAAATTAAAATTCATTAAAAATTGAACTAAATCAACATGATTTAACCAAGAACATCAAAATATTCAATCATCAATCAAATTTTATTTCATTTCCGAGGGGGCATACCATCAGATAATAATCAACATCAGCATCAGCATCATCGACAATCGAGAGACCGATCATCAAATCAAAGTGAAAGCTTGTATCATAAAATTTTTGTCAATCAATTGATTGGGGCATCACATCAAAATCAATCATCAAAATCAAAATTTTACGTTAGAATCTTAAATCATATCAAGGATCCATCATCAGAACAATCATCAGAACGACCATCAAAGAATAGCATCAATTGAAAGAACATCATCATAATTGCATCAATCTCATATCGGATATCAAGAATTGACCATCAAAAGGCATCAAATGAACATCAAAGATCGACCATCGATAGAATCAGGACCTATCATCAGCAAAATCAAAGTATTCTTTGAATCGACTTGCTTCACATGTCAACTCAAAGAGGGGCATTTGTAATCACCTGGAAATGGACAAAGACAATTAAATGATAAATCAAGGCAAATCAAAGTAAATCAAGGACAAGATGAAGGCAATTGAATCACAATGCATAATTAGCCAATCAAAATTAAAATCAAGTCCTAATTCAAGATAAATCAAAATTGAGAGCATTTTAATCAAATGAAATCAAATCAATGTGCAATTAAATCTACTAATTGTATAGTTTTGAATTAAATCAAATTCAACCCATTCAAGGGGTACATGGCTAAATAAATGAATTTAAATCAACTAATAAATCCTAATTTCTCTCAACAACCCAAAAGGGGAAGGAATTCAATCAACCAATAGGATTTAAGAAAATGCATTCACATGGATCAAGCCAAATTCAATCTCAACCACTCAAAGTGAAAGAGCATCTTATCCATTGATCTTGTCTACTTGTCCCAAGCTTTGAGGACACAAACTTTGCATTGTCTTCAAAGGGTGTAACCAAAGACTCAACCAAGGCTTAATCATGATCAACTACACCACACCCCCTACCATTACATAAATCTATAAAAGGAATACCAAAATCAATCATAATTCATAACCACACATCTAAGAATTGCATAGAACATCTTGCATTTTATAGCTAGAAAGGCATTTTAAGAGCTTAATTAACATTCAATTTGAATTAATTGTTAGATTTTGCTTTATCATTATCATTTCTCATTCTAGGACTGTCATTAATGGTAGCTTGCTGAGAGCTTCACATTAACACTCTTAGATAGAGAGCCATAGGATGCTCAATTGATCTTTCATTTGCTAAATAGTTGCTATATTATGGTTTATTCAGTTTCTATTTCATTTATTGCTCAATACTAATTCTATGAAGGTACATTTCTTTGTACACAGTAAAAAATTGATTTCAATCATACACTAAATATGACTAATCAATTGAAGATTAGTAAACATGAGAGACCTTAGATGATGAAATACATGCAAATATGTAGGAAAAATGCACAAAACATTTACATTTCAAAATAGGTTAAATAATGATTTTCATTAAATCAGGCAAGGCAAGATTACAACTTGTAGACACCTAAAAATGGTTCACACCTATGTGCCCCCTTTTAACATGTCTTGTATATTGTGATGTTACTCATTTGATCAGTTACTAAAATTTCCCTCATTTCACATCATAACCTTGATCTCTTTAGTCGAGTCAATCAAGATTGAATCATCATTGGAACATTACTAATCATTCCTAAACTGATCCTAAACATTCCTAATCATTCCTAAATGTTCCTAATCATTCCTAAACTGATCCTAAACATTCCTAAATATTTCTAAACTAATCCTAATCAATCCTAAATCATGTCAAACCTTCCTAAATCATTTTGAATCAGTCCTAATCAG
Organism: Chamaecyparis obtusa; assembly: GCA_027943335.1. Lineage (NCBI taxonomy): Eukaryota > Viridiplantae > Streptophyta > Pinopsida > Cupressales > Cupressaceae > Chamaecyparis > Chamaecyparis obtusa. Next base: position 136,282 of record BSBK01002602.1, on the reverse strand, counting down.
TCCAAGATCATTTTAATCACATTTGACCATTCTCAAATCAATTGTAGGGCATTGTAAAAGATCATCGATGTCCAATCAAATCACTTTCAAATTATTCCAATCTTGGCGAATCCTTGCCAATCTTATCCTTATCAATTCAATTCAAAATCAATCCAAGGCATTTTCCAAGTTCATCAATACCTAATCAAGTCTCTTTCAAATTAATTTGATTCAAGCGTATTGTCAAAGTTCATCGATGCCTCATTTTCATCATTCTAATCCAAATCAATGCAATAGCATTGTCCAAGTTCATTGACGCTATTTAATCACCAACAATCATCCTAATAACATTGTCAAAGTCCATTGATGTTATTTTATCTTGTCACCCTCAATCACGCACATTGTCAAAGTTCATCGATGTTGCATCATTCCCTAATCGGTTTTAAATCATCAAAATCAGGTCAAACCCTTATCAAATCTTTCAAGATCAAACCCCTTTTCGATCCTACATCATCATTCAATCAATTATTTTTACAAATTTGTCCCCTTGGGATAAATAACCCATAGTTTATCCCTTTTGTATTAATCTATTTATTAGATTAATTCCCCTATCTTATATCTCCCATAATTAATTAATTTCATATTAATTAATTATTCCTTTTCCAAGAATTTTGGAATTTCCATTAATTCCTAAATTCCTAATTTTATCCTTTTAAGGGAACAATGAATTTTTAAATTTTTAAAATGTGACTCTTACACATTCCCTTAATTTGTGCTACATGATTTCCTATTAATTAGCCTCTAATTCCTTCCACCTTCCCTATCCCTTTTTCCTCATTTTGTTTCCTAATTGCCTACTAATTAGCCTCATCTTTATTCCTCCATCTTTCCCCTAATTGTACATTGATTTGTGCATAAATTTGTCATAATTATGACATATTTCAAAGTTATACACTAACTTTCCCTTTCTTGCATTTTGGCTCTCAAATCTATAAATTGAGCCTCTTTACACTAATTTGGCTAACCACTCTTGAAACATTTTTGCTATCATTCTTCTCCTAGTATTCTCATCATTTTTCTTTCAAGGTGCTTAGTGCACTTCATCATTTTCAAAAGCTACATCAATCCACATTATGGAGAAGAAAGGAGAACATGGGAACTTTACTTGAAGGGGGTTTTATTGTGTTTTAATTCCTTTGAATTTCAAGTAGTTTTCATGATAAGATTAGATAGGTTTTCATATCTTTTAGGTTTTTTGGTTGCCTTGATATGCTTTCCATGCCTTTTTCTAGTCTTATAATTGGTAATCCCAACATGAATATGTATATATGATTGGTTTTTGTTTTTTTGTGCATTTGCAGGTCCCAAGGGGATTTCTAACTCTTAATAGGTCAAGTTGCGCACTTGGTCAGAGAAACTATGCAGTTGGTCAAAGAAGTTGTGCAATTGGTAACCAAAACTGTGTAGTTGGTCATGGGAACTACGCAATTGGTCATAAGAACTATGTAGTTGGAGTCTTGAGTTTGCACTTTAGGGTTTAGGATGTTATTACATGATGTTAATCTTTCCTGGTTGCTTATATTACATTATAAGGCTTAAAATGAATTGAATCATGTTTTAAAAAGGATTTAATGAACATCACACTTCAATTAGGATTTCTTAAAAAGAGCCTCATACTTCAATTGGGTTGATAAAATGAACTTCACTTAAATTAGGTTCCAATCAAGCAATCTTATTCAAGTATTAATCGTTCTTTCCTAATTCTTTCAAATTTGCAAATTAGTGTAATGAGGGGCTAAAATTGATCAAATATCATTCCAAATACACTAAGTGATGGCTTAATAAGTTTAGATTACACAAATTTGCATGTTTCTAGGGTTAGACTATAATTTAGACCTAGTTAGGAAGTCATGAAGTTCAACTTTCTTCTATTTGATTGTAGAACTTCACAGTTGGGGCCCAGAACTATGTAGTTGGTGTCTGGAACTATGTAGTTGGTAAAGCTATGCACTTGGTAAGAGAAACTATGCACTTGGTAAAACTACACACTTGGTAAGTTTCTTGTGTTTCATCTACAAATTTTCTTTATCTGATTTCAAATTTTCGTTTCTACACTTAGAATAACAAGTTTGGTGTTACTAATGATTTTGTTTTAACTTGTGGAGATCATGGTATGAAGATTACATCTTAAAATAATAACACATTTGATGTAGGACGTGTGACGAAGACCTTGTGTGTCTTCCAAAACAACCATGTGTGTGTTTTAGTAGTTAGCAAATACTTGGTTTGGTGCTTTAAAATGAATATTTTCTTTTGAGTGTTTGGCGAGTCTTATTTTTATAATCCCAAAGGGTTCTATGGACGTATCCTCTCCCCTCACCTTCGTGTATCTTGGGTGTAAGATAAATCCATGCAATTCTTTTAGAGAGTCATGCGTAGGACCAAGGCGTTCACTTTGAACATGCCAAGGGATGACCTCAAGTGGTAATAGGCCAAAGCCAGGTCTCCATCCAAACTACTATATAAATGTGCAATTGTGACTAATAATCCAATCGATAGTGTGGTTGGGTGATAGATCTCCTCCAATACCCTTGTTGTGTGTAAAACCTTAGTTCTCAAGGCTGGGAGACCTCCTACGCGAATTTATCATGCCACTCATTAAATTGGATTTCCTATACTAAACACCATGTTCTAGTTGCCAAAAAACTCTCTATTCATTAACTTAAGGAGTCACCCATGCCCATGAAGATATCCCACACTTTTCGCATCTCTTGGTAGAGACATTGGTTCCTTGGGAAGTGATGACCCTTTGAATTCAAAGCTTGGTGTGCCTGAGAAGTGAGTGCACTATAACGGGGAGCTTGTGCCTCCAAGCTTCTAGGTTATCCACCCTGAGTAGGTGTGGTTGAACTTAGTTCAAGTGACCTAATTTAGTTAATATTTTCCTTCAAGCCTAGTTGTGATGTGTTTGTCTAAATTCTACAACAACCATTATTCTTGATGTGTCTTATGTGAGTGCTCAAACATTGCAAAAATTTAAAAAACACCTTCAAAACATTCCAAACATTTTAAATATTACAAGAACTTTCAAAAAGACCTTCAAAACATTCCAAACATTGAAATTTTTTGAAAAATACCTTCAAAACATTCCAAACATTTCAAAACCTTGCAAAAAATTTCAAAACTTCTCAAAACACTCAATTTGGTCACAAACACTTTGTCTTGAAACCTTGAGAATGATGAACTTCAAGAACACTTATCTTGGAACCTTGTGGCATGTGTAGGAGTCCTAATTTGCATTATCCCTCTTGCATTTGCAACTTTTGATCCTCATTATAGTCCTCATTTTTATCCTCATTTTAGTCCTATTGTATTTTTCATTTAGAACCTTTAAAATATTTGGGAAAATCCCACAAAAATCCAAATTTTAGAATCTCTCCTTATGTTTTTGAAAACAAGATCTTGACTTAGTCCCTATATCCCTTTTATCAAAATTGTTCTTTTGTCAAACTCCATCTTTTTCATGTTGGATTTGACCCAGTCCCTTTTTATCCAATTTTCCTTGTCCTTTTGATTCTTTTTAAGTTAAGATCCCTATTCAATTTCCCAAGGTTATACCCTTATATTTGTATTGTCCAAAGATTTTTTCAAAGTCCAAAATCCCAAAACATAGTTGCATTTTGCACAATCATTCAAAATCCCCAAAATCCAAAATTTTTGCATTTACATATCTTCCTAAGTTTCATTTTCACATCATTTCAAAAGCCTTTACATACCTTAGGTTGCATTCTCATTCCAGTCTCCTAAAAATACAAAACAAAGTTTCATATCCTTCATCCTTAGTTGCATTTAGTTATCATGCCAATTGTGACAAGGAAACAAGGTTCTTATCAACCCGTGTGTATTTTAAATGAGAACATACAAGTAACCTTTGATCCTAGACAAGGTGTACCTTTTCAAACACAATTTTTTGACACAAACACCATGAACACTTCACAAATACCCTTTGATCCTAGACAAGGTATACCTTTTCAAACACAAGGTTTTAACATAAACATCATATACCCTTCAAGATAAGAGACCCAAGCACCTTATGACACAAGCATCATCTACCCTTCAAGACAAGAGATCAGGAACATTATGACCCACTACCCATGTCATTATCGCAAACACCTCCTAATCCAAGACAAATGACATTCTCACATGATCAATCACATCAATTTCATACACACTTGACTAAAAATTTGATAGCCGAATTGGAGAAAGAAATTAAGCTAATGGAAGAACAAGTAAAAAATGCTAAAAAGATTAGAAAAGATACAATCAAACTCTATAAATGCCCAAAAGAAAGGCTTGGTGAGATTAACATTAAAGATCTCATCAAAATATTGCAAATACCAAAACTTTTTTCACAAATACGTGAAGCAAATGAAAGCTTCAACCAAGCACAATCCAATTGCATTAAAGAGAAAAAAAATTCAATCAAGTCCCAAATCATGGTCAATTCAATCAAATTTCAAATCAATCATTCAACCAAGTTCCAACTCAAACCTTTCAACCAGTGTGTGGCATAGTTCAAATTGGGCTACCACCTAATAATGAACCAATCTTCATTCCAATGCAACCAAGTTTTCCTTAAGAAATTTCACAACCTCTTGTGCCCATCATGTAATCAAGGCAATCAATTCCAAGGTCACAAAATTATTTGCCTTCAAGAATATTGCATGTTGAAGAGAATCCTTTTATGTCCTCAAATTTACCTCCAAGGTTTTCCCAAGTGAACACAAATTCAAATATGTCATATTTTGAATATGAATCAATCATGACCAATGGTCAACCTTTTTGTGGGACATGCTCCATCAATAAATTCTTCACAACTTTCAAACATTAATGTGGTTTCACCAATAAGATCAACCAAGCAGTGAAAGTTAAAATCTAAAGTTTTAAAGAATTTGTTTCAAAAATTGGATTATATATATGAAAATAATAATTTATGCATGTCTAGCAATGGCTAATCCCAAAGCAATCGCATGGATGATATACACATTTCCCATCAAGCAATTGACCTTCAAGACACATCCATTTCCCCTTCCATCCCTTTATCCCCTAAATATTCACAAGAGCAATTTCCTCTATCTCCCACAAGTGACATATCTAATGATGAAACCTTCCAAGGGCTATTCATAGTACAAATTCAAGATAATCCATTTTTTGATACAATTCCCTTCCATGCTTCCAAAATGCTAGATATAATGCCACAATGTCCTCCATCTATACACAATCCTTCAAGAGAGTCTCATTCAAACTCCATCTTCTTCATGTCAAAATATTGACCCCTTTCTCAAGTCCCCTAAGAATATTCCAATTCAAACCCCATGTCAAGAGGAAGAACCAAAGCACAAGGAAACAAGTCTTGAATTAAATCAAGATCAAGATCCCAACATTGACCAATCCCATCCAATTTTTTACAAAGATCTCATTTCTCTTGAGATTCATGATGATCCTATTATCCCCAAACCTCCTATCCAATATGACCCCCTTTCATTTCAAGAACAAAATGACCTTCCAAGTCTCATTGAATTTTCAATCCCTAAGAAATATCATGTCCTCCCATCCATTCTTTCCTATGACCCTATCCAAAGTCAAGATCAAAGTACCCCCCACATCCAGATATTCCACAAGATCCCATCATCCCTTTGGATCCTCCCCAAGATCCCCCCATTCCTTCATGTTCTGGCCCTTATCTTTCATATCCTTTGCAGAAACCTATCCTACTAGATGGTCCTATCACTATTCCTATTCCATCACAGGATCCCATTATTCCTTATGACCCCCCTCATGATACAAACACATTTATGCAAGATGTTCATGAACCCCTTAAACTTCAAATGGGTTCCTCTAGTTCTAACAAGACAAGTCCACTTCATGGTCCTATTAGTTCTTTCATAGTAGATCCACCTCAAAATAAACTCACATCTTGTAGAAAGTCTTCTATTGTTCAAAAGCCTTATCAAGTCAAAGGGTTAAGCATCCATGAACAAGGTATATTAAAACCCTTTCATGTCAAAGAAAATTTTGAAGATCATGACCTAATTTATAAATCTCATTCTCAAGGTGTTGGTATCCCTTCAAAATCCAAATCCAAAAGTATACCTCCCCCTTCATCCCTTCCATCCATATTAGGTCCATACATTCCTCCATCCACTTGTTCATAATCCACTTATCCTTTCCCATATGAAATTCAGAAAAGGCACACATCTTCAAGAACCTTCCATCCATCCAAAAATCCTCCATGTCATTCCTATCCATCCATGAACCCCCTTCATCTTCTAAGCAATTTGGATGCCAAGAATAAAGCCCATAAGTCAAGAAATCCACATGCATTCAAGGATCAACATGTCTAGTCTAATCAACATGTGAAATCAAAGAAAGATATGATCCAAAAAGAAAATAAAAAATAAATGTCAAGAAGGTCACAAAGGCCCATTACAAAAAAACAAAAGTCAAAAGAAATCTGGGTTCCTAAATCTCTTTTGCAAATAATGCAATCAAAGAACCCACAAAAGAATGAAAAATCTAAATGCATGTGGATTCCCAAGAAGCTTCTTGAAGCACAAAGTCCTAAAGAGAAATTAAATTTGGTATCTAAAGTTGCTATCCCTCCATCTAAAAGCCTTCCATCTTCCAAATCCATTTTGGGTCCTTATGTTCCAAAATCCATATCCATTCTTCTGTCAAGTCCAACATCTCATTTTCCTCCATCACTCCATTACTCCTCAAGGTGTGTGCCAATGTTGTTCTTGCATCCATTTCCATCCACTCAAAATAAATCCTTCCTTCACTCCCTCCATTATCCAACACCTATTTTCCATCGTTTCATCCAACCTACTCAATCCTTTGCATAATTTTTATCCTATCCTATCGAATCATTCATCTCACATTCATTTGCCATTACCCTACCAATAGCTTTGAGCATACTATCATAGTCATGGACCATTATTACATGTAATTTCAAGAGAACCATCCAAATCACAAGGAATTTTATTCCTTCATCCATTTCATGTCATGCATCCATTTTCTTCTAAAAAATATCAAAAAATACAAAAAAAAAATTGAAAAAAGGAAAAAAGGAAAAAATAGTTGCCTTGATGAAAACCTAGCAAACAAGCATCTTGGTAACACACACACATACAAAAAAAGAGAAATAATTTCATCCAATAGTGAAAACATGGAAAACATGTGCTTTGGGCAAGTACCATGATGAAAACATGGCAAACATGTGTCATGTATAATTTATGAACTTCTTGCATTCCATACTTGGGGGCAGATTTTGTCGATATTTCCATATCCTATTATACCCCTATCTTTTCCTCCATTATCCCTATCATCTCCTCTGTTATCCTATTTCCCTCATATCCCTTATCCTATCATCTTCCATATCCCCTTTTCCCAACTTTGATCTTGACAAGGTTAAGGATCTTCCTAGAAGCATCAAATGTCCTATTTGCTTTACGTTCCCCACATCCCTTTGGTCCATATTTCCTATCTTATTGGAAGATTTAATCCATATTACTTCCCCTTATCCCTTATTTATGTTGCATATCCTACCCATATCTTGTTTTCCCTATTCATATCTTATTGTTATCCTATCCAAATATCTATCTTGGTCTTAATGAAAATAAGGACGTAAAAATGTGAAACATTATAAAAAAGATCTTGACATGTCCATTCCTACGCATCACTTTCCATATCATGTCACATCCAATCATTTCATTGTATGGTTTCAGTGCCATTTCCTATCATATCCCATCCTTAAGCTCGGCAGAAACATGTTATCCCATTATGTGGATAGTCCTTGGCAACCTAAATAGAGCTTCAAGACATACTCAACAATGCTTTGGCCTTCACCTGTCTACCAACCTATCTATCAATCCCTAATGTCCTTGACTTTGTAGATGCTGGGGACAATTTAATTACTCTATCTCATGTAAATATTAATGTCCTAAAAAAATTTCTAAAAAAATCATATAATGACTTGAATTTTTTTTCAAAAAAATCATATATGATCCTAAAAAAATTACTAAAAAAATCTAATATGAAGCTGAAAAAAATTTACTAAAAAATATATAATGACTTGAATTTTTTTACCAAAAAATCAAATATGATCCTGAAAAAAGACCTAAAAATCAAATACAAAGCTGAAAAAATCACTAAAAAGCATAAAATGTCATTAAAAAAGCACAAAAATTAAATATTTTCAAAATTGTAAAAAATCAAGTCCTTAAAAAATTTGGAATAAATTTGTACATAATCATTTTCCTTGCTTTCAATATATTGTCTCTTGCGACAAGACAAACATTTCAGCATATGCAATTTGAAGACTTTTAAAAATGGTGTTTAACAAAATCACGCTTCAATAGACAAACTATCCAATCAAGTCAACAATCAATCAGATCAAACTTGTCTTCTCAATCAACAACAATATCATTTTGTCCTTTATCAAACATATCACATGTCTTATACAGGGTGCAATATACTCAAAACCAGACGGTATTTGTCTTAGATTAGGTACTTCATTCTTGAAACCAGACACTATCACCATCATCAAACAAAAAACTATCAATTTTGACAACTAGATCAGAATGGTTGTTGGCTTGCTTGGTTTAGTGAGTCTTATCTTTTATTAATTTATCATTTGATCATGTTCCTATGCTACTCTGAGATATCACTGAGTGATGAAAGTAATCGGGATGGTTCATGGTCATTTATTTTTGTTTTATCTTCTTCTTGTTGGATGATCTCATGAGATTTTGGGGCATTTCATCAATATGCGTCAGGAGAGACGAGATCATTCCATGTTTGCATTATGTTTGTTTCACACAAATGGATTGCATTATCATCCTGGCTTTCTCTGCCATGGTGTGACACATCCATTTTTCCATATTAAATAAAACTCTCGTGACATAAAATGCACTTATGAAAGAAAAGTTTCATCATTATTAACTTTTCTCTATCTAATTTTAGCATTTTACTAACATTCCTTCCACTAGACCTTGCAATCATTCTCTTTTCAAAAAATTGTCCTTGAATCAATTTCTACCCAATTTTTCGAGGGGGCATCCTTCCTCCCTTCTCTCGATCCACTAGGCATAATTCTTTATTTTTCTTTGAACCAATGCTCAATATCGCATTGTCTCAAAGAGGGGAAAAATGTAGACACCTAAAAATGGTTCACACCTATGTGCCCCCTTTTTAACGTGTCTTCTATCTAGTGACATTCATCATTTGATCAGTTACTAACATTTCCCTCATTTCACATCATAACCTCGATCTCTTTGTCGAATCGATCAAGACCGAATCATCGTTGGAACATTCCTAATCATTCCTAAACCGATCATAAATGTTTCTAATGATTCCTAAACCAACCCTAAATATTCCTAAATGTTTCTAAACTGATCCTAACCGATCCTAAATCATGTCAAACCTTCTTAAATCATTCTGAATCAGTCTTAATCATTCACAGATCATTTCAATCACATTTGATCATTCTCAAATCAATTCTAGAGCATTGTCAAAGATCATTAATGTCCAATCAAATCACTTTCAAATTACTCCAATCTTATCAAATCCTTGCCAATATTATCCTTATCAATTCAATTCAAAATCAATCCAAGTCATTGTCCAAGTTCATCGATACCTAATCAAGTCTCTTTCAAATCAATTTGATTTGATCACATTGTCAAAGTTTATCGATGCCTCGTTGTAGTCATCCTAATACAAATCAATCATATAAAATTATCCAAGATCATCGATGCTATTTCATCACCAACAACCAACCTAATAGCATTGTCAATGTCTATCGATGCTATTTTATCTTATCACCCTCAATCACACACATTATCAAAGTTCATCGATGTTGTGTTGTTCCCTAATCAGTTTTAAATCATCAAAATAGGTTCAAATCCTTATCAGATATTTCAAGACCAAACCCCTTTTCGATCCTACGTCATCATTCAGTCAATCATTTTTACTTATTTTTCCCCTCGAGATAAATAACCCATAGTTTATCCCTTTTGTATTAATCTATTTATTAGATTAATTCCCCCTATCCTATGTCTCCCACAATTAATTAATTGTTCCCTTATCCATGAATTATGGAGTTTTTATAAATTCCTAATTCCTAATTTTATCCTTTTTAAAGGAATAATGAATTTTCAAAATTTGAAAATGTGACTCTTACACATTCCCTTAATTTGTGCTTCATGATTTCCTATTAATTAGCCTCTAATTCCTTCCAACTTCCCTATCCCTTTTTTCTCATTTTATGCTTCCTAATTGCCTACTAATTAGCCTCATCTTTATTCCTCCATCTTTCCCCTAATTGTGCATTGATTTGTGCATAAATCTATCATAATTATGACATATTTCCAAGTTGCACACTAACTTTCCCTTTCTTGCATTTTGGTTCTCAAATCTATAAATTGAACCTCTTTGCACTAATTTGGCTAACCACTCTTTAACCACTCTTGAACCATTTTTGCTATCATTTTTCTCCTAGCATTCTCATCATTTTGCTTTCAAGGTGTTTAGTGCACTTCATCATTTTCAAGAGCTACATCAATCCACATTATGGAGAAGAAAGGAGAACATGGAAACTTTACTTGAAGGGGGTTTTATTGTGTTTTAATTCCTTTTAATTTCAAGTATTTTTCATGATAGGATTAGATAGGTTTGCATGTCTTTGAGGTTTTGTGGTTGCCTTGATATGCTTTCCATGCCTTTTTCTAGTCTTACACAACTACATAAAGAAAATCTTTGTAATAGAACCAGAGAATCATATATTTACAAAAGTGTACAACACTACCTTTATAGGGTTCAAGCATAACCCATATTTACAATTGAAATCCAAACCCTCATTCATGTTTTATTTACCGTCACCTCACGGTAAAAAAGAATTGACTGAGAAAAAACCTTTAAAATAAGGTGGAAAACCCTTAACATTATTTCATTTAAACGAGACCATTGCCAAACTGTAGTCAACATAATGTTGATTGGAATGCATCTTGCGATTTGGTGATGGTCGGCTTCCTTTATGAATGGGTCGCATCATTTCACCTCATCATCATTGTTTCGCAAAAGTGAAAATAAAGGGCCTTTTCCCTTTTGTGGGAAACAAAAAAGGCCAAAATCTTCACTTTAAAATCACTGGGACCCACGGTCACATGTCTCTTTCTTATTGATATGTACTAGTGGGTGGAGCCACCACTTCAACCCTCCATCACTAAATCACAAAAAGTAATTTTTATTTAAAAGGAACTCTTGTGAAATGGCAATGTTGACTTTTAATCCATCACCATTTCATAATTTATTGATATTACTTGAATTCAAAATAGCGATGAGCCATTAAACTTGTCTTCCCGCTATGTCCACTAGTACACACAACATCCTTTCATTGCCTCAAGAGTGGGCCCCTAAACCCACCACTTAACTTATCACCAGATCACAAGAATGCAATTTCCTTTGGATTGGACTTTTGTGAAATGAAGAATCATCTCCATTTCACAAAAGTGTGAAATACCTTGAAATGTCTCTTTGTGAAATGGCAACAAGTTGCCATTTTGCAAAAGTGCAAAATTGACTTAATTGAATCTTGCGAAATGAGGACTCATCACCATTTCGCAAAACTATGAAATGCACTTGAAATTGATTTTGTGAAATTGTGATGGCTATTTGCCCTTAACTTGTCGGTTGGCCGGTGGAAGGGGTTGGTTGTGCCATGTTGTGAAGGGGCTTTAAGTGGTCACTCCAAGTGACTATGACCAGCTAAAACTAGTCAACTTCATTTAATAAATAAAGTGGCATCCTTTTTTAAAACCTAAAAGGTTCAGAGGGTTTAAAACTTAATATTTTTTTAAGGCTTTTGAGCCTTCTCCCTTTTTCTTTGCAACCTCTTATTTGAATTGCAACCCAAACCCGTGGATTTAATATTCTGAGAACTACAATTGAAGCTCCTAAAGATTTGAATACTCAAGGATCTGATAATTTGATGGTGGAAAAATAGACAAAATTTTTGGTGACTTTGAGGGGCATTTTCCTACTAAATGCATGAGGATCAGTGGCCCTTTTCATCCATTGGGAATGGAGTCTTTAACTGATATTAGAGATCTAAAATGCAAAACCCTCTCTACAAGTAAATAAAATTTTAAAACTTGTTGTTTTAGAAGACAACGATTGTGCTCATGCACTTCTTGGAAAAATGAAAAATAACTACTCTACTATATAAAAAATTTTACATGTGAAAATGTTAAACAAATCCATTCACTAGCTTATCAAAATAAATGCCCTTCATTATAAGTTTTTTGATTCTTGCATGCATCTAAAAAATCAGGAAGTTAAGTAAAAATGACAAGCATATTGCTTATTGTTGGAAAACCACCCCAATACTAAGAAGAATGAAGCTATCAAATATGCGGTAATTCTTACCTTGAGCAAGACTAACCTGCTCGACATTTTGATACTCATCCTCATGTTCTGAAGTAAACATGACTGGAGGTAAATTTTTAATATGTTGGAGAGATAGGTGACATATCAAACACCCTCTTGATGGAATTTGATCTAAAAGTTCAACTTTGAACTTGTTGTGCTCTACAATGATTGTACTATTCTAATTTTGAAATGAGTCCTCTTCTTCTAGTGAAGATATGATCTCCACCTCTTCATGATGCTCATGATATTCTAATACAAGACATGATGATTTAATGTATATGGATGAACAAAATATCTCCAGCTCATCTCAAAAATATTTGCTTCATCATGCTCTTCTTTCTTTGCTGTAGGGATATGCATAGGTTGAGAGACAACCTTGTACATATCAACATGTTCTTCCTCAAGGATAGATACATCCTTGGGATCTTATTTTTCATTCCTCACATCATGAAGGATTTCCTAATGCAACAAATGACTTTTCTCTTCTTCTTCTTCTTGCAGAAAGTCCTTTGAATTTTGTAAAGGCTCAAACACCAAGATTTATTCCTCAAGAGAAAGAACAACTTTGTTTTCTTCTTCTTCCTCCAAAAAATAGGGAATCTCTTTAAACAAGAGGATGGGATCCTCTTCTTTTGGTTCATTTGTTATCTACAAAGAGGGCTAGATAGAAAAAATCTTCTCAATATCCCCCTGCAACTCCTTTGTTTCCTCATTTGGTTGCTCTATCTTAGGCTCATTATCATCAAGCTACAACAGTTCCCATGGAAGCTTTGGTTTTTTTTCCTCGTCCCAAAACAACATATTGGAACCATATGGAAATAGGTATAGAAGGATGAGAGGGTGAAGTTTCTTGCACTGTGAGTGGACAAATTATAACAGTAGGCTCTTGCAATGGAGGCGGCCTCTTAAATCTTTGAATGATAAATTTTGGAGAAGGGGCCACCTTTTCTTCTTGGGTTTGTAAATGAGCTAACTTGAGCTTCATTTTCTCTTCTTCTACTATAAAAAATTGCCTTGAAAGATTATCCTCAACACTTTTGCATTGGATGTCTATCTCTGTATTATATTACCTCTATTGGGCCTCCATTTATTACTCATAAAGGTAGGCATGATATCCCTCCTCCTCCTCCTCCTTCTGTATGTCAAGCTCTTTCTACCTTGCGAACTCGTCCACATGTACGTTAAGATCTTGAAACCTCTATTCCATGTTTTTAAACATAGTCTGGATTCTCAGTGGCAAGGTTGCAAGTTTATCATCTAAATATGTTGGGACTAGTGGAGAAAAGGTGGGCAAATGGTAAGCATATTGGACATACTGGTCGTTTGGTGTTACACATGGATTTGGGCCATAATTGGGATGTGGTTGAGGCTGATGTTGATAGTATGAGGCTTGAGGAAAATAATTCTCATAATATGGAGTGGCATAATATACATTTCTATATATGGAATCCATGATAAAATATTCATACAAACAACTTCATAGAAAAATTAAAGAAACATGAAAGATTAGAAATAATATTTACACATACCAACACTAGGACCGCTTGAAACCAACATATTTGCACTTAGAATCACCATGATGTTTGATGAGATTCCTCTAAAGGTTGATGACACTAATAATACCACAAAAATTCTCATTGAATGAAACTTTATCTTGGTCTACCAAGGGATGTCTTTAAACTAATTTGAATGCAGTCCCACTAGGCGTCCCAAAAACTATTGTCACAAATGTTTGCACCCTTATTTAGGTGATGGTTAGTGACCTAAATAACCTTGTGAAACATGTAAACAATCTCTCAATGTGGCACTTGATCAATGAGATTGAATCTCCAAAGAAGGTTGACTTCCTTTACAATCAAGATGCATCTATAAAATACTGACTTGAGGGGGAAAGGGGGAGAAAGATTGCATGAAAAGTAAAGGGGTGATACACTAAATTTATTGTTTGATATTTATTTTCCTATTGTAATCACCTAAAAATGGTCTAGTCTTATCAAAAGTCCTAATTTCCAAATCTTCATCAAGTGATTTAAGTTTAATCAAGGCTATCAAATCAATTGAATCCCAAGCCTAATTGTATAATTGGACAAGATCAAGTCAATTGCGTAATTCATCGATTAATCAAACATGAAATCATCAAGGAACATTAATCAAAGAAAGTTCTTTAATTAATTAATCCTAGCCCATTTAATCAAATCAAGAGCAAAAAAAGAATACACATGACTAGGAATATTAATTGAGGGAATTAATTAAGTCTCCTAGTATCCAACTCAACCACAAAAGAAAATAAAAAATTAAATCAAATAAATGGGATAATATCACATGGATCACTCAACTCACAATATCTATCATCCATCATGGAGTGATGCCATCCCTCCAATTCAAATTCAAATCTATAAAACAAGCTCAATAAGGCAGATTTGGACATCCAGGATTCTTGGAAGGAGATCATGACAATTTGTTTTTAAAGTTCATCAATTGCATTTTGAGAGCATTTAGGGATAATTGAACATCTTAGATCATTTAGAACAACATTTCATAGCTTAATTCATCATGTAGATCATATTTACAGTGAATTGAATCCATCTTTCCATCCATTTTAGGCTTAATTACATTAAATTACATAGTTTAATCATGTCTATTATCAAATTTGCATTTATTTTAGGTGAATTCGTGAAATTTTCCATTTTGTAGTGTCTAACCACTGATCTATTGTTAGGATTAGTTAATATTGAGAGGAGGGGGGGGGGGGGGGGGGGTGAATCAGTATCACAAAACTTTGATTTCAACTTTAAACAATTATAAACAATCCAAAGTAATGTAGAAATGAAAAGAACATATAAGCATAACACATTACTCATGACACCATGATTTGTTCTCGAGGAAACCCTGGCCAAAGGGAAAACTCTGGTGGGGATAGTACCCACAAATATACACTAAAATATAATGTCCATGTTAGGAGATCTAGCCTTGTTAGGAGCTGATTGTTACATAGTACATTTCCTTATTAAAGGATTACAAAAACCCTGTTAGGGGTATACAAAACACCTGGTTAAAGGTGGTGAGCTCACTGCTCTTACAATCAATATTGTTCCAAAATGGTTCTCAAAAAGGGGAAAAACAAAAGCACTTATCTTGATTAGATAGTTCCAATTGTAGCTCAGCCTCTTACTGATCTTGCATCTGATCTTTTCTCCTATATTCAAAAACTTACTCCATCATTATAAAATCATCCCTACTTCACTTTCACAAAACCAATCTATACTTATACAGAATTAGTCTTCCAGTCGGCCTCATAATTGTCACACAAAACATAATAGAAACTCATGCAAATGATATACATGGAGTTGACACTCTTATATTACCAAAGAGTTAGCAATATACTTTGTTTACTTGTCTTAGCATGTTACCATATCTATTATGCACCCCTTAATCTTTGCAACTGTTCATGTACCCTGATATATTGTTTTACTGTCTTTGCATACATTCCAAACACTATATCTCACACATTAGGTATCCAAAACTCATGTGATCTTAATTGAAGCATGTGCATATCCCAAAATACCTCTAGTTAACTTTGCAAGCCATAATACCTTGTATATCTTCATCGCTATCCAAAACTATGGCACTGTACCCTATTTTCCTGATTCTGGACTTAGTCATTTTCATGACTGTGACTCCAGTGGTAATCTCCACAAAATGCGATCACTCCATCATAAGTGTTTCCATGAATGAAAACCCTTAAGTGATTCTTAGTACTCAAAAAAATCACATGCCAACAATGTCTCCCTTTGGCATTGATGGCAACACTTATGAAAATGACTAAGTGTCACAAAGAATCTCTCTTCTTTACCTTATTTTTTTTCATTCTCTTCCTCATTTTCCTTTTTCTTCCTCTCCCTTTGACATCAATGGCAAAGGTATTCTCAAAATTTCAAAACTGAAGCATAGGTGGTCTAGTGCTTAATTACCAAATTTAAGACATCTTGCAAGGATGCTTCCAAGGTCTTAACTTCATCAATCCATGATCTTATCAGTAGTTCATTGACATGGATTAATCCATTCAATGCATATGATGATGTCTCTACTGCCTTAAGCTCAGTGAGAGTAGATACTGTCATTGAACTTTCAACCTTTATCATCTCAGAGAGATGAGTCTCTAATATTGAGAGCTTGGGAGTCAATAGGTTTATTAATGAGTCAAACCTGTCTGCAACTCTCCCTTTCTCCATTTCTAGTACTCTTATTTTCTCCAGTAGCCTGGATGTTTCCTTGTCTATCTCTCCCATAGTTTGTGAAGATGATTCACAACTGTCCATTATACTGTCAAGATTTGCCTTGTCTTTGGCTATGGCCTCCTCAACATTCTTCAGGTGTTTGCAGGAATTTATGCAGAAGTTGTATAGTTTCCTGCCTTGTGCTACACAACTCTTGGCTTTAAGAGTGGTAGCCTTTAGAATGCCTAAGTCCCATGATGATGCAGTTAAGGATGGTGGATCCAGTTAAGGACAGTCCAAACCTTGCAGCCAATAATCAACATAGAGGAATACTCAACAACACAACAAAAAAATAATTGTTTAACTCTGATTTTTATTAACATGCCTGGCTGTAAGGCCTTCCGGGTTAGGGCCAATTAGAATCAGAAACAATTCTGCAAGATTACACAGATCCAGTACAATCTCAGCTAGTTCTGCTCTGAAAATAATAAGTAACTGATGGAAACCCTAAGGCAGATCTAAACTTGATCTCACAAGCCTCCAAGCAATCTCCTTGTCTCCAAGTGTGCAAACCACTAGCTCTACAACTACAAACTATCAGATAGCAATTTGATCTACAAGATCATGCAAGATCTTTTCCAAAACTTCACCAACTCTAGCTTTCAGAACCTCAGATCTGATTTGCTAAGTCTGCCAAGTCATCTGCTACTCATGCTCCTTGATGATTCCCCTAAACATCTACCCAAACACCCCTTAAATACTAATCATCAGCCACAAGTCAGTTGGATGAAATCATTAACTCCCCCCAACAATTATAAAATGTAATACAAGTCAGCATTAAAATAGCCTTACAAACATTTAATCCAACATGTTGGCCTGTAATGATAGCTACCAATAATAAATGCACCAAGTCGGCCCAACAAATCACACATAATTCTAGTCGGTAAACCAAAACTACCGAGCAACAGTGAAATAACCGAGCATGCCAGGCATTGCCGAGCACTAGTGTCAACCGAGCACCACAGACATCGTCGAGTAACACTTTCACCGAGTGCCAGAGATTACTGAGTTCCTTCAGCGACCGAGCTTCCTTCAATGAATGAGACCATTGGTCAAGGCTACAACCGAGTAACACTGACCAAACATACACCTCCCATGCAGATTCACTGAGTACCCTAGAATGCCCCTGCATCAGACACCCCAGGTTCAAAAAGATGTTCATATGTGAGAAGAACATCTTCCAAGATTCAACACATAAACCCTGAATTGGTTCTTCACATACAAGTCCTCCACCTTTTCAGCTTGCATACTCTTCCACTTCATCTTTCTCTGTCTCTTCAAGTCTTTCCTTGACAATACACAGGTCTGTTCTCCATACTGATCATTCATTCTCTGGATCCACCAACTCAACTCGGCTACCAATACTCAGGATTCTCCTACCGAACATTGTATCCAACAAAGGCATCAGGGAAAACTTCCTCTCATCCTTCTCAATAGTAAACACATTTCTGACATAGTCATACATATCTCTGCAATCATATTGCCAAGGTCTACCGAGCAATATATCATAACTATTCATCTTCACAATGTCACATAACACAAGATCCTTATACTGGCCAATATGAACATCAATAAAGCATTGTTCTCTTACTTCTAGAGCATGAACATCTTGTAACTAGCCAATCCTATAAGGACAAGGATGCTTCATTCTATTCAACCCAAGTTTCTGAACCATGTCCTCAACAACAAGGTTATCAGTACTACCACTATCAACAATAACATCATAGAGTTTACCTCCAGACTTGCATCAGGTCCTAAACAAGTTACTCCTCTGACAAGGTTCCTCCTTTGTACCAAGCAATGTTCATCGAAGAAGCAAGTTCTCAGATTTAGGTTCATTCTCATTCACCATAGCAGTCCGTCGGTCACCAAGCTTCTTCTGTGTACACTCAAAAGAATAGTGTCCTTACTCACCATAGTTATAGCAAGTATCCTTAAAGATAACTCTACCTATCTTCTTCTTTGGTTCCACAGGTTTCTATTCATCTTCTGCATCAGTCAGTTTATCCTTCACCGAGTGATCAATCTTTTCTTTCCCTTGGGGATTACTATGTTGTTTCCTCTTCAAATTATCTTTTGCCTTCAGAGCATACTAATAAGCATCTTCAATAGAATCAATCTTCAACATACCAAGCTCATCCTGAATATTTAATCTCAAACCATTCACATACCGAGCTACCTTTTTCTTACCAAGCTCTCGGTGTCCAGACCGAATAGTAAGTTTGTGGAACTCCTTGGTATAATCTTCAATAGACAAATCCTTTTGTTTCAGATTGTACAACTTTTTAAACAAGTCAAGCTCATAGTCAGAAGGTATGAACTTAGCTTTCAGCTTTGTCACCATCAACCTCCACCAATTGATCTTCATTTCACCTTCATCTTCTCTATCTCTTTGTAGTTATTTACACCAAAGAGCAGCATGCCCTTTCAACTTTGCCTATGCTAATCTCACCTGAAGAGGATCTTCAATTTCTTCTAGCTTAAAGAAATATTCAAGTTCACCAATCCAATCAATCAAGTTCTTGGGCTTCAAAGTACCAGAGAAAGTAGAAACTTCCATTTGGTAATTACTACTTAACCGAGCTCTAGATCTAGGCAATCGAGCAGTTCTATCTTCACTAGAGCTATCCCTCCGGTCATCACCACTAGATCCAATAGGTTCAAAGTCTTCAATAGATTCCTCATAACCATCTTCAGTACCAACAATCTGAGGTACACCAACAACAACTCTCATGATCTTGATGACCATGTCATTCTTCATCAACTCCATCTCAGATTTGAAATGTAATTTCACCTTCTCTGTAATCCTAGATTCAACAGTATCACAAAGATCTACAAGTACTCTAGGGTCCAATCTTCTTGGAGGCATCCTTAAAGGTAAGATAAATCCTCTACAACAAACCCTACATTGAACACCTTGTGGCAATCTCCAAGTTGTATGCAAGTTAGATCTCAACCTACCACCTTGAACAAACAAATAGGGCAAGATCCACAAGTTCAGTGCTCCAGATCTGCAATCCAGATCATACATTCTCTTCACAAAAAAGATCAACTTCACAAGATTAGCCTTGCTAGGTCAACCTTCACTCCACAAGATCAACTCTCAGCTTTGATACCACCTAATGTAGTCAAGGATGGTGGATCCAGTTAAGGATAGTCCAAACCTTGCAGCCAACAATCAACACAATAGAATACTCAACAACACAACAAACAAATAATTGTTTAACTCTAATTTTCATTAACATGCCTGGTTGTAAGGCCTTCCGGGTTAGGGCCAATTACAATCAAAAATAATTTTGCAAGATTACATAGATCCAATATAATCTTAGCTAGTTCAGCTCTGAAAATAATCAACAATTGATGGAAACCCTAATGCAGATCTAAACTTGAGCCCACAAGCCTCCAAGTAATCTCCTTGTCTCCAAGTGTGCAAACCACTAGCTCTACAACTACAAACTATCAGATAGCAATTTGATCTACAAGATCATGCAAGATCTTTTCCACAACTTCACCAACTCCAGCTTTCGGAACCTCAGATCTAATTTGCTAAGTTTGCCAAGTCATCTGCTACTCATGCTCCTTGATGATCCCCCTAAACATCTACCCAAACACCCCTTAAATACTAATCATCAGCCACAAGTCGGTTGGATGAAATGATTAACTCCCCCCAACAATTATTAAATGTAATATAAGTCGGCATCAAAATAACCTTACAAAAATTTAATCCAACATGGCGGCCTATAACAAAAACTACCAACAATAAATGCACCAAGTCAGCCCAACAAATCACACAGAACTCTAGTTGGTAAACCAGAACTACCGAGCAAGAGTGAAATAACCAAGCATGCCAGGCATTGCCGAGCAGTGTCAACCGAGCACCATAGACATTGCTGAGTAACACTTTCACCGAGTGCCAGAGATTACCGAGTTCCTTCAGTGACCGAGCTTCCTTCAATGACTGAGACCGTTGGTCAAGGCTGCAACCGAGTAACACCGGCCAAACATACACCTCCCATAAAGATTCACTGAGTACCCTAGAATGCCCCTGCATCACATGAAATGGACTTGTGAACTTCGCTCAACTTCTTCTCCAAGAATTTTCTATCAGGATTCTCCTCTTCTCTTTTTAGAAATGAGTCAAAGTGACTATCAAAGCCATCTAATACTATACTAAGATTACCAGTCTCATCCTTGTCTTTTAGGATAACTGGTGAGGGTAGTAGCTTGTTTACTGTTTCTATAGCCCTGCCCATTATCTTAGCACTTTTATCTCCTTTCTGGACTGATCTTTCCTTAGCTTTAGTAAAGGCCATGAATGAGAGTTTCATCAGTTCATCTTCATCCATGCTGTCCATATCAGAACTTACTAGTTTGGACACACTTGCCAATAATAGAGATGAATCCAGTCTGATTTCAGTGGCTTCCTCTGACTTAGGTTGTTTTTCTTGATGTTCTTCTTGCTATAAATCCTTCTCTTGTACTCTTTCTTCTAGTTTCTCTTATGATTTTCTTTCTTCTGTCTATTCCTGATCTTCAACCTCCATTGCACTATCCATCTCATCCATGAATGGATCATTTATATTCTATGAAGTGTCAAGGCTTATAGGCACACCAGTGATAAAGAAGTTTGGTTGCAAGTCAGCTTGAGCACTCTTATCAAATGCTTGTGAGCTCTCTCCTAAACCCAATGACATAGGTTTAGCAGTCTTTGGAGGTGACACCTTTTTAGGCATGTTATTCATTAGAACTAGGTCTAATGCCTTTTGGGTATCATCAATTTGTTCATCATATCTTCTAGCCATGATCTTGACTAGTCTGGTCTTTCTTCTTAGAAGAGGTTTTAGTGCCTTTGCGATTCTTTCTCTTTCCTGAATAGACACAAGTGGCAACATATCATCAATTATTTTGTTCCTTATGTTCTCATCTTCTGAATGTGCTAATTGTTTCCTGATTTCTAGCTTGTTGTATAGATCTTTGGGAACATTGGCCTCTATTTCCAACAAATTCTTTTTGAAGACTAATAAATGCTCAATGATAGTGTCCTAAATTATTGCTTGATCCTCAAGGCTATATCTCTCATAGTATCTATTTATTGATGTCAAATTTCTATCTTTAATAACCCTTTTCTGTAGTGCTTTCATATCTAGTTTCCACAAGGATTGTGGACTCTTTTGAACCACTATCTCTTCCTATTTTTCTGTTGCCTTCTCTTCCTTTTTCTTCCTCTTTTCTTCTTTCTCTTTTTCATTTGGACTGATCTGCTTACCTGTCCTAGAAGATCTTCTAGGGGTGACTACAGGCATAACTTCTTGAATCTCTTCTTCTTGCTCATTAGTAATGGTAACAATAGGAACTATTGATTTCTCTTCCACAGAAGGATTAGGTGCATCAATAGCTATGCTAGAAGATGCCTCCATTTTAGCTCTTATGTTCTTTAACTGCTCCTTAGTGATTCCCACCTTCGCAGTAATGTCTTCAACAATTTTGCTGACCTTTCTTTTCCTTGTTACCTTTTCCTATTCTTCTCTCACTTTCTCATACTTCTCTCTATAAGTACCCCATCTTTCTTGGGTAGTTTCCTTTTTTGCTACAAGTACATGCTCTACTTACATGGTTAGTACTTCAACACTTACTTCATATCCCATGGGATAACACCACTTGGTTCTAGACTCAACTACCTCAAAGAAAACACAATTTGTTTCAACCATGAAACATATGGTGTCTTCATATTTTTTTACTAACTCTTCTAGTATCCTGTACCTTTCTTTCATCTACCTTTGTAGTATCTTTGTCATAGAAAACAAATCTCCATCTACCTAGTCCTTCTTCTGCCTTCTATAGCTTTTTGAGATTTGAATTCTGGTGGGTACATCATTCTTCCATGCTCTGGGATGCATGCCAAGAAAGTTATGAATGACATGAATATACATGTGAACTAGTAGTGATCCAAACCTAAATGCTTTGGATTTGTCTTTCTTAATAACCTTAATATTATCTAGAAACTGTTGTACCAACACTTCGCAAAGGTTATATTGTTTGTTTTCCTTAACCATTCTATAGGCCATCATGATAACTCCAGCAGAAATAGAGTTTGATCTGCTGCTGTGAAACAATTTGTACCCTAGCAATATTGCTATCAATCTGACATCTTGTAAATATATATCATTAAATGTCATCCCTCTCTTATCCCATTTAGAATGAGTTAGGGTTTATACCTATTTCTTTAGGTTTTCCTCAGCCATAGGTAGGGTTCCTTCATTATCAAGGCCCGTGATCTCATGAATTCTGCGCACAAATGTTTACTAGTTTCTCACCAATCCACAAGAACTGGTCATGAATTTTGCTAAGAATGATCTTAAACCATTCGACCTCTGAGAATTCTATGAGATGGGTTAACTTAAGGATTGATTGATCTTTTAGGTGTTTGAATTCTTCTACCAAGGATCCATCAACTTCTATCATACTATCTAATTCACTATAGATGTTAACATCCCCAATGGTTGCATACTTGTAGTGAATCTATGCCCTAATATCTTCTACGTGTAATACACCTATAGGAGATTGAGAAAATGCTCCCTCCGGATCATCCTCACAAGATTTGTATGGATGCCACTTGAATTTATACCTAGGTCTATCTACAACATCATATATCATTGGTGCATCCATGATTACTGTGAAAGATTAGGTCTAAATACCTTAAACACTTGAATATGATGTTTGATTTCATGCGAACGCAAGATCACTCAGCTCGATTACTGCTCTACTTTCACACTTCTTCTCTCCTTAATCACTGATCAACAAATGGTGTGTAAATGAAATCTCTCAAGTCTTTTATCATTCGCAAGTTGAGTGTGTGCATTAAACACATGTAGCTCAACTTCGCATACCGTTTAGTCAGTGCAAAACTCACGAACACAAAAGATGAATTTTCAGGTGTTGCGATCTCATCCACAGATTCCAAAACATCTGAAAACCTCATATCTAAGCTTGCATGAGCTTACTCTACTTATACAGGGGTTGGATAATTTTTTTTGTTTGTATCCAATGCTCCCCATGAGGCCATGATGCCTTCTAGGCTGATGCCTCAAAGAATTCATCATGTGAAGACACATCATCATAAGTTGTCTCTCCCTGAACCACTGCCTTATTTAGAACTTTTACTTGCCATATCTTCTCATCCTCTGAATTTTTGTTTTAACTTATGTAATCATTTAGGCTTTTACCACTGTCATTGATATTCTTCCTTATGACTATAGGTGGTGGTGCTTCTAGTTCATTAGATCTCCTTAGTCCTCTTCTGTTGTCATCTCCATTATATCTACAAAACTTCACAATGTGACCTGGATTATTACATTTGTAACAGATGGGTGGTCTTCTTTTGTCTTGACTGGTCTGCAGCTTATAGTACCTTGTTGTGTGCCCAAAGTTATTACATTTCTAACATGTAATCTTGGCTGCAGTTTCTTCTCTGATATAGTCTTTCTTATACCTAGATTGATAAGGTTTTCTACAACCTACTTTCTTGTGTCCACACTCATAGCAATTAAAACAATAGCTGGTAAAGGGTTTAGAGTTACCTTTACTTTTGCAGTCTCTTTTCATGTGTCCAACTTTGTTGCATCCGAAACATCTACCTCTGAAGGGTCTGAACTGTTCTCTAGGATCTTCATTTGTAGGCCTTTCATTAGGAATAGGTCTTTCCTCATTCTTGGCTTCTTTTAGTTCTTCTTGAGTTTTTGAACTTCCAGCTTCATTGGGTCCATTCATGTCTTCTTTAGATTTTTGTTTTGTTCTTGGTTCATCATTCTTGCCATTGCTTATGTGTAACTCCTCAATGTGTAGTCTAGCTTGAGTGAGTTCACCTTTGATGATCTAATTGTAATTATTTAATTCTTGATATTTATCTTTGTAGTGGTCAAGTTTAGTCTTCATATTCTCTATCTGTAGGTTAGCTTCTTTCAGTGACTCTTCAACTTTGTTCCTTTCATCCTTTTCATGCCGAATCTCCTTGATCATCAAGAGATTGATTTGTTCTTTTTCTTGCTCCAACTTCTTTACTTTGTCTGATGTATCATTGTCAAAACCTTCTTTGATTTTCTCATAAGGTCTTGTCCCTGATATTTTACAGTCACAAGCTATTCTTTAAGTTTCCTCATGAAACCTTCTGCTCTTCTTAATTTGAATTTTAATTCACCATTTTCAGCTTTCATTTTATCCAAATCTTCAAGTGTAGCTTCAAAGTTCACTTGCAAATCTTCTGAATCCATTTTGATCTCCCTTAAGCTGTTAAGCTTTCTCTCAAAGGGCCAAAAGCTCTGATACCAATTGTTAGGATTAGGTAATAATGAGAGGGGGGGTGAATCAGTATTATAGAACTTTGATTTCAACTTTAAACAATTATAAACAATCCAAAGTAATGCAGAAATGAAAAGAAAATATCAACATAACACATTACTCATGACACCATGATTTGTTCTCGAGGAAACCCTGGCCAAAGGGAAAACCCCGGTGGGGATAGTAACCACAAATATGCACTAAAATATAATGTCCTGTTAGGAGATCTAGCACTGTTAAGAGCTAATTGTTACATAGTACATTTCCTTGTTAAAGGATTACAAAAACCATGTTAGGGGTATACAAAACACCTGGTTAAAGGTGGTGAGCTCACTGCTCTTACAATCAATATTGTTCCAAAATGGTTCTCAAAAAGGGGAACAACACAAGCACTTATCTCGCTTAGATAGTTCCAATTGTAGCTCAGCCTCTTACTAATCTCACATTTGATCTTTTCTCCTACATTCACAAACTTACTCCATCATTATAAAATCATCCATAATTCTCTTTCACAAAACCAATCTATACTTATATAGAATTAGTCTTCTAGTCGGCCTCATAATTGTCACACAAAACATAATAGAAACTCATGCAAATGATATACATGGAGTCAGCACTCTTATATTACTAAAGAGTTGACAATATACTTTCTTTACTTTTGTTATCATGTTACCATATCTATTATGCACTCCTTAATCTTCACAACTGTTCATGTACCCTAATATACTATTTTACTATCTTCGCATACCTTCTGAGCACTATATCTCACACATCAGGTATCCAAAAATCATTCAATCTTAACTGAAGCATGTGCATATCCCAAAATACCTCCAGTTAACTTTGCAAGCCATAATACCTTGTATATCTTCATTGCTATCCAAAACTGTGGCACTATACCCTATTTTCCTGATTCTGGACTTAGTCATTTTCATGACTGTGACTCCAGTGGTAATCTCCACAAAATGCGATCACTCCATCATAAGTGTTGCCATGAATGACAACCCTTAAGTGATTCTCAATACTCAAAAACATCACATGCCAACATCTATTGCATAATATGATAGAAAATTTATATGTAGATCATACTCTTTATGACTAGGAAGCACTAAATTGGTCTTAATTGGTTTATTTGATGTTTTGATTGATTTCTCCTAATAACCAATTGAATTAATGATTTAGTGCAGTGTTTGTGTTGCAAGAATAAAGGAATATTATTTAAAATACATTTTTAGCATCCACTATGGAGCTTATAGCCCTAAATTCCTACCAAAATCTTAAAAAATCCATGCATGCAGGCCTCTGATTAATCACAAAATCGTATGGTATTGATCCATAATCATGCAATGTTTTTAAGGTCATATTTACCCCTATCTTGAGTCATATAAGATCCTTAGTCATATGGGGTTGGTTCCTTAATTGTATGTGGTATTATTGATCTCATTGGGGTCACTCTTGAGTTGTATACATCAATAGTCATATGGGGTACCTCAACAAATTGTACGAGTCTGTAGGCAAAGATAGAGAGAAATTTTTGAAGGTTTTTGAATTGGATTTTGGTACTAATGCTAATATTTGATGTTTCTTGGGTGTTTTGATGATTTTTAACAACTTAAAACTTGTCTACAGGATGATTTGACGAAGACAAGAACTATCAAACTACTCATGAGTTTAGTTTGCAAGTTGCCTAAGCGAGAAACAACTAAATATTGCATCTTTCTTAATTTTCTTTAATCTGCTAGGCACATATCTAATTTTTTAGTACCCAAAGGACCTTTTGAAGTATTAGGGGATTATTCTCTCACCTTTCTAAGGTGATAAAAAACCCAAACATACTCTTGAATCATCTTGTCTTGGGAATTCCATGGGTACTCTTCATTTTATTTGACAAAAATGAAATTGTAAGAGTTGGACTAATGTGTGTTTGATGTTATTTGAATTTCAAATGTAATAGGAGAGTACGTATGATCTCACTTCATTAAGGTGATCATAAATCCCAACCCGCACTTGAGATTCATCTTTACATTCTTGTTACACCTTAGAGAGCCTATCATAGTGGGAAAAAGTATTCACATTATGAGAACTACTCAAAGTGGACACAAGATAAAGACAAGTCATCCCATGCACTTTAAATGAATGCTATCATGTCAAAACCATGGTAGATGGGCGTTGTTGAGTATTTTCTTCAAGGAGAGGCCTTGACGGTCCAAATGAAAATCCAATCTAAATCCTTAAGCTAGCAAGCCACTATTTAGCATTGGTGTTCTTTTCATGGTGCATAGGGATTGTTTCATCTCTAGAAGATTTTATACCCCACATTTTTATACCCCTAGTTGTGAGGTGGAGAGCTCTTGGATTTCATCACCTTGAGCTCGGGAAAGCCCCAAAAGGGATCCCCTATGCACAAACACCTTGAAGGATCAATCATGTGTATCAAGTTCTCAGTATCTCTGCCCAGGATTACCTCTTAGTTTGAAATGGACAAGTGAACTAGATCTAGTTATACTTAGTGTGGGACCATGAATTGAACATTACAACCACTCCTATAAGGATAATCTTTTTCAATGTGTTATACTCGTGAAAATGATTTTGGTCAAAACTAAGTTTTTAAAGGTTCTTAGAGACATGAAAGAAGTGCTTTATATTTGATATGTGTATTTGCAAACACTTAAAATACTAAATTCCCTTGAAAACATACTAGAAAACCTATGATTTATCCTTCAAAATCTGGTGGTTGAATACCTTACCTATTCATAGAGTCATACCAGATAGAGTCTTGAGTCATACCTAGTTCATTGATCATATGAGACTATATCTTAAGTTGTATCTCATATGCAGTCTCATATAATTATATGCATAAAGTTGTGCCACATTTCATCAACCTTGTTTGGAATTGTATGGTATCTTTGAAAATAAAAAATTATGTCTTTTGATCATACCTAGTTCCTAGATTGTATTAGCTATAGCAGTGAATCATATCTTGTTATTGGATCATATAGAACCTTGTTCAAAGTCATACCTCATTTCTTTGATGATATGCTAGGTTGTCAAAATTGTATGCACAAATTTGTACACCAGACAATAGGTATTTCCATACAATTTTGGTCAACTTTAATCATAGTTTTGAGTACCCTTTTTGGTCTTATATCAAATCAAGATATCATAGTTTGTGAAATAAAATGTTAACACCTTGTTGTCCTCGCCTTCAGTTCAATTGTTCAATTGTTCATTGTTCATCAATCTTCTATAATGCTATGTCTCGTCCACTTGATCTTTATATATAGTTTTAGAGGTTGCCATCAGAGATCATAAATCTCTCACTCATACCTCTTAAATCAACATCAACATCATTTACAACTTAATACAACCATGGACAAGTATTGAACAATCAAACCTCTCAATTAATCTTGCTGATTATAGCTCGGTCATCCTATTTTCATGGTTAATACAAGATCCAACCAATACCATTTTGAACAAAACTCTAACAAAAAATGTCACTATTAATTAATTACTTCTGACCAAGGAGAGACATCAAGAATCACCTAATCAAATAAACCAAGATAATCAAGCTACACCAAAGTCCAAACATGTCACGTCAAAAGAATGATTGGAGATGACATCATGATCATGATAATCAAAGTAATCATAGAAACCAAAGAAATCATGATAGTTCTGATAATGATGAAGAAATAATGAATATGAGTTTCTGGATTAGATTGTGTGATGCTAAAAAATTCACACAATCTAATCCAGAAACTCATATTCATCATAATGGATTGTGGAAATCTGTTTCTGTTAGTTAGATGAAGAAATAACTGATGAGCAATTTATAAAATGTCAAAAATATAAGAGATTTCAAAGGATGATGGAGAAAATCCTAGACGTACATAAACAAAGGTACTTCATGCACCTAGCTTCCATGGGAGTTAAGACTCCTAAATATTTTTATGTAGATAAACTCAAGACATGAGATGAAGAAACCCCTATATCCTTTCTCACTTATAAATTTCATGCTTTATAATTTGAAATAAAAAACCTCAAGAAAGAAAAGGAGAAACCATCAAAGAAGTACTCACTTGAGATCATATGTCCTTTCCCTTTCGGCAAAGACTTACACATGACACCATTTCCATCAAAATTTTACATACCCAAGTAGAGTAAATATGCAGGAAATATTAATCCTCAAGACCATGTGAGGGATTTCTATGCTCTTAGCATTGATTTCATGCATGATCAAAGCTATCTTATGAGTCTATTTCCTAGGAGTTTGGGAGGGAAGGCCATGAAATAGTACTCCAAGCTACCCTTGGGTATTAAAAACTTTAATGACTTAATCAAATGATTCATTAAACAACACTCTTACAACATACAACATATTGTCACAATGTTAGATCTTTGCAACACTAAACAATGAGTTGGAGAGTCATTTATCACTTTCCTTCAAAGGTGGAGAAAAATATTTGCAAGATATCCTAGAAAAATTCCAAAGAATGAGAAAATTGATATCTTCATTAACAATTTGATCCTGGAAATGATTTTTTCTCTTCAATTGTAATGTCCATCTATTTTTCTATTTTTGAAAAAATAGTGGATAGTGCTATCAAAATTGAAGATGTTTTGGTGAGAAAAGGGGAGACCAAGCTCTACAAAGAAGCAAAGTTCTCTAATAATCCAAATTATAACAACAACAACAAATCTAAATTTTGGAATAAAATAAAAAACGCAGTAAATGATGGAGTTGTGGAAGCATCCAACATCAAACCAAAGCAAGCCATTTTTCATCTTTCAAGTAGAATCCAAGTTTCTAAAAATCCTAATACTACATCCACATTCAAAGGAAATCATGATTCAAACAAAGACAAAGCACCTTGGGCATCAAATCCTTAAATAAAGTTCACTCCTCTTGGAGAACCAGTTGAAACAAAATTGATGACTCTTAGTGCACACAAGATCATTACTTTATTGGACCAATCACCACAAAAAGGCCACAAGACTAATGATGGTATGAAACTCAAACATGTGATCAAATACTTAATTGCCAATGAAACAATCATAGTTGATGGACATAAGACTAACAATGATCACACGAAATTCAAAGAGAGACTACCTAGCTATGAGAAAGGTGGATCATCAAATTGTAAAGATGCTAAATTAAACTAAACTTTCTATAGTGAAAGTGATCAACATGATTGAATCCTATGAACATTCTATCAATGTCATCATCATGATTAGAAGGAGGCTTAATCTTCTAATGTTGTGACAAGAAGCCAAACAAATATCACTCTCAAAGGTGTCTAATCCAAAAAACCAATGCCATTAAAAGCTTCAACATCCAATAATATTGTATCATCATATTCCTCATTGAATTATAGGTTGGTGGAATAGCTTCAACACACCTTGGCTCAAATTTCAATCTTGGAATTTCTCAAAAATCTCTCCTTTGCATAAGGAGATTCTTGAATCAGCATTATTAGAAATAATTGTACCAAAGGATTTAGATGTTAGTCAATTCCAAGTCATGGTTAGTCATTTAACAATGTCATATTATCTCTCTTTTTTAGAAGAAGATGGAAAGTATTTGAATCATCCACATAACCAACTGTTGCACATAGAGGTCCTAATCCACAAGCATCGTGTCAAACATAACTTGATAGATGGTGGGGATGGTTTGAATATCTGTACACTAAACCTTGTAACAACATTGAGATTATCTGAACATGCTATAGATCTAATAAGGAAGATAACCATATAGGCATGTGATGAAGAAGAGAGGTCATCTAAAGGATTAGTTGTATTACCTATCAGAGTGGGACCTATTAAGAAATATGTAATTTGTCAAGTTCTTGACTTACCTCTTGCATGCAATATACTCTTGGGAAGATCATGGATTCGTGACATGCAGGTGGTGACTTCCACTTATAATCAATGTATAAAATTCCCCTATAATGGATTTGAGGTAACCATAGTAGTAGACACTAGTTACCCCCGCAATAGCTAAAGGAAAACTAGTGAAAGTATGGTTCCACATAATAAGGAGGCATGTATTGAGAAAAAGGATGAAATTTTTAGGGCTGCAACCTTTAGATATTTTGAGAAGAAGTTAAAGATTAAGGACAATGGAATGAGTGAGTAAAATCTTGATCAATTAACCTCTATATCTTCTCTACCCACATCACCTAGATCTCATAGGAAACCAACATCATCTTCTAGACCTTTTAGTTTAAAATCATTGACTATACATGATGGAACCTTTGTAAGAGCTAATGCTTCTTTAGTTGAAGAGAATGAAGAGAAAGTTGTTCTAAGCTGGCTATATAGAGACACAAAAGAAGTCAACAAAGTAGTTAAACATGTTGAAATATATTTTCAAAAGTATGGAAAAGGCTATCATATTATGCAACAAATGGGATACATAGGGAAATGAACTCTTGGAAAGAACAAACAAGGACTTGTAGAATCTATGCACGTGGACTTTAGAAACCCAAGGGAAAAAATAGGAATGTGATACAAAGAAGATGAAGCTAATCATTTATCTTAGGATGGTCCTATCTTTGATCATGAAGATGATGAATCTGAAGAGGAAGCAACATAAATTGTACCCTTCTCATTTGAAAGACTTTTATACCTCCAAGGATAGAACACTACTTATCAAGGAGAAGCCTACATACCACAAAAACCAAGAGAACTTTCAAATAAGGAAGAAGCTTCCACATCACAACAAAAATTAACCCAAGAACCTAAAAATCAATCAAAAGAAGAGAATACAACCAATTAAGAAGAAAAAATTACAATTGCACACTTCTTACAACTGTCAAAAGAGAGTAAATAAGATTCATGTGAGTATGAGGGATACATTTTATGATGCAACACAATATATTGAAGTAGATTTCATTCATAAGTATGCCTATCAACATGAAGAGGGACAAATATTGAGTGTTAAAACTTTTGAATTTGGTATATATAATATTGACAATGACTCTAGTGAGGGTAATAAGATTCTTAATGCTCTAAATGATCCTTCAAATAGTAACTTCACAAACCCCGCCTTTGCATTTGGAAGTATTGATAATAACACAATCATGACTCTAGAAGAAACTGAAACCAATCCTGACAACTCATTATCCTCATTACATCTTGAGCTCATTGAATGGAACCAAGATGAACCTATTGACTTACCTAATTTTCCTAATTATTATGCTATATCATGTTACCTAAATGTCATTGAACCTCTAACTTCTTCCATTAGTGAACCTATCGTAAAATTGATGGTTGAGAACATCAAGTTTCTTAGTCAAAAGAAGAAAAATAATTAGAGAAAGAGATATGATGGTGAAAACCACATTGTGGCAGTGTCAGATCCAAAAATAGTAAAAAAAAAGTTGTATCTGATGGTGAAAACCTCTTTGAGGCACCTGAATATGAGAAACTTGATATACTTCCTGATCACTTTAAGGAAAGGTCATCAGTTTTGATTGAGCCTACATAGCCAATTAATTTGGGAACAAAAAAAGCTCCCTAGATAATACATCTTTCTCAGTCCTTGTCAGAAGAAGAGAAACAATAATTCACTTGATTCTTTATAGAAAAGAAAATAAACTTTTCTTGGTCATATTCAGACATGCCAGGATTGGATCTGGATTCGATAATGCATCACTTATCAATAGCCCCTAGAATAAAAATGATCAAAACAAAATTCAGAAAAATGTACCCTCATGTGACATTATTGGTCAAAGATGAATTGTAAAATATTCTTAAGGATGGTTTTATCAGAGCCATAGACTATGCAGAGTGGATATCCACTATTGTTCCTATATCCAAACCAGACAAATCTATTCTAGTATGCATCGACTTCAAGGATATTAACAAATATTTCCCTAAAGATGACTTTCCATTGTCGAACATAGATATGATTATAGATCTCACAAGTGGTTATGAAATTTATTCACTTATGGATGAATTTTATGGCTATAATTAGATCAAGATATGAACTAAGGATCAAAAGAAAACTACCTTCACCTATGTGTGGGGTACAATTTTCTAGAATGTTATGCATTTTGGGATCAAGAATACATATAAAACCTATCAAGGGTTGTGACAACTATATTTCATGATATGAAGCAAAAGAGCATGGAGGACTATGTAGATGACATGCTAATAAAATCAGCCAACAAAAAAACTTATCTACAAGATTTGGGCAAAATATTAGACAAGATGGAACAATTCAAACTTCATCTCAATCCAAAGAAGTGTGCCTTTGGAGTGACATCTGGAAAACTCTTAGGTTACATAGTATCAACAAAAGGAATTCAGGTGGATCATGCTAAAGTGAAAGATATAATGGAAATGAATCCACCTAAGAACATCAATCAAATAAGGACTTTGTAAGGTAAGATACAATTAATAAGGATATTTATCTCTTAGCTGGCAGGCAAAGCTCAATCATTTACTAAATCATTGCATAAAGGTGCGACATTCAACTGGGATGAGATATGTGAGAAATATTTAAATCAAATCAAGGTATATCTATCTAATCCACCTATATTTGATTTCTCCAATCCAAGGAAAACTTTTGTTTCTATACATCTTAGCAACTGTGACATCATTAGGAGCCTTTCTTGCACAACAAGATGAAGCTGAAAAGGAACAATCAATTTATTATATCAATAGTGTTGTACCAAGTGTTGAGTCTACTTTTATGTCATCCCTAAAGATTGGTAAATCTAGCAGTAAGAATAATATAAAGAATGAAAGTGACAGTGACAAAGAGGATGAGCTTGATGAGCTTAAAGCACTTATGGCCAGAGAGTTCAAAAAGGTAAAGGAAGGTATAAGGGAATGTTACCTTTAGCTTGTTTTAATTGTAAAGAGATTGGCCATATTACTGCTAGATGTCCTAATTGTGTGTGTGAATTTTGTACCTAGCTATATACACAACACTTCAGTAAAATATTAGAGGTTAGTTAAAATCGAAATCATGCAAGTAATTGAAAACTAAACCAACCAGGCGATTTATTGCCTTCTAGTAGATGTGAGTATGTATTCTCAGATTGGACTGAGATTAGTGACCTTGACGACACCTAAACGAAGGATTTGAATGCAAAATCTAGATATGAATTATATGCAAATTAATCTATTTTTTTTGTTTTTCTATGCAATAATAATGAGAAATCTGATATGAATCTATTCTATATGAAAAACTGATATGCAATACAATTAATCTAACAATGATATGCTAAAATATGAATGATCTCACAAAGTTGTTTGATTCGCAAAAGAAGCTCCAAATCTTCAGATACTAATTCACCAGCATAAGTTTACACAATTATGAGATATGAGATTGAAGAGCCGAGCCTTGGTTTTATAGAAATCCAGGGCTTTGGGGATGCATGAAAAAAAGCCATAAATCACTCAATTGATTTTTGAGTTATCAAAGAATAAAAGATAATTAATTCACAAAATCATGTAAAAGCATGCAAAAACAACTTTTTAACTCAAATCAGAGTTGAGTTATTTTTAAAACAACTTGAATTGATTTTCTGATTTCAAGTTTAACTGCTTTTTGAATGTGCATAATAATTATGAATTAAATAAATAAATAAAGTGATTCATCCTCAACTTAATTGATTTTAAAAAATAAAACAATTGATTTATGGGTTAATCAATTATTAAATCAAACTTTTATTCCAAAATAATATCATTAAATATGACAACTTGCTTTAATTAATTAAATAAGAATTTAATCAATTAATGATAGGAATTTTGATTTATTGTCGAATTTAAATAATAATAATTAGGACTAAATATAATTAAATTCAATTAAATAATTAAGTGGCAGTATTAAATCTAATTAATTAAATATTTAGAATATTCAATTAATCAAACTTTAGGATAAATAGAATTTATCACCAAATAATTATTAAATTAAAGATAATTATGATAAATAGGAATATTACTAGGAATATTCCTCGATGCAGAATTTGAGATAATCAATTAGGATTTGATAATGTGCTGGTGTGCCTTAGGTTAGGACTTTGATGTCGATTTCGTTCGATATGTCGATGTAGGAGGTTAATGAACCTATAGCCCATTTTGGGGGTATTACATTTTGCCCCTCTTTGAATTGTTGTGCGAAGCACAGTGGTTCAAAGACAGTCTGTGTATGATGTTGAAACTGATGTTTGAAATTGATATTGATATGAAGCAGAAATTGATTGAAGTTTGATATTGATATGAAGATAAAAGGTCCTGAATGACCAAAGATAATGTTAACTATAACAACAAATGAACCGATGATTGCGAAAAAGTGTCAAAATGCCTAATTCTAAACCTTATGATTGCGAAGAAGTGAGTGACCGATTCCAGACCTGATTGTCAATAAGAATCACATTGGTATCACATCTAAACCCTTCAGTTTCTGAAGAACCAAGGAAATAACACAATTGAACCGATAGTTGCAAAAACTGATACAATTTACAAGATTAGGAGAATACCAGATTGATATGGATCTTGATGAATCTGATATGCCCGGAGCGATGATAATTTTCCCCAAGCGACGAGGACTTTTGATGAGTCAGCAACTAGACGTGGTTGTTGTCTTGATTACTGAGGAAAGATTGATAGACAAAATTAGATTTATAGACTTGAATGATGTGCAATACCATGCCCCCTTCGGGATTAAAATCAAAATCTGATAAGAAAAGTCAATGTTGAATGGTTTAGAAGCATGTTAATTGATTTGAGAAGTGGTTATACACATCCAGGAATGCGTTCTGCATCATTTAGAGGTCCTGGAGACCAAGTTTGACTAGGTTAAACCATGAGTTGACTAGATTTCAGATAGTTTGATGTAAGATAATCAGTTAAGTTGAATACTGGATTTCTATGATGAGTGAAGGTCGATTATGCAAGCAGTAGACTATCTTGGGTCCAAAAATTTTAAATCATGATTTTGACATAGTAAATGATCTAAGATTTGAATTTTGATCCCGAAAATGGATTCAGGACGTCGAAATTAGCTAGGGGTGCAATTTTCGTGAAAAATGGAGCACTTTTGAAAATTAGGTCAAAAGCTATATAAAGGCTGGAAGGGTCATTTTCAATTCATTTCAACCTTTTGACTTTAGAAATCTTTGTGGAGCCCTCTGAGCAAAATGGCAGATAAAGCGGCATAACCAAAGGTACTTGTGAGTTTGCATCGATTTGAGCACAGCTAGCAACACCAGAGACCTCGACAGTACAGACATCCAGTAGGTGGACCTCTGTACTTTGCTAAAATGTCAATTTTTCCATGTTTTATAAGATTTTAGCAATGTTTCGTATGTTTTCCCATTTTTGAATTTTGCATGCACGAAAACTCGTATGACTCCCTAGCGGGACTCGTACGACTTTTCAACTGTAGATAGATTGTCATCTGATAAGCCCCCACGACTCGTATTAGAGGGACCCATGAGTCGTACAACATTTCATCAAGTCCCTCATAACTCGTACGATGTGGGATGCATTGTCGTGCTACTATGGTTTGTCGTTTGGTATGATGTAGAAAGTTGTACAACTTTTCATGCCAGTCTAAAATGTCGTATGGAAAACAATGAGCTTAAAACTTTGTATTAGGTCAAATTTTTTATTTTTCTAATCTCTTAGCCTAATTGCTGACCCATTAACCTACCTTCTGAAATACTGAATTGCCCCATTTCTGCCCTTGTAACCTGTTCTGTGACCAAATTACTGATAGGATTCCCTGTTTCTGTGTTGTGTAGGTTGTATATCCAAATGTACATGTGCGGATCTCACATCCTACCACGCAGAGACTATGTGTGTCATTGCTAGACCCTATGAGGGTCCACCTTGCTTCTTGTGGATTCAAGCACTTGATACATTTACTTGAGATTAGGGTAAATCATGGACTTTTGACTGCACTGATTGAGAGGTTCCACTCGGAGACTCAGACATTCCACTTGCCGACGGGGGAGATCACTGTTACCCCTGAGGATGTGTACCGTATACTGCGTATTCCTTTTCATGTAGGCCGGTGACCAAAGTATGTGGGTTTGGGGAACTCAGGTGTATTATCTTTCAGACATCTCTTCAGAGATGATACTTAGATGATGACCTCCATTTCTTGGGAGACCTTAGTTCAGAGATATGGATAGACACACTGGCTGGAGTGCATCATTGCCGGGATGATTGGTGGGATTATCATGTTTGACCATCAGCAGAACGGTCTTTTGATGGGCTGGGCCCCTATGGTAGCATGGTTGATGGCCACTCCCTCTGAGTTAGCATGGGGTCAGTGTCTATTAGCACACATGTTCTCTGAGATGCACGAGGTGGTGTATCAAGAGAGAAAATCTTTTGCTGCAGGAGCTCTTGTTCTATAGATCTGGGCGTGGGAGCATATCCCAGTGTTGAGACCAGTATGTACTTCACAGAGGTAGCCTCAAGAGCCTATCATCTATACTTATGCTAAATATGTTATTCAAGGATGGATGGGCCACACTGAGTACTGGAGGCGATGCCTCGATGATATGACTTTTGTGCACTGGAGACCATATGTAGCCATTGAGCCTTGGCCTACTGCTCAAGAGCAGTTTAGTTATTTCTTCCAGAGCCATGTACTGATTGGGAGGTCATCCTCCACTATAGAGAGATTTCTTATTACCAAGGTTTGGTGGCAGTATGGACGTATCCATGATTCCCTAGAGGATTATGCTACATATGCATGGATAGGGCGAGGGATTGGACTTGGATGGACACAGAGGCTCTCTTATGCTTTGTGTTCTCAGGAGTACAGTGCTATTGTCGGCCGAGACTGGGAGTACAAACCAGATGTACTGGATGCTGGTGTTACTGATGAATTTATCTCATGGCTTTTTGACCACCCCATTCACAAATTTTCTAATCCGACGGAGCTGATACCCTCCATGGAGGAGGCGATGGATGTTACTGGTGCTTTGAAATGTGTGTGAATTTTGTACTTAGTTGTAGACACAACACTTTAGTAAAACAATAGAGGTTAGTTGAAATCGAAATCATGCAAGTAATTGAAAACTAAACCAACCAGGCGATTTACTGCCTTCTAGTAGATGCGAGTATGTATTCTCAGATTGGACCGAGATTAGTGACCTTGACGACACCTAAACGAAGGATTTGAATGTAAAATCTAGATATGAATTAGATGCAAATTAATCTATTTTTTTTGTTTTTCTATGCAATAATAATGAGAAATCTAATATGAATCTATTCTATATAAAAAATTGATATGCAATACAATTAATCTAACAATGATATGCTAAAATATGAATGATCTCACAAAGTTGTTTGATTCGCAAAAGAAGCTCCAAATCTTCAGATGCTAATTCACCAGCATAAGTTTGCACAATTATGAGATATGAGATTGAAGAGCTGAGCCTTGGTTTTATAGAAATCCAGGGCTTTGGGGATGCATGAAAAAAAGCCATAAATCACTCAGTTGATTTTTGAGTTATCAAAGAATAAAAGATAATTAATTCACAAAATCATGCAAAAGCATGCAAAAACAACTTTTTAACTCAAATCAGAGTTGAGTTTATTTTTAAAACAACTTGAATTATTTTTTGATTTCAAGTTTAACTGCTTTTTGAATGTGCATAATAATTATGAATTAAATAAATAAATAAAGTGATTTATCCTCAACTTAACTGATTTTAAAAAATAAAATAATTGATTTATGGGTTAATCAATTATTAAATCAAACTTTTATTCCAAAATAATATCATTAAATATGACAACTTGCTTTAATTAATTAAATAATAATTTAATCAATTAATGATAGGAATTTTGATTTATTATCAAATTTAAATAATAATAATTAGGAATAAATATAATTAAATTCAATTAAATAATTAAGTGGCAGTATTAAATCTAATTAATTAAATATTCAGAATATTCAATTAATCAAACTTTAGGATAAATAGAATTTATCACCAAATAATTATTAAATTAAAGATAATTATGATATATAGGAATATTACCAGGAATATTCCTGATGCAGAATTTGAGATAATCAATTAGGATTCAATAATGTGCTGGTGTGCCTTAGGTTAGGACTTTGATGTCGATTTCATTCGATATGTCGATGTAGGAGGTTAATGAACCTATAGCCCATTTTTGGGGTATTACACTAATAGGAAAGAAGAAGATAAAGACAATGACTGATCTAGAGATGAAAAGTTTGGCAGAAGAAATAACAGAGAAAACTAACACTACAATATAGACAACCGAGATTACAAAGACAAAGGAAAGAAGGCATGTTACCTTGTTGGAGAAAATGAGAATGACATCGACACTGACACTGATGATGAAATTAAAGTGGTATTTGTTACAATGAAAGATGATTCAGAAGAAGAGGAAAGGTATGTAGAAACAACCCTTATTTCTAAAGTTAGTAAGAATGATACTTGGATCATTGATAGTGGTTGTACACATCACATGACTAGTGATGAAGATAAATTTGAACATCTTGAGCACTATAATGGAGGATCAATGAAAATGGGAAATGATACACCTTGTCAAGTGAAAGGAAAAGGGTCTATCTTATTGAATGATAGGATTAGATGTGATAATGCATATTGGGTAAAAGGACTTAACTACAATTTTTTGAGTCTAGCACAGTTGAATAACTCAGGTCACTGAGTTGCATTTGAAAGAAAGAAGGTGAAAATATTTGATGAAACTGGAAAGCTTGTTGGTATTGGAGAACAATCAAAAGGTAATTTATTTTATCTTGATAATGTTGAAACTTCTTGTTTACTAGTGAAGAATGAAGTTGTATAGTTATGGCATAAGAAGCCATGTCATGTGAACTTTGATAACATGATTAAGATTGTCAATGTGCTTCTGGATTAGATTGTGTATATTTTTTTAAGCATCAACGTTTCAGATCACACTCTATGATCACACTTTCTCATCCTGATGATGGATCACGGAGTGTGATCTGAAACGTTGATGCTTAAAAAAATATACACAATCTAATCCAGAAGCACATTGACCATTTGAAATGGATTATGGAAATATGATACTTTTAATGATTAAGATCAGTAAAAAGAGAAGAGTTAGAGGTCTACCGAGTCTAACCAAACCTAATCATGTTATGTGCAATCAATGTCAGAAAGGAAAGATGACCAAATCTAGTTTTAAAAGTAAAGACTATTCATCTAAAGGTATTTTGGAGTTGGTAAATACTGACTTATGTGGTCCTATGAGAACTCAAAGCTACTATGGTGACAAATATTTTATTTTTTTTGTTGATGAATACTCTAGGATGATGACAGTCATGTTCTTAAAAGAAAAATCTGAAGCATTCAAATTGTTTAAATGGTATAAGGCTAAAGTTGAAAAAGAAACCAGGAAAGACTTAAAATGCTTAAGATCTGATAGAGGAGGTAAGTTTATTTATGATGAATTCACTAATTTATATAATGAGCATGGAATCAAAAGATAGGTTTCTGCACCAAGGACACCACAACAGAATGGAATTATTGAGAGGAACCGATCTATTGTTGATTGTGCTAGAACATTGATGATTGAGAAAAATGTTGCACAAATGTATTGGAGAGAAGTAGTTAGCACTGTTGTATACACCTTGAACTAAGTTCAACTGAAGAAAGACATGAACAAGACACCTTATGAGTTATGGTTTGGCTATACATCGAATGTAAGTTATTTCAAAAATTTTGGAAGTAGGTGTTACATTCTGAAAGATGATAGGAATGGTAAATTTGACTCTAAAGGTGATGAAGGAATATTTTGAGGATATTCTACTAAGAGTAAAGATTATAAATGTTTTAACAAGGCTACTAATAAAATGGTAGAAAGTGCTAATGTAAAAGTTGATGAGTTTGCTGAAAAGAATGATGAAGAAAGCATGAAGGAACCGAAAGACTATGATAGGTTTACATATGTTGAACATCTAGATTATCTACCAAAGCCACATGCTAAGTCTATCGAGCATCAAGAAAATGCTACCAAGAATCAAAAAATGCAAACCAAGAACCAGGAAGAAGCTACCAAGCAAGAAAATGAACCTGAACCGAATGATGAGAAAAGAAGAGAATGAGTGCTAGAAAGATTTGTTAGAAGGCACCATCCGCATAACCAAATCATTGGAGACAAGCAAGCTAACATGATGACCCAAAGTAAGTTAAGACAAAATACATGCTTAGTTTGTGAATTTGAGCCTAAGAATGTTAGAGATGCACTTGAAAATGAGGAATAGATTAAGGCTATGAATGAGGAAATTGAACAGATTGAGAAAATAAGACATAGACATTAGTACCCACACCAAAAGATAAAAATGTAATTGGCACTAAGTGGATTTTTAGAAACAAGTTAAATGAGAATGGTGAGGTCACTGGGAATAAGGCAAGACTTGTATTCAAATGGATGTGAAATCAACATTTCTGAATGGAATTCTTGAGGACGAGGTCTACATAGAACAACCTGAAGGTTTTGTTGATCCAAATCATAAGAACATGACATGTAGACTGCACAACGCTTTGTATGGACTGAAACAAGCACCGAAATCATGTTATGAAAGATTACATGCTTATCTTATAAGTATTGTCTTTGTAAGGACAAGTGATAATAGTAATTTGTACATGAAAGGAGAATCTGATGATAATATTTTGATTGCTTAAATTTTTGTTGATGACATAATTTTTGGTGGCCATGATTTGATTTGCAAATATTTTGCTGATGAAATGAGAAAGGAATTTGAGATGTCAATGTTTGGAGAGATTAAATTCTTTCTAGGTTTGTAGATTATACAATAGAATGATAGGATTTTCATCACTCAATCAAAATACATTAAATATGTGTTAAATACTTTTGGCATGGAAGATTCAAAACCGGTAGGAACATCAATGGTAACATGATGTAAGTTGACAAAGGATGATGAATCTATAGAGGTAAATCAGACACTGTACAGATCAATGATTGGAAAACTGATGTATGTGGTACATAGTAGGCCTAATATAGCACATGCAGTTGGGATTGTGGCAAGATTTTCTGCCAATCCTAAAGATTCACATATGGTTGGTGTTAAAAGAATTATGAGATACTTGAAGAAGAATGAAGACTATGGTTTATGGTACACAAAGGAAGACAAATTTGAACTCTGAGTTTACATTGATGCAGATTGGGCTAGAAACATTGATGACCAGAAGAGCACAACTAGTGGAGCATTCTTTTTAGGAGAAAGGCTTGTGACTTGGATAAGCAAGAAACAAGCATGCATTTCTCAGTCTTTTGTTGAAGTAGAGTATGTTGATGCTGCAGCAAATTGTTCAAATATTGCTTGGATAAAACAAGTGTTGGAAGGAATGAATGAGGTAATCACTAACCCGGTGATTATATATTGTGACAAAACTGGTGCTATACATATTTTCAAGAATTTGGTGATGCATTAAAAAAAAAAAGCACATATCTATTAGGTATCACTACTTAAGGGAACAAGTTCAAGAGAAGTAGGTGAAACTAGAATTTGTAAAATCTAAAGAACAACTTGCTGATATTTTTACCAAGCCCTTACCGAAGGACACATTTGAGTATTTGAGGACTAGACTAGGGGTTCGTCCCCTATCTATCAGTCACTAAGGTGATCAGGAGGTTGCATCAACCTGTACTTTATCAGAAAATCATTCATGTTGATACACATAGCTCACACTAGGTTTTCTAAGGTTGTGAAATATTGTAGAAGCTAGAATAAAGAATTGTATATCGATACATGAAGGCATTTGATCTGGACTGAAAAATAGAGAATAATTTGGCTATTGCAGAGCTATTTATTTTCTTTGGCATTTTTTTCAAGGGAGAGGAACTTCATATGAAATATCTATTGTTGAGAATGAAAAGGGAGAAAGAATCAGAGAGCTGAAAAAGATCAAATTTGTAGGGAGAGTCTGCATGGAATGTTGTAGTGATTAAACATATAAAAATATCAAGCGAGGGAGAGCTTACCGAGTTACAACATTTACCTACATAGTTGTAGAATACATGTTTGGTATGTGTATGAAATATTTCATATTGTTTGTGTTGCCATCAATGCAAAAGGGAGAGATTGATGATCTAAAATTGATTGAATATCTAGATGAACCAAAGGAACAATGATTAGAGATCACCGAGCTACTAAAGTGATATGTAAGATGATTAAATCAATCAATATGTTGTCATTGATGTCAACTAGTTTTGACTATACTTATCGTGATAGTTACAAACATCTAAATATCTGTAGAAGGAAGAAAAGATGAAGAAATGAGATATCTACATATGGAAAAGATGGATATGATAGATAAGGATAAGGTATACATTAGGTAACTTATTGATGAGTCTATGGATTTATATTGTTGACTTGAGCATGTTACATTAATCTATTATGAAGAAGAGATTTGAATTGAACAAGCTAATGTGGTCGGTAATTGAAGACTTTTGTATATACCAAGCCCGTGTAGTGTATACTGAGTTAGTTATCATCGATGCATTTAGTATTAACCGAGTTAGTTATCACTGATGCATTCAGTATTAATCAAGTATGGATGAAAACATTAAATGCTAAGAACAACCAACTGAAATTGATGAGCTGGAAATTGTTATGATTTTGAGGTAAAGGATGAAGTTAGTTATAAGATCCATGGTTGAAATAATTCAAATATGATCGAAAGGATGAGATTGAGACATGTTATGGACACATCTTCCAAGGAAGGTTTAAGCACAAAAATGGATGAAGGAGATTAAGAGGCAAAATCCGATGGCTGATATGAAAATAATTTACTTGTCTATTTAAGAGACATGAGTTTCATTGTTGAAACATGCTGTAAAAATAAAGACTGCAAAGATTTCACGTGAAGACTTTTTTCATGCATTCCTGATCAAACTGGTTACAGAAAGAACCAAGTTGTAGACATTACTGAGCGTTAGAGAACTATTTACCGAGTGAAGTAAGTTGGAAAATATTGAGGAAGTGAATTGATTAATGACCATATGAGTTTTATGAGCATAGCATAGATTTGAATATTTGCAATTGAGTTGTATTTGAATCAGATTAGAACTGTATCAATTTAACCATTGATTTAGCAAAATCTCTTAACCGAGTGGACTTAACAGTCTTATTGTATTTCCATATGACATTCAATGAATGTTAATTGTTATCTTGTTGACCCCATAGTGAAAGCTAGTCAAGAGTTAACTGTTAGTGATAAATCCTCTAACCAGGTCACACCTAACAGTGTGCATTGTAACCTTTAACAGGGTTGGATCCTAACCGAGCTCACTTTAGAAGAGTGAAATATTTTGGGGTACCGGTCCCAGGTGGTTTTTTCCTTAGTAGGGTTTCCACATTAAATCATTGTGTTATGTCTTATTTGTTATGATTATTTTTCTATCATAGTTTACATACTGCATAGTTGATTTAATCGATAATCACAGTTTGGATAATTACTGGTATTTGGTAAATGAATAGACATATTGATATTTTACCTTACTGAGTTGCATAAATTGTTGAAATAGTTTTGAAAGGTACATCTGAGAGTTTGGGACTGTAGGATAACTGATTCAACTGATTC
Source organism: Chamaecyparis obtusa (assembly GCA_027943335.1). Lineage (NCBI taxonomy): Eukaryota > Viridiplantae > Streptophyta > Pinopsida > Cupressales > Cupressaceae > Chamaecyparis > Chamaecyparis obtusa. The sequence continues at coordinate 91,614 of BSBK01002602.1, read as the reverse complement.
AACCCCCTCTTAGTTATTCTAACATTAAAATCTTAGCTAAAATTGATCAATTAAAGTATCTCTTGAACAAAGCTACATTGAATGGAAAGATAGCTATGTGGGTATTGATATTGACTGAATTTGACATTGAGTATATAGAAAAAATCTATTAAGGGACAAGTGATTGTTGATAATTTAGCTAGTGCACTGCTAGAGGATGACATACCATTAAGTATTGAGTTCCCAGATGAAGCTGTATTATATTTAATTGAATATCCATAGAAAATGTACTTTGATGGTTCATTCACATTGTAGGGATCTAGAGTTGGCATACTCTTTATCACAATGTAAGGGTACACTATTCACAATGCATATAAATTTTTATTTCCTTGTACTAACAATATTGTTGAGTATTAAGCTTTGGTGAATGGTCTCAAAATGGAAATTGAGTGGAAAATAGTAGAAATGCATGTGCATGGTGATTCCCAACTCATTGTCAATCAAATCAATGATGATTATCAGATTAAGGATGAGAATCTCCTACCATATAAAGAGATGGTGGATGACTTGAAGAAGTATTTTGTGTACATAACCTTCTAACATATTCCTTGAGTAGATAAAAAAAACAACTGATGCAATGGTTACCTTAGCCTCAGTTCTCCAAAATCAAGAACAAAAAATCCACTATGTGTTCCTGGTGGAAGATTTACCTTATCCATCCTATGACTTCCTTGACTCACAACTTATTTTCCAAATCATAGGTCATGATTCATCCCGTTATAGTCAAATCTATTCCTATTTGATAGATAATACTATCCCTAATGACCTGTCAAAGAATGAAAAGAGAAGCTTTATCCATCATGCATCACGTTATTTAAACATTTATAATGAATTATATAGGAGAATTATTGATAGTACATTAATTAGGTATTTAGAGCACAAAGAGTCTAATAATGCTTTACGACAAGTCCATGAAGGTATATGTGGATCACATTTGAATGGTCTCTCTTTGGTCAAGAAACTCTTAAGGTTTGGATACTATTGGCCTACTATGGAGAAGGATGCTATTTGGTTTTCTAAGTTATGCAAGAAGTGCCACCTTCACGATAATCTCATATACACTCTAGCAAGGGAGTTGTTCTGATTTATAACAGACTATTCATTTCAGTAGTGGGCCTTTGATCTATTTAGGAAAATATATCCCTCATCCTCTAACAGACATAAATTCATCATAACAACCATGAAGTATTTCACAAAGTGGGTTGATGTTGTTTCTTTGATCAAGGTGATTGGAAAATAGATGTCCATGTTTATCCTCAATTATATCATCTATAGGTATGGAATTCCCTCTTTTATTGTAATAGACAATGGGGGGAAATTCAAGAAGAAGGATATCGATGAATTATGTGAAATATTATACATCAAATAATATTGTTCATCAACCTACTACCAGCAAGGGAATGGACAAACAAAAGCATATAACAAGAATATCTTGAAGATACTACATCAAATAGTTAACACCTCTAGCAGAGACTGACATTTTCAACTTAATCCAACTTTGTGGGTGTACCACACCAGTATCAAAATGAAAACAAGAACTACTCCATTTGATCTTTTTTAAGGGTCAGAGGTCGTCTTACTTATTGAAGTAGAAATACCATCATTGAGAATATAATTGAGAGGACTTGACACTGATGAGGAGCACCGAATCTCAAAAAATACAAGAACTAGAATTGCTAGATGAGCAAAGGAAAGAGGTGTTTGATCATCTAAGAGAATATCAAAAAGGATTTCAGAGGATATAACAAAAATGTAAGATATAGAGAATTTCAAGTTGGAGATCTTGTATTGAGAGAGAATCCAAAGACCCAGCAAGATAGAGAACAAAAGGAAAAGTTTGAGCCCAATTGGCTAGGACCATTCATCATCATAGAAACATATGGTTCAGGTGCCTATCAACTCTTAATACCAAAAAGAGATTTACTTTCTGATTTGATCAACACAATCCATTTGAATAAATTCTATACTTAACATTCTTAGTTCATGAATTTGTACAACAAAAAGAGTTCCTGAAATAATCCAACAAAAACATAAAAAGTTCTTGAAGAAAATAAAAAACATGGTTAAAGATCCTTAAAAAAGGGTATCTTGGTGAAAACATGAAAAAAGGTACCTTGATACTATCAAAACATTGGAAAAAGTTCTGAAAAAATCATATCTTGGTGAAAACCTGGCAAACAAGTGCCTTGATAATACCAAAAAAAACCAAAAAGAGAAAAAGTAAAAAAAAAATAAAAAATAAGAAAAAGTGCCTTGGAAAAACCTAGTAAACATGCATCATGGTAGAAAAAACAACAATAAACTCCAAGTGGTGAAAACTTGGCAAATAGGCACTGCTTGTAATCAGTCGCTCCATCTATCAATACATTGCTTGACCAACTTGCCTGCTTGAGCATTCAAATTTCTCATGTGTATATATCTTGTATATCCTTTGCATGCTTGTACACATTGGTTGGTTTCACATCCTAATATCATGGATTGGAATTAATTCATGTCTTATTCCTAAGGCAGTCATGCATAATCGAGGGAAAATTCTTAGCAATCCCTTTAAGCCATTAGTTGGTCAGTCGCGATCTTCCCCTTTATCATAGTCATCCATCAAGATCTCTTAACTATCAGGTGTTCTATTGCTAAAAAATAGTGTTTCTTAACACTACCCAATACAAATAAGGTATTTGTCAACACCACTCACCCAACAAACAAAGGTGTTTCTCAACATCATCAAACAAGTTTATCCACAAACAAGAATTAGAAAACAAGAAAAAATACAAACAACTTTTCTTTATTTTGATTATCATGTCTTTTGAGTGATCCTAGGATGTCTTCAGACTAGAGACACAAGGAAGGGGACATGAATTTACTTTTCTTTATTCCTTTTATTATCTATTTTTGATTTTCATGTCTTTCGAGTGACTCAAGGATGTCTACAGACTAGAGGAACAAGGACATGGGGCATCATATTTTTCTTTCATTGTTGTTTGTGGTGATTGTTTTGATGATCTTGAAACATAAAATAATTTGGGAGTCTATAATAAGAGCCTCCACATTTTTGGTACATCACACATATCTCAACCCTTAGTATTTGAACACCATGGTGAGGTTGGAGTTATCTCCTTATCTATTTTATTAAACTCTTACCTAGTATTGTATGATTTGGTAATTTGACCAAGGATATGAACGCAAGGGTCATCATGGACAACATAAACATTACAAAAGAATGGGAGGAACTCTTTTTTTTTTACGTAAGAAACACCTAGGTCACCTTGGCTCTACTTTCCATGATGCTTCTGTTACCTTGAAATATCAAAAGGAAGTAACACCAAAGTCATCTTGGCTCTATAGGCCTTCTTTCTTGTGTTCACTTTTGACATTACATCTAATAAAGGTAGTATTCATATTCTCATGTTTGACATCTAATCAATGAGTTTTGTAATAGCCTCAATATTCCAAAAAATCTCAATGATAAAAAACATAAATAAATAAAAAAGTGACAAGTTATCATAAAACATGCATAGTACATTGCATTCATATGCTTTCATTGACATGAGATAAACAAGACTATCTTTGTGAGGGAAAACTAAAATGAGTCTACATCAACATGAGAACTTAATCCAATATGATGATATCATCACATGAATCCAAACATGATCAAGTATCCCTAATACTGACATAAAAAAGATACATGCATCACATGTTAGTAGCATTTTTCATTTATTACATTATAAATTCATTGCATTAGAAATCTAATCACATTTTTCATTCATTATAAGCATCAGAGCATAATTTGCATAATCATGATAAACATCCATTTGCATTGCATATCCATTAGAAAAGAACAAAAATATAGAATCCATCGCATACCATTGGCATCATCATTAAACATCAAAGGTATCATACATATGTCATAAATTCATCCATAACATATGAAAAGTAAATAAATGTATTCATCACATAATGCATTGCATAAGAATCATAAATAATCATATAGTCATCAAATAGGACCACATCTTATATATATCAAAATATGTCTTTTGGAAGATTGTTGAGCATGTCAAAGTTTGGGATATGAGTGTGCTGACATTAATGTTTTGTCATTGATGTCAACATACTGATTGTTGATTTAGACAACATGTTCAAGATGCTGGGTGTAGAGGATATAATTTTATTAGATATTATGTTTAATATATTAAGCTATTATTGTAATGTATTGTTTACAGGTGTCTGTAGACCATCTATAGAGGTTTGTAGAAATTGGTACAACAGTTTGAGTTAGGAATGATTAAGTTGTTAGTTGTTGGTGTCATAATGTTCTTGTGAATAGTGGATGAGTATTTGGTTTGGTATGAATTGCATTTGATGTTTCAGATGTTGTGAACATGTTGGTTGCATGTTTCCCTATCATTGTGGTCATAGCTAGTGTTGTTCATGATTTAGAGTACAACAAGCTATTTTTTGTTATGATTGAGTTTGGTATTTTAGTGTTCTTGTTGATCAAAGATAAAGATGAGTTTGGATTTTATATTGGAGATAATGTAGAGGTTCTAGTTGGTATTCATGTTTGTTGTTTGTGTTCTTGGATTGTTTCATGATCATGCTACTATTCTGCATTGGTTGAGGTGATCAATTTTTTAGTTTTGGTATCGTGTTGGCATTTCTTCATTTAGGTCCTAGCCGACTTGATGGAGTAATGTGTTGTGATTCTTGATGCTATCTTGATGACATATATGTGTGTTTGTGGATGAATATTTGGGTCCTATCTAAGTCTTGGTTGACTTGATTTGGATCACATTGGAGATTAAGCATAACGTTTATATCTTTTATTATATTATGTCTTAGCCGACCTAGTGGTTGATTATTCTTTGTAATTAGTATAAATTTGAGATCATTTTATAAATGTGGAAGGTAGTGAGAGTGTGATAGAGATGTTGGTGTTTGTATTATGCATTTGGGGTAGATTTTTTACTTCATTGGAACTATTCTCAATAGGAGATTCTATTTGTCAGTTTAGTTGTAAAGGATTGTATGTCCACCCTATTTTAATTGTAGATAGATCAGTGAACTCAACCAAGGGATAGATTTGAGATTGTATTATGAGAAGTGAGCTATGGGGAGTGTGCCTATTGATTTGACTATAAGCCTTTGGTTGTAAGTGCATCCTTTGTACTCCATTTTCTCTTAATTGGGAAATATTTCTAACAGAGTACATTCATCTTGTGGGTTTGATTCTCATTGGGGTTTTCCCTTAATCAAGTTTCCTTGAGAAAAAATCTTGGTGTTATGTGTTATGTGTTATGTGTTATGTGTTATGGATCTTAAATTAATGTTTATCTTTTAGATCTAAGTGATTAAAGTAAAATTAAAAGTAATAGGTACACACAACTGATTCACCCCCTCCTTAGTTGTGCTTTCCTTTTTTTGGGCCTAACAATTGGTATTAGAGCCTATTCCTTTTAAGAAGCTTAACTGCTTGAAGGAGATCTGTCATGGTAAGTATGAGAAAAGAGAGTCTTAAGTTCGATGGAAACAACTACCCAATTTGGAAGGATCATATGACTACCTACCTGATATGCATGGGGACATGAGATGAATACTGACAGATCACTAGGAAGCCTTATGCTTTTATGAATGACCTAAAAAATGTGAATATAGAAGAAAAGTATAAATTCAAGGAGAATATGTTAGCTAGGGAAGCCATGATAAGTGCCTAAGATCAAATTTAGAATATTCACACATATATGGATTGAGGACTACATATGAGGTATGGAAAAAATTAGAAACTATTTATGAGTGAGACGACAGATAGAAAAGTAAGCTAGGTGGGGGTGCAAGAACCTCGCCAGGGTATCTATATAAGCTCTTTTGGGAATAATTTCTGTAACTCTGCCCCCTCCCCTATCCCGTCATAGTGAGTGGATTCTGAGAATTCTCTTTCCTGGGGAGGATTCAATTAGAACCATACAGATGGGGACCTCCAACGAATTACTTCCTGACAAGTTGGTGGCATTTCAAATAGTTGCGAAGATTTTAAGATAAGCACTTTGCCCAAGATTGAGATATAGAATCATTTTGAGAATCACTCTCTCTAGAAAAAAAAGAGACATATGTTAATCAAGCTAAGTTGCAAGGATTAAAAGAAAAATATGAAGATATGATGACAATTGTAGAAATAGGAAATACTAAGAGAGGGGGGTGAATCAGTATTTCACAAAATTTTACTTTTGTCCAATTATGGATATAATAAATTAACTTGAAGCTTGCATGAGGAAACCTTGGCCAAGGGAAAAACCCAGTGGGGATGATACCCACAATTGGTCCACTAATCAAAAGTATCATGTTAAGGATGTTGACCCTATTAGGTGTTTGTTGCATACATATAGTGTCTTTGTCCTAGTTAAGGGACTCTAGGCCTTGTTAGAAGCCTCAAACCTGTTAGGAGTTGCTATTACAAAAAAAAATGTTTGCAAGATGAGCTCACTACCCAAACATGCAATATATAATAATAACTTCTGATACAAAGGTAAAGTACAAAACCTTTTACTGTTGCCGAATAGCTTTCCTGTTCTGATCTAGCTTTGTAGGCTCTTTGCTTTCATATAAATTTCTTACTTTCTTCCTGCTTACAATATACAACTTCACATCATATGTCAACTTATTACAACTGCTATTATGTCACTTGTGTACATTTCACATTACATGATTCTTACATATATACAGTTATTACAACAAATAACTTCCATTCGGCTTACATTACTTATACTCTTCTCAAAATATAAAATTAATTCATGCTTCCTTAGGGTTAACATCTAGGATGTCATCCCTACATAATTAAGTCATTATTTTGATAAAAAAAATAATCCCTTAACTTAATGTAATCATATTCTGCCTTCTTCTCTATTCAGGTCGGCTCAACACTGTCTTTGTAAATCTTTAATATTTTTCTTCCATACATGCCATATAAACTTGTGCTCTCATAAGTGGCTTTGATATACATATAATGATCCATGTTGAAGTGTGCATGCACTAAACCTTCTTCTATGAACATCACTAATCAAAATTGTCTTTGATTAGACTGGTAAACACTACTGTACTTAGATAATTTTCTAATGCACTCATACAAGACCACTTCCTTTGATTATGCTATCTTCATGCTGAGTATATGTTGCCATAATGACAACATTCCGGTATCCTACTTAGCCAAATTTCTAACAATCTCCCCCTTTGTCATTGGTGGCAACATATGGGAAAATTGGCTAAGTCCCAAAAACTTGAATTACAAAAATTGTGGCCATTACAAAATGTGGATCTTATATGTCTACTTATTTCTCCAAAAATTGATACTCCCCCTAAGAGTATACTTCATGCTACATATCTATATATGCTATATACATACAATTTTAATATTATACTACTCCCCCTTTGACAACAATGACAAAGGTGTCAATTCTATAAGTATAACAAAATTCTTCTACCTCATGATCTCAATATTGCAAGGTCGGAAGGCTTGCAACACAATCTGCAAAATTAGCTTTCAGGCTCTCTATTTCCTTGTCCCATGACTTCTTCACTGCATCAAAAACACTGAGCAATACACATAGGCCAAAGTATGCTATCTCAACTGCCTTCAGATTATCATAAGAAAATTTATTATAAGATGTCTTTGATGAAAGACATTCTTCCAACTGACTCTCTACAATACTAATCTTTAGTGATAAATTCTCTTTGAGTAGAGAGAATCTCTTCAATTCCTTCTCCTTTTCATCCTTTAGAAGTCTCATATCATCATAAATTTTTCTTATTTTCCTTTCAATTTCTGAGATCTTCACATTAGGGATTTGCAAAACATTTATTGTCACTTGTTGTAATGCCCCACCAAGGAACCCAAGAGAACTTAACCTAAACATGCAACTAAGTTTGCAAAATAATTTTTTTTTTAAAGTGTTAACAAATGACAACAACAAAGTTTTACAATGCGGAAGCAATACAATGAAATAAACAACTCACATAGGTTAAAACTCTCAAGGATTCCTTGACGAAGATTACGTAAGCATTTATTAATTAATTTAGACTAGATATAATTACAAATCTCATATAAACAAATGAACAATAAATGAAACATCACATATAAGATAACATAAATACAACTAGCACCATAAGGTATCCATAATAACCTGCATCCACTGCAAATGTCGCAGGGTATGTAATACAATAACTAAAATAAAGTACAACATGATATCTCTAAATATCTGATACAATGATACAAGGCCACACAGAAATAGAAGAAGATAAGAACACATCTCCATCAAAGAAGAACAAGAAGAATCAACTGCTACATGGATCATCCAACACCGGTACACAAATGTCAGAATCTCAAATGGTAAAAGAATCACTACCACCCGACCTCGTGAACCTAAATGGTCCACTCCCACCGTGTTGAGGAGATAACAATAGATCCCACTCAGATAACAAAAAACAACAATAAAACAAGCTAAGGAAGAGATCCTAAAATCTCTCTAACACTAGGTGTTCAAAAGATAACAAGGAAGACTCACTAATTTAGAAGCAACCAACACATGTAGGATAACTAGACTATGCATAGGAAGGTGTCCTCATGTACGTCTAACCCTTGAGTCTCATCCTGGTAATCACTCTAGATCCTAGCACTCAAGTGACCATACACGGTATCAATGACCTCTCATATAGATGAAGCCATTAACTATGCCAGACACACACCTCTCAAAGGTGGCAAGCATCATCTGATCCTCCATCTTAGTCTATACTAGCACTCAAGCATGGGTGAGGAACCATATCTTATTAAGCTCATTTTAATACCCCCCAATGACATTAATTATCACTTGATTAAGAATACTTACAATAAGTGATCCTGGCAGCCAATTTCAAGCCCCGATACTTATTGCAAGCCACCCCCTACTACACATATAGGTAACCTACCCTAGGCTCAAAGATACCATATAACATCACAAGATAATAATAATGTCCCTTAGGACTGTTGCATAAAACAACAGGAACATGCAACAGGTCTCCAACCATAACACAAGACACTCTCCAAGTATCCACAAAAGAATATACTCCTGATCCCATGGGTAGGACATAGAAATTCAACACCATATTCCCCTATATAGAATATGAAGCAGAACACAATTATACAAAAAATCACAAAAGAGAATCAAAGAACATTCTTCACACAAGGTTGGGTTGAATCAATCGAATACAACAGAGTAATAAGGCAAACAACCATGATAAATAAAACATCCAATTCCCACCTCTGGAATTACATAATTATACAATTGGGTAGACCGAAGTCTAGAATCAAATACAAGAATCCAAAGATGACTACAAATATCCGTTCATAGAAAATAATAAAACATGAGCCTATATGATAAATTAGGGTGATAAAGCACAATACACACATGCCATAGCATGAATAGAACACCTGACCATAGAAATCACCCCCAGCCTCTGTATACCTCCTAGGTCATCTAATGCCCCATTAACACGTATCAACAAAAGAAGACATTCAAGGACAAGTATAAAACATTTACTTCATACATAACTGAAAATGAAACAATAAGCATTTAAGCTCAAGAAATGACATTTACATAATCCATAAACTAAATCATTCATTCACTTAAAGAAACAGATCCATAATTCAATTAAAAAAAACATTACTAATATCGAAAAGTTTCCTAAGGTCTCGAACAGTATCCAAGTTGAGAAACAAAAATGCCCAATTACAATATATGCACTTCAATTCTCAATAATTGCCCATCTAAAAATTAAACATATTTAATGTGAAAATACATGTTCTAATGTAAATATTTATTTCAATATAAATACAACCTTAGATAAATAACAAGAAATTAAATTGACCTATTCTGAGTCTATAAGAATAAACAATTTTAATAAATTCCCTAATTGATATATAGATATCAACAAGATACAAAAATTATGTCAATTCAACATAACATACTCTTAAAAATACATTTTAAAGTAAATCATAAATTAAAACAAATTAGTTTTAAAGATCATATCAATTTGTAAATATATCTATTAAAATAAAATTATAATAAAGTTTAATTATATTAAACTTAAATCTATATTTCTAAACAAATTTATATAAATAAAAAAATTAACTAATATAAAAAAGAAAGAAACTGAAATATTAAATAAAATTACATAAAACTTTTAATTAAATAAATTTTAATATTTTACTGTAAATAATTTTAAAACCTTTATAAAAACAAATATTAAATCATTAAAAATGGGAGAGGGTGGGGAGTGGCCCCACTGCTCCTCCTGCCGCATCACGGGGCCCCTACGCATGCAGGGTACTGTCGCGACAGTACCATTGCAACAGTGGTACTGTCGTGGTAGTACCGTCTGCTGCGCATGCAGTACGCCGTGCAACAGGGGGTTGGGGGAGGTGGTGGCCCCCACCCCCTATGACATATCAAACAAAATTTTTTAAACATTTTTTTTAAATTATACTTTTTAAAGTATAATATATTTTTACACATTTTTATATATAGAATTTACATTTTTTCAAAAAGCATGAACACAACCATAATAACATATATATATTTTTTAAAAAGGAAAATAAAATTCAAAAATACTAATATAAGTATATTAGATTTTCTTCCAACTTTTGGCTTTTTCCCATGTTTGACTTTTCTGGGTCAATTTTCTCTTTCACTATGTATTTTTTTAATGATTGTATTTTTTTTTCCAAAATGGAATTTTTTCTACTCAAATTGATTTTTCTTTCACAATACAATTTATTTCTCCTAGCATAATAGTTAAACTATAGTCTAGGGTTATTTTTTTTTTCTAGGAGATTTATAGAGAATTTTCTAATAAAATTTTGCCAGCATAACCTTGTTGTGCCAAGTATGAATAAAATCAACAAATGACAGATCTAAGGGTTCTCTAATACCCAAAATCACAGAAATAGCAAAACAAATCTACTAAGATAAATGAAATTAATCAGGCATAAAGAACCATTAAAATTACCAAACAAAGATTACAAAGAGGATTCTCAAAACCTACCTCAGATCCAATGCACATACTGAAATAGAAGCCCTTGAGAAACTCTAGACACTAGAATTCTTCCCATAATGGATTCAACCTGCAGATCTGAGTCCACAAAGAATGCAAGTGCACGATCCAGATGCATAGACAAGCTTTCAACAAATATCATGCAATTCCAATTCACCCAAAATCTCAAGATGCCAAAATCCAAGCTCTCTCCAAAATTTTCACAAAACCTGTCTAATCTCTCAAAATGAAATGCAATTTCCCTAATAGAGATTCAATTTCCCCCTTTCATGCAAACCCTAAAGATAACTCACCAGTTAACTCCTAAATCAACTCCAATCAACAATTGAAAGTAAATCCTAATTTAATAATTTAAAATAACTTTATATGCACAACTCAACTTGACTTTTTAAAACAAGTTGTTATCTTTTGAAAACAATTTACTTTTCAACATTACTAATTCACATGTAATTGATTAAAATTTATATTAAATGGATGAAATACTTAAAGCATCATTAAACCATGCAATTAAATATTTAATTATTTAATAATGCACAAAAGCATAATCAACTCTAATTTCAATTTAAATAATTAATTAATCCAAATATTTAAATATTTAAATCTTAATTAATTTTCCCAAATAAACATAGAATATGATTAATATTAAATTTCAACTATAATCATTAAATCATTAATCACGGAGAATCACCCACTTAAGAAATAAATCAATTGAGACCAAACAAAATAAAACCAAGCAAACTCAAGAAAGGGATCCACGAATCCATGTCAACTAGACAAATCTGGGTAGGGTAGTCAAACTGATACTTGTCCAATACTAGGAAAAATGGGCTTAGGTTAGGGTTTTGGACCTATGTTATCTCCCCTCTTTTACCATTTGAGATATTGTGATAGGGCATGCTCATCCTGACAATTCAGGGAAGTCAATGCTCAATACCTGCAAACCCACATACAAAACCTACATGTACATACATATATAAATATATAACAGATAATGGTGGGGATCAGCCGATCGTGTGGATCTTGCAAGTAAGTAACTACGAATCCATCCCTCAACCACATCAAGCACGTCAAACAGAAATATAAAACAAACACATCAACCATACACATGCAAGTATGGGGTCATTAAAATCATAAGCATCAATGATTTCCTAACATATAATTCATCATCCTAAAATAACCATAACATATATAAGATTAGACTATGGGAGGGGAACTACACTTGTAGTTCTGCTTCTTTATTTTTCAACTTCTCTAATATGTCAGATGTGTGGTTGTGGGATTGTATACACTGAATGTACAATGCTTTCCCTCTTTTTGAGTATCTTCTTAGTTCTTTTATGCATACATCCAAGTTGTCTAAATCATTTCTGATATTCTGGCATACAACTTGAAATACTTGTGCATCATGGGCTTCTTGGACTTTGACTGATGCAATATCTGATAGATTTGTAAATTCCATGTCAAAAGCTTCCATAACCTCTTTAGCTTTTGCTTGGGGATCAACCTAACTAACTTGACTTGATATAACACTTTGAAGTTTAAGAGTTATCTCAAGTAGTGCTCCTTCCAAGCTTTTTACCTTATTGTTCTTCCTAATTATCTTATTCAGAGATGAGATCAACTCTATTTGATCATCATCATCCACTTCTTGTCCTAAGCTTGCAAACATTGATTCAAAATGTGGTTTCTGTGATGCTTTTTTTGTGTCCTTAGGTTTAGAAATAGTTACTATATGTTCCTGTTGCACTACATGCTCTTCTTCTGTTGTTTTAGTCTGAATTTCCTCTTTTTATTCTTCTCTTCTTGTTTCAAGCATTTCTTCCTTGTTCTCTGCTATATCCTTTTGCTCATTAATATCTATCAAATTTCCAACATCGACTCCTTGGTCATTGAATGGATTTTCTTCACTGTCTAAGGTGATATTCATACCTTCAATGCTCATAGATTCATTTGTAATGTCGATGGAGGGTGGCAGAGCTGGTGATGATTCAGTCTGGTCTTCTGCTTCAACTATTTCATTAGATTCACTGATTATTTCACCTGGTCTAGAGGTCATTACCTTTACAACTGCTTCCTTTGTTTCTTTGTTTATCTCCTCATAATTTCCTCCTAGTATTAGTATAGTCCTTCTCTTCTTTCTCAGATGGGTACTTAGGTTCTTCATTATTTCCTCAAAATGATTTTCATATTTTATCTCACAGAGCTTTCTTACAAATCTTTCTCTTATTCCTTTATCTTCTTCTGTAGCTCTCTTCTTTTTGTTTAACAATTTCTCATATAGATTATCAGGTATCTTGCCTTTAATGTCTTCAAATTTCTTATCTGCAAGGATCATGTGTCTTACAACTGCATTCTCTATGTTCAACTTTTCAAAGTTATCATACATCTCATAGTACTTGTTTAAGTTGGTGAAATACCCTTCATTAATGATCAAAGGTTTCACTTTGTCTATTTTAGGCTTCCATTTCTTCTTGCTGCTACCTGCCTCTTCATTTTTCTGTGGCTTAACTGTTAGTGTTTTCCTTTGTACTGGGCTAAAGATAGTCTTCTATCTTTTACCTAGTCTACTTTCCATCTCTTTCACTCTCTTAGTTGGTGTGGTGGAGGAGGATCTTGTGGATTTCCTCACTTCTGGTAATTCCACTTCTTTAATCTCCACATCAATCTCCTGAATTTCTTCAGTAGGGGCTGCATGGGATGCCAAGGGTGGAACTGATCATACTTCTTTCTGTCCAATGTCCCTAATTCCTACTGCTGTCTTCTTCACAATGACAAACTCATGTTCGGTCATACCTGTATCCTCCAGTATTTTCTTGATAGTAATGTCAACTCTTTTCTTTGCCATTTTCTGTACTTGTGATGTTTGTGTGGAATTGAAGTTCTCTTCATGTGTCCCAGATCTAGGGCTCTTTGCATCTAAATTACTTTAAAGCAAATTGCTCACATAACCTTCAATTTTTTCTTTTGAAACCTCATACTCAAGAGGATCTATAAATTCTACTCTTGGTTCAACAACTTCAATATAGGTAAAGTTTGTATCTACTAAAAAGCATATCTCATCTTTGTACTTTTCTACAATAGATGGTGGAATCCTTGATCTTTTCCTCATTTCATTTTGAAAGGTCTTTATTACTAATGTAGCACTTTCGTTCACTTTATCAATAGGGTGTCTCAAATATACTTTGTTGATTCTGTCCATAGAATTTCTGTTATCATTCCAGTCAACTCCTATAGTGTATGGGAATCTTCTTAACAAATGGAAAAACATGTAGGTGATTAGGGATGAGAATCTAAACTGTGAATTCTTTCTCTTCCTAATATTATCAAGATTTTCAATCAACTAAATCCTCAAAAACTCACACATATCCACTTGTACTTTCTCTACATACATAAGATAAGCTACATGTACCATGCCAGCTACCATATCATCTTCTCTTGAGCTTGCAAAAAATTTTGAAGTCACTATTTTACACACATATCTAACATTATCTTGTTCAATCTTACTTATAACAATTCCTCTTCCATTGTATGAAGACTTGGTGTTGTCTAACACTATTTTCTTAACATTCTTTTCATTCAAAGGATTTATTCCTAACTTAGATAATCTTGTTACCTCATGAATAAGGTCTATGGTGATGTCTATGACTCTATCACCTAACCAAAACTTTCCATTATGAATTCTGCTCAATATTATCTTGGTCCATTCATCATTCTGAAACTCATAGTGAAGTGTATACTTGATAACATCTATTTCACTCAAATGTTCAAATCCTTATTTATAGGGCATGTCTTGTTTATAGATCTTATCATACTACATGATTAGGTTACCATCTCCTATAGTCTCAAACTTACATTGTAGATAACCTTTCACATCTTCCAAATGTAAAACTCTATCTGGAACGGTTGATAAGGCTAAACTAGGGTCTTCTTCCAAAGGTTCTATAGGTTCTTTCTTCATTTTAGGTCTAGCTAAATCTCTGATGTTGTGAACTAGTGATGCATCCATGATTCTATAAAAGTATGACTTCTTTGATAGTGAATACTTAGTAAAATACCTTAGAATCATGATTTAGGGCTTTGCATAGATCTGGCATGAATTCTGTCTCCAAATCCTGCAAACTTCTCTTAATCTCCACTGGCTATCTCTCTATATCACTTGTAATCACTTTAATGATCAACTATTATCAATCATCTAGTTTTATCCTTCAAATCTTCCAAGATACTGTCATTGCATTAAATTTATTTACTGCTTCATGCCAAAAATTTATTCCTAGTTACCTGCACAACTTCATTCTTTTTGTGTACTCACATACATATTCATAAATGCATGCGCTCTTAACCATAGCTTCATTATAACATATTCTAGCTTATATTAACTTCACAAGACTTAATTTAGTCTATTCTAACTTCTACACTATTCTGATGCCTTACTCTAATACATAATTCATGAAATAAATACTTAAGTGCTTTGAGATGAATTAGGAAATGACTCACACTTACTCTCAGGTACTTCACCTGTCTGGTTTCCTAGTATACTAAGTGTGCTTGCTTGGTCTTGTGCTTTAACAAACTCAACTTCTTCCAAGTTACTACAACATTCTCTCTGACTATTGTTGGTGCTCACATTTCTCCTTGTGTAGTTTCTAGGATTAGGGTTTCTCATGTTGTTCATTCTACAAAATCTCGCTGTGTGACCAAAATTGTTGCATATCTGACAGATTACTCCATTGTTTCCATATCTCAGTCTTGACTAACTAATTTGTGATCTACAATTTCTGGCAATATGTCCAATCTTGTTGCATCTATAACACACAACTCCATTCCTTTTTTTCATGAATCCAATAGGTCTCTTATTTGTAGGGTTAGTATCTCTAAATATTCTACTACTATTATTATCATTAGATCTAGGTTTCTTACAATCAATAGCTCTATGTCCAAAACCATGACAATTATAACAATAACCAGAGATAGGTTTGAATTTCTTACCTATACAATCTCTTTTCATGTGTCCAAAATAATTGCATGAAAAACATCTACCTTTGAATTCTCTTCGCATATCTTTAGGTGGATTAGGTATATCTTTAGATTTTTTAGCTTCATCAGACTTCTTTTCATCTTTGTTCTTAGAGTGTTCTGGATCCGGTTCTTTGTATTCCTTAATCTTCTTTGGAAACATATCTTCAAGGTATCCAAGACCGGTTTTATCATAAGATGGTTTCTGATAAGACATTTGTTCATCAATCTTTTCACTACTGGAATACTGTTTCTCAAGATTTTTTTTAGACTGAGTTAATTCTCCTTTCACAATTGTATTGTACTTCTCAAGTTTAGCATACTACAATTTTGTTTTCTCAAGTTCATATGTCACTTTGGTAAGTTCAGATTTCAGATTTGATTCATCTTTGCTATTTTCATCTTTCAAGCTTAACTTCATATCTACAATCTTTAACTCATGTTTAAGGATCTCATTTTATTTCTTCTGTTTTGAAATTTCATCATAGTCCTTGACTTGAATTGTAGGTTCTTCCTTTGATTTTATATCTTCTATATTTTCTTTTAGTTTCTCAATGTAGTTTTTTGCATCATCATATTTCTCTTTCAGAGTGTCTCTTTCTTCAGTAAGAATATCAATCTATTCAAGAGCTTCTTCAAGATTCTTCTGCAATTGATCCATATCCATAGAGATCTTACTCAAGTTGTTAGGCTTTCTTTGAATAACTTTCTTCTGAGTAACTAAGCTCTGATACCAATTGTTAGAAATAGGAAATACTAAGAGGGGGGGTGAATTAGTATTTCACAAACTTTTACTTTTTCCCAATTATGGATATAATAAATTAACTTGAAGCTCTTTACGAAACTAAACTAAGTAAACTAAATATCAAGCATAGCAATAAAAATAATGAGCTCATAACACTATGTTTGTTCTCAAGGAAACCCTAGCCAAGGGAAAACCCTGGTGGGGATGATACCCACAACTGATCCACTAATCAAAAGGACCTTGTTAAGGATGTTGACCATGTTAGGAGTTTGTTACATACATATAGTGTCTCTATCCTGGTTAAGAGACTCTAGGCCTTGTTAGAAGCCTCAACCCTATTAGGAGTTTCTATTACAAAACAAAATGTTTGCAAGATGAGCTCACTGCCCAAACATGCAATATACAATAATAGCTTCTGATACAAAGGTAAAGTACAAAACCTTTTACTGCTGCCGAATAGCTTTCCTATTATGATCCATCTTTGTAGGCTCTTCACTTTCATATAAAGTTCTTACTTTCTTCCTTCTTACAATATACAACTTCACATCATATGTCAACTTATTACAACTACTATTATGTCACTTGTGTACATTTCACATTACATGATTCTTACATATATACAAGTTATTACAATAAATAACTTCTAGTCGTCTTACAATACTTATACTCTTCTCAAAATATAAAATAAATTCATGATTCCTTAGGGTTAACATTGAGGATGTCATCCCTACATAGTTAAGTCATTATTTTGATAAAAAAAAAATCCCTTAACTTAATGTAATCATATTTTGCCTTCTTCTCTGTTCAAGTTGGCTCAACACTGTCTCTGTAAATCTTTAATATCTTCTTATGTACATGTCGTACAAACTTGCGCTCTCATAAGTGGCTTTGATATACATAGACTAATCCATGTTAAAGTGCGCATGCACTGAGCCTTCTTTTTTGAACGTCGCTAATCAAAACTATCTTTCATTGGACTAGTAAATACTGTTTTACTTAGACAATTTTCTAATGCGCTCATACAAGACTGCTTCCTTTGATTATGCTATCTTCATGCTAAGTATATGTTGCCATAATGACAACATTATGTATCCTACTTAGCCAAATTGCCAACAAACAAGTGAAGGTGAAACTATCTCAATCTATTTGCAAAGAATAAATGATATAGTTTATAAAATCAGATGTGTTAGTAATACCTTAATAGACGCTGAAGTTGTAGACAAGATTCTAAGATCTTTACCATCATGTTACAATGATAAAGTTTCTGCTATTGAGAAATTAAGAACTATAAGACCTATTTAAAGAGAAGCTTTGGCAGGAAGAATTTGTGTCTATGAGATGAATACACTTAGTAAGGAACTTCTGAAGGTTGACATTACATTCAAAGCCAGTGTGTCTAAGTATGACCAAGGAGAAAGCTATACAAAGATGAAATTCAAACACTATTCTAAGGATTGAGAAGAGATCATGGAAGAAGAAAGGAAGATTGATGAACTTAGAGCCTTGATACAATAAGACTACCTTAGGGCTTTGGTAAGTATATAAGAATTTTACCTTTGAAATGCTTCAATTGTAATAAGATTGGTCATATTGCATCTAGGTGTCCAAACAAAAGCTACAAGGATAGTAGAGACAAATATAAGAAATATCTTGCTAAGGGTCATACAAGTTTTTATGATATTGAAGAAGGTGTGGTTGATGATGAGGCTATTGCTAGTGAGGATGAAATCATATTTATTACTATTAACTAAGATAATCCTAATGAAGAAAAACATTAGTTTCATGATTAGTTAAAAGAGATGATTGGGTCATTGATAGTAGAAGTTCACATCATATGAATAGTGATAAGGATAAGTTTTTAAACCTTGAGGACTATGATGGTGGTGTTGTTATATTTGGTAAAAAAGCTCCATTTTGTATAAAAGGAAAAAGATCTATTACTATTGATAGTAAAAACAATAATGATCATGTTTTGTATGTTGAAGGTTTAAGTCATAACTTGCCGAGTGTTAGAAAAATATTGGATAAAGGTTAAAAATAGGAATTAATGAATGGAATCTACAAGATCATTGGAAGTACAAGAATTATTGCATTAGGTACACAAACTTCTAGTAATCTATTTCATTTTAAAACCATTGAGGATAAATGTTTAATTGCTAGGATTGATGACAACTGGTTATGGCATAGAAGATTTTGTCATGTGAATTTTGATAACATGGTGATATTAGCACTACTCATGTTGTAAGATATTTTTCTAAATTGATGAATCCTAACAACATGTGCAAAGAATGTCAATTGGGCAAGCTGACTAGGTCCACTTTCAATAATAAGACATACACTTTAAATGGATTGTTAGATTTGGTACATACAGATCTATGTGGTCCTATTAAGACTAGAATCTATTATGGTGATATATATTTTATACTATCTTTTTATGACTATTCAAGGATGATGTGGATTACATTTTTGAAAGAAAAAATAGAATCTTTTCAGAAATTTCAAATATTTAGGATAATGGTGGAAATAGAATCTAAAAGACAACTGAAGTGCCTAAGATCAAACAGAGGTGGAGAATTTAAATTTGATAAGATTTATGCATTTTGTGAAGAACATGGGATAAAGAGACAAAAATTTTCTCCATGAACTCCACATGAGAAAGGTGTTGCTGAGCGAAGGATTAAGACTATCCTACACACAACTAGGACTATGATGATCGAAGGAAATATTCTACAGATCTACTAGAGAGAAGAAATGTGCACCACAGTATATACTCTAAACAAAGATTAGATCAAGCAAGGAATCGGTAAGATTCCTTATGAACTATGGTATGGTCATATTCCTATAGTGAAATATTTTAGAATTTTTGGAAGTAAATGCTACATTAAGTGAGATGATGATACTGAAAAGTTTGATCCTAGAAGTGGTGAAGGAATATTTATTGGGTATTCTATAAAGAGAAAAGAATATAAATGTTACAACTATAGACTAAGGAAGATTTTTGAAAGTGAAAATGTCAGAGTTGATGAGAATAAGGAAAGATCAAAAACAACTTGCAGGTATGACATGACTAAAGAAGTCATCAGATTATGGAAGTGCAAAATCATAACTGTGATGGATTAGAAGAGCAGAAAGAACTTGAGGAAAATGAAGTGGATATTAACATGGAAGGGTATGCTACATAGATCACACCTAAAAATCCATGGTATGTAAGGATTAATCATTCTAATGATGTCATTATTGGTGATAAGAATAGAGGTGTTCAAACTAGAGGTAGAATTGCTAGAGATGAAACATGTCTGGTATTTGAATTTGAGCATAAAGATGTTAAAGAAGCATGTAATGATGAGATTTGGATGAAAGAAATGAGAGAGGAACTTGATCAGATTGAGAAGAACTAGACTTGGATTCTTTTCCCCAAACCTATTGATAAAAATGTAATCGACAATAAATGGATATTCAAAAACAAGTTGAATCAAGATGGCAAAGTGGTTTAGAACAAAGAAAGACTGGTATGCAAAGGATATTCACAAATGGAAGGTATTGAATTTAGAGAGACCCTTTCCCCTGTATCTAGACTTGAAGTTGCTAGATTACTTCTTGCATATGCAAATTATAGAAAATTTAAAGTCTATTAGATGGATGCGTAGACACCTAAAATTATCCTTTGCATTCTAATATTAATTTTTATTAATATTTTCCCTTAACATTATAGTTGATTTTTATTAATTAAATATATTTTTTTATTCCTCTATTTATTTAATTAAATTAAATTAAATTAATTAAATTCATTTTCCCTTTGTATTTAAATTTTATTTAAATACTATAATATACTAAATTCAATTTAATATATTATCCCTCCATTTCCCTTTATAAAATAAATTTTATTTATTTTATTCCTCCACTAGCCTAAAGTCCTTCTAAACTATGTTTAAATTAAAAATTATTTTAATTTAACCCCTTTCCCCTTTTCTAAAACTTACCTTTTTCTAATATTCCTCTAATTTTGTTTAAAGGTGGATTACCTCTAAACATGGGCACAATCACCTTTCCCAAGGTGGCCACCTCTCCATCTCTTTTCTCCACCAATCATTTTAAATCCCTTCTTCCCTCTCAAATGAAGTTTGACTTTTCCAAACCCTACCTAACATCCTCTCAAACCCTACCTAACCTTTAATCCTATCCACTCATTCTTTTACCTCTTAATCCCTACCATCCAATCCTTTTGCACTCTCTATGAAATAAGGCCCTTCTTTCATTTGTAGGCTAATATAAATCTTGTAAGGATAATCATCAAGCATTCTAGTATTTCAATTTCTTAACATCGTTGTTGTATCTTCACCCTTAGCTTAGATTTTAATTCTTGCATAGTAGAATAACTTTGATTTCATAGCATAGTTGAATCTTGCATTTTCATTTATAGTTAGCTTGAATCTCATTTCTCATTCAAAATAATCAAAATATCTTGCATCATCTTTATTGTGCATTATATTCTTCATAGATCTTGTACTTGCACATCATTGTGAGATTTGAGGCAAGTTTCTCATACTTGTCTCCAAAACCCTCACCTTGCATCTCAATAGTTTTTCATTTCATTTGTGTTGGGAGAGCATACCCACATAATCTCGAAGAGAAAATCAAACAAGGTTTCAAGTCCCCTTGTTTCAAGTTCATCGAAGGTTGTAGTGAAGATTTATTTGTATTGAAATTTCTTTAGCATGCTTAATCGAATGTAATTGATTCATATCTATTGTGTTTTCATGCTTTAGTTTGTTGTGCAGATGCAAGATTTTTATTCCATACATTTTGGAACGCTTAGTGGGACCCATTTTAATCATTTCTGTCATTCTACTTTCATAATTTTATCTTTCTATTTTGCAGGCCAAAAAAATCGTATGACACTTCATGCTATACTGGGATGACATTCCAACATACTACCAGGACAAATTCTAAAGTTTCTGAAGTATTATCTTTCTTCTTTGTGAAATATCGTCTCCCTTCTGGAGAAATATTGTCCTGCTTCTTTACAGTCTATTGTATCATTCTGTAATGTTGTCTACCATCCTTAAGGTATATTGTATAATTTTATGACAGACTAATTAAGTATCTCCCATATTTAATTTCTATCACAGTCCAAGTTTTTAGCCGAGTTTTTTGGTTTTTCTTGCACTTTTGGATTTTTTGATTTTCTAATAGCGTCTAACAAGTGATCTTACAAGGTTATTTCTTTCATTTGCATACATTTTATGCCCTAACTTGTGTTTTTGTAGGATTCTCTTGCCAAAGACATCAAGACTTGCTTTCTTCAAAACTACTAATACTTTGTTATTGTAGGACGCTTGTCAAAGACTCATCTTGAAACTACTAATCATTGGTTTTGTAGGTTTCCTTGGAGATACAAATCAACATTGTGTTTTCATTAAGTCTTATTTTCCTAGGCATCTTGCTTAACTAGAAGGATTCTTTCTTGTGATTAGTTGAGTAGTAGGAGAGTATGCTCTTCACCTCTTAGTGGGTGAATCACAAATCTTGACCTACTTAGTTGATCATTTGCAAAGAAGTCTTGGGTAAATGAACATGTGCATGATGTGTTTGGGAGATACTATGAAGTAGGAGAGTATGCTATTTTCCTTTTGGAAAATTAGAAATCTAGACCTCAATTAGCTATCCATCTTTGCTTACTTGCATTTAGCTTTAGAGGGCTTGCCAAGAGAGTAATATTTTGGGAATGACCCAAGTGGGGAACAAGAAAATCCATCTACTCCACCCCACTATAATAAAAATATTCCTTAAATCTAAAGAGAGGGAAGATATAATTATTTCTATTCCTAATGCTTCTTCATGTGTAGGGACTAGCTGCCTAAATCTTGCTAAGAAGGACTACATTTGTTTAGGCTCTTTTAGGACCTTCATGGTCTCAATCTTGTTTACAAGACTACAAGGGGAATACATTCAACTTTTTTAAGGACAAGACGTCTAAATATTTCCTTCAAGACTATACATTTTGGGTTCTTGTAGGGCTATAGGCCTTAATTCCGCTTGCAGAACTACAAGGGATAATCATGAACTCAGATAATATGCTTATAGGATAATCCCTTGTAGTTTTGCAAGCATAATGGGATTATCCTAAAGAATATGTGCTCCCTTGGATGCTAAAGTTTGAGTATGATAATGTGGAAAGACATGCGCTGCGAGCATTGTTCATATCCAATTGATCCATAACTTGCATAGTCCTAGGAAAGGTCACTCAAACACTTAATTGTGGGGCTAAGATCATCAATTTGTGGGAAAAGGTTGGAACACTTCCTTTTTTACCTTTAGGCAAAATGTGTTTGAAGTTTCTTTGATTGTGCTAGACCTACGAAAATCTTTCAGACATACACATTGTGCTATTGTTCTCTATCATTTGGAATTGCCACAATTGCTTGTATCCCTAAAGGTTTCTTTGTCCCTTATGGGATTGTTTTTATACTTTTGTTTTTTCCCTTGTTTGAAGTATGAAAATAAGTTCTTACCCTTGAGCATATTGGTTAATCAAATCATCACTTCTATAGGCTATGTCCCATACCTCCAAGCATAAGAAAGTTAAGATCCCACTACCTTTGGCCTATAGAGAAAGGGAAGAAACCAATAAAAAAGATAGGAAGTATTAGCACATCATCAAATTTGTTCAACAAGAGTTCCAAGATCAAGAGAAAATTGACAAGATTGTCTTCAATAACAAGCTCTCCAACTACTTGCGTAAACTTGGCCTAAATCAAGACTTTGTCAGATTTGAGACCTATGATTAAACCTTCCTCTTTCATCTATCCTTCATCCTCTAAATCAATCATAATCATCCCCCTTTGCTAGAGCACAAGATCACTTTATTGGACTTGAATCAATCCTTTGTATTCATTATCCTTTGATCCACCTTCTTCATTAATCCTAGGTGGAGAGATTTATCAAGGTGTTTTAGAGATACTAATCTTCCATCAAAATCAAATTTTGTCACTTGAGAACATCAATCCATCTTAAGTGGAATAATCCAATCAATCCTATCCCCTTCTTTTCTTGTGATCATTAGTCTATCTACAAGTATAATGAAGGTTTTATCATCTCTTTCCACATGATCTATTTTTCACTAAGGTTGTCCTAAAATTTTGAATCAAATCAATCTTTTGAGGTCCTACCCTCACTAATAAATCATAAATCCTTCATGAAATAAAATAAATCAAACCTTTGAGGCCCTTCTCTCTCGATAAAAAATAGGTCCAAACCCGTGCTCCTGATCTCATCTCTCTTCATTCTTCTCTTCCTAATTGTATGGTCGTAACCCACTCACAAGCTAAGATGATGAGTCGACACTTTCCAGACAATGAAAATCTCTTTGCCTCTGTACCCCTTGGAGGTTTTGGGATGCTAGATATAACTAATTGAGCAGAACCTAAAATTGAATATGTTGAGCAAGCTGAGAAATCTAAAATACTGCCAAATCTACAAGTTGATGACTTCCTCAAAGACCCATGTAATGTGGAGATGATTGAGAAAGTGAGTCTTGACAAGAAAATAGAAATCTTTATGAGACTTTTCCATGATGGGGTCATGGTCCCTCAGACTTTTGACAAATCACTATTGTACAACAATACTACTAAAGAAGGAATACTACAACAACTATTGGAGTAGTTCATGCTACGCTATCTCAAGACAAAGGCACAACCATTTCTGGTGGGCCTTCTACATCAATACATGTATCAACAACACAACCAACATTTCAATTGACACCCAAAAAAATCTAAAAAATTATCAGTTCTATACCTAATACCACTTCACACACTAGAACTCATACAATGACAAATGCATCTACTCATTTTGATGCTAGTGTCTTGAACATGGATCAAATATCATTATCGGGAGCATCAATTCCCCAATCTTCAGTTAACTATGTTTCATCGCTATCCAAAATTCCTTATGGGGTCCTAAAAACATCCACCCTAACACCATCACAAGCTTATCATCATGTACCTCCTCCCACACTTGGACTTACATCAGCTGGGTTTTTGATATCACATTTCGGAGGAGGACAAACTTTTGGTTCATATATTACAAATCACAATGCTCCTAACTTGGAAAATCAAATAAATGAACTTAAAAGCCTTATTCATAGCATGCAAAATGGAGGTAAAAAGGAATTTTCCTTTGAGGAGATATGTCCTTATCCATTCAAAAAGTCAATTAACATGATGTCTTTCCCTACAAACTTTGAGATCCCTAAATTTGATAAATATAAGGGAAAAACATGTCCTATTCAACATCTCAAGGAATTATATGTTTCCTATCAAGAGGTCTCCCATAATGAATATTATCTTAAGAGACTCTTTATAAAGAGTCTTGGAGGCCCAACACTCGAATGGTTTATGAATCTACCTCTTGGATCTATCTCATCTTTCCATGATCTTACAAAGAAGTTTGTTGCAAAATATTCATACAATATTGAACATCAAGAATCCTTAAGTGACTTGTGCAACACTAAGAAAAAGAATGGGGAAAGTTTTTCTAGTTTCTTACAAAGGTGGAGACACCTCGCTAATAGAATGTCTTGGAAAATGATAGATAATAATCTTATTGACATCTTTACTAGAAATCTGGTACCCCAAATGTCATTCCACATGAAAATGGCTGCTCCTAATACTTTTGAAATATTTTTTAGGAAGGGAAAAATAATTGAGGATGGTCTCTTGCAAAAGGGAGCCATTAAACACTATACTCCCTATTCTAACAATGACAAACCAAAATTTTGGACTAAGAATAAAGGGGTAGTCAATGCTGGTGTGACCAATGCTAAACATGTTCAAAATGTTCAAGCATCTAACCAAGGTAATTTCAACAACAATTATAGTCAAGGAAACAATCAAAATCACAATCAGAAAAATTAAAACACCTCTCAAAAATAACCTCTCAATCAGGGCTATCTATTCCCTCACAATAATAACAATAACAACAATAATAATAATCCTACTTCACGTCCTCGATGATAGTTCAGTTCTCTTGCAAAACCCCTGGATGTTATCTTTCAAAAACTTGTTTATCAAAATATGATGATATATCCTAATACTCAACCATATGATGACAATCAACCCAAAACTTCTTGGTATAAGGATAATGAATATTGTGAATATCATCATATTAAAGGTCATGAGATTAAGAAATGCATGAAATTCAAACACTATATCCAGGACCTCATTGATGATGGTAAAATTGAAGTTGAAGGTCATACACCTTCATTGTCCAATGTACAACTTAAGATCTACAATCATCCATTCCCTAATCATAATCAGAACAATGTCCCATCTTCTAAAAATGTGCCTTATGACTACACCACCAATAACATTCAAGGCTCAAAAATCTAGGACAATGATTGTTGTGGCTTTTAACACTCTTTTTGGTTGCATATAAGAATCTGACAACCATGTGTGCACTCTCAAGCTTAAATATATTGATTGCAATGCTACCACTAGAAGATGAAGAATTACTGTTTAGGTTGTTGATCCACCCACTGCACCATCCACATCCATTAGGTTTGCTTCACGCTATGACCTCCTGGAACAACTAGGGAAGACTCCCTCATAGATATCCATACTTGAGCTTCTTCATACATCTTCTATGCATAAATAATTCCTTACAAAATCCCTTACCGAATCATGAGTCCCTGAAAACATCAATTCCTCCCAGTTCCAAGCTATGATTGAGAATCTAGCCGCGCAATCACATCTTGTTTTCACAGACAAAGACTTATGTGGTTCTAACCCTTATCATAATAAGCCTCTTCACATTGAAGTCATCATCCACTCCACCAAAATAAAAATATTTTTGATAGACAATGGATTTGGGTTGAACCTTTGTACTATGAGGATGATAAGAAACATAGGAATTTCAGAAGAACTCATTGATGTAAAAAAACACATTACTCTAATGGCTTATGATGACAAAGAAAGAGAATCCAAAGGACTGACCACACTTCCTTTGCAAGTGGTCCTTGCTATAATTGACAATTCTTGTCATGTTCGTGATCTATATCTCCCTTATAACATACTTTTGGAAAGACCTTGGATACACACTATTTCAGGTGTACCATCTACATACCATCAATGTTTGAAATTTTCACATTATGGACATGAAATTACTATCCTTGGAGATCAAGAACCATTTCAGTACTACAAAAATTTAGAAGCCAAGAGATATTACTATTTTCCTTTGAATGAATTAAAGGCTTCCCCTAAGCCTCCTACTGAAAAATCTCCCATTGAAGAAACAAATAAGGTATCTGATAAAGGAAAAGATAAAGTCACAGAGGAGAAGATTTTTGAGTCAAAAAATAAAGTAAAATTTACAGATCAAGGAATGGAAGAATATAAATTTGAGGGTTCACTCTGTATTGGGAAACTTCCATTATCCCCAAGATCCTTTGGTAAACCTAAACAACATTTTCCCAAAGGCAATAAGGAAACTATGACATGCAAAAGGACTACTTTTGAATATTGGGGATCCCTTGTAGATGAACACATGGATAATGATGTATTATCTTGGCTTTACAATAATGCTAAAGAGAAACAAGTGGAAATTCCTAAGGACAAATACCTAAAGGTAACTCCTATTATTGAAATCATGGGGTATCATGGAACTGGCCTAGGGGCAAATGAAAATGGGAGAAATAAAACTATTAAAGAAATTGGCTATCCTTGAGGCTAAGGATTGGCCTCCCTATAAACCAAGGTGTCCTTTGCTGAGGAATTTTGTTCGGCTGAGATTGACTCAAACAATGAGTAAGAGTTCTATGAAGTCCCTTTCCAATATATCGAAGATGATCTCATCGATGCTAACCATGTCCTAGCCATCACTATCATAGACCTTTCATCCCCCACCGTTCCCCTCAAACACCCTGAAATCATCAATTGGGAACAACAAGATTCACCACTAGCTTTAGACATATGTAATTAGGATGAGGTAATGCTTGCATTATTCAGACTTAAGAATCTCCAAGATCATGAGAACAACATAATCTATAATGAGAAATCCTTCTTTGGTAGCTAAGTCAATTCTCTTAGTTGCAAAAGTGAAAACGACAATAAAAATAAAAAATAAAATAAAACTCCCTCTGGTGAAAACCTCTCTGAGGCATCTTTGGGTGAAGAAAAAGAGAAAATAAAGGATGCATCCTCTAGTGAAAACCTTTCTAAGGTGCTAGAGGAGGGAGAAGTTGACTTTCCATTCATGTTATAAAAATCCTCTATCTTAATTGAAGATACAAAAGAGGTCAGTCTTGGCACTATAGATAATCCTAAGATCACATACATAGAAGCATCACTCAATGAGAAAGAAAGGAAAGATATGATTGAGTTTCTTTGCAAGGCACAAATAAATTTTGCATGGTCCTATAAATATATGACCGATTTGGATCCTGATCTAGTAGTACATCATCTTATAGTGGATCCTAAAATCAAGCTTGTCAAGCAAAAATTAAGAAAGATGCATCCTCAAGTTGCCTTGCTTGTTAAATCCAAATTAAAAAAATTACTTGATGCCAAATTTATATGACCTATAGACTATCTAGAATGGGTCTCTAATATTGTACCAGTGGGTAACCCTTTTGGGGGGATAAGAATTTGTACTAAATTTAGAGATCTCAACTTGGCATTTCCTAAGGATGATTTTCCACTGCCTAACATTGATATTATAGTGGATTTAACTGTCAAAAATGAGATGCTATCTCTTATGGATGGTTTCGATGGATACAATCAAATTAGAATAGCAGATGAGGATAAACATAAGACAAATTTTACTACTCCATGGGGTACATTTTTCTATCAAGTAATGCCTTTTGATCTTAAGAATGCAAGAGCCACATATCAGAGAGCTATGACAACAAGCATTCATGATCTCCTTCATGTCATTATGGAATATTATGTGGATGATTTTCTTAGGAAGTCCAAAACATGAGAATCACATATAGCAGTCCTTACCACAATCTTTGAAATATTGGAGAAATACAAGGTATGGTTAAATCCTAAGAAATGTGTCTTTGGTATTCAATTAGGTAAATTGCTATGGTATTGTATCATCTTAAAATGGAAGCACTTCCATGTTAAGAGTGTTTAGCCCTCCTAGTAAGTGTTCTGGGGTCATGTCAAGCACCATGAATTGGTCTTTGCATGGATTTGATTATTTCCCCCTATTCTACTTCTCTCCCCCTATTTCCAGCCTCTTTCTGAAAAATTTCTCTGAGAAACTAAAGATTTTGACTTTTTGGGTCAATGATGACATGATGGATCAAGGTTGACCTTGACCCTGACCCCAGGTCCAATTTTCAAATTCTAGGAGTTTCTAAATGTCGGGCTTTGGAAAGTTTCATTTTCCCGCTTCCGTGTTGACTATTTCGGGTTTCGAAACAGTAAAATATTAAATTGCATTTAATCTAGGTCCATTTCTAGGGGTTAAGGTTAATTGGGATTTAATTCTCCAATGTCATCCTTTTCTAAGAGTTTGTGCCCTAGATCACTATAAAAGGAATCCTTCCTCTCTCATTTTCACATCCAACATCCACAATCAAGCAATCTCATCCATTATCAAGTATTCCATCTCATAATCTCTCAAGCTCTCAAGCAAGCATTTCATCAAGAATTTTCAAGGAAGCATTCAAGCCATCATCTCCATTCAAGTTCTCTTTTTAAGATCAAGGATTCAAGAATTCAAGCCTTTTAAGGGATTTGGTTCAAGCATTCAAGATTCATCATTGAAACCCTAGATTTATCCATCATGGTGGTGTGATCTTCCTTCAAGATAGTTTGTTCATCTTCAAGATCCATTCATTCTCCTTTCAAGGTGGATTCCAAGCATACAATCATGGAGGTTTTGATTTACATTCATTAATATTGTGTTCAAGTTTTCATATGAACATACTTGTTTACATTTGAAATACAATTGCATATCTATTGAATATCATAGCTTCATTGTTAGATCTACTTCTACTACTTGCTAGCATTCTCTATTTCAATTCCATTATTAAGGTTGATTCCAAACTGGGGTTTGACTAAGGCAAACCCCTCATCCAAACAACAAAACCATTTTTCTTGCAGGTATAGGTACATGATAGTGAATTGGAGTTTAGATTTGGATACCCTTTTCGGAAAACTTCTGAGATCCGCGAACATAATTTCTGCCAGAGCTATTTTAGGTCAAGGAGGACCTTCAATGAGGGGTACAATTGTGCCTCGGGGTAAGATTGTGCCCTGCTATCTAGGTCAAATTCGACCTGACCTCAGAAGGATAAAAGTTTTCTAGGTTTTCTCTGTCTCGACATTTCCAATTTAGAGTAGGTTGTAGAATCTCCTGAAACTGAACACATACATCATAAAATAGTGATTTATGCATCAGCCTTCTTTCAAGATAAGTATTTCTATTTTATTTAGTTTGTATGTCCATAACATTTTCCATCACACCCTATTTCACACCTTATTTCACATCTATTCATCATTTTCCCTCAATCCATATTTTACACTATTCATTTTGGTGAAGTTGACAAACTTACCCCCTGTCTTTTGTGGTTTTAGATGCCCTATTATGTTAGATTTCATTTTGGTGTTAGGTATTTTATTTTCTTGCATCAAGATTAGATTTATTTTATGCTCTTGGATTTTAAATTCAAAAATACAAAATAAAAATAAAAATCTATATATTCAACAAAATCCAAAAATATTTCTCGTACTATACAGATTGTTAAGATGCTTTGGTGTGTAATTATGTTCTTTATTACCTTTATTTTAGCATCTCTTTACCATACTTATGATGTTTATGAGAGTATTATTCACTTCATTATGTTGACGAATCTTCATTTTGCACTTGAGTTGCTTTTGTGAAATTGACTGATACTAGTCTTCCTACTTTCAAAACTTTCATTAAAGATTTATGTGGTAGCTTTATTACTCTTTTGGATTATGTGAAGAATTGGGTAGATGATACAACATCTCCTAATCTTCCTAATCCTAATCCCATCATTCCTAATTTGATTCCTAATCTTCCTAATTTGATGCCTAATTCTCCATTTGCTATCCCTAGTTCTTCCCATACTTATGATGGGATTCAAGCTATAGTTCAGGATGTGGATGTGCAAGATTTCTTTGATTTAACTTCTCCTCCGATTCATGATGATATTAAAGGAAAGGGTAAAGAAACTTCTTCAAAACCTATTATCCCACCTTATACAACCTTTAATCATAAGCATGATAAAAAATCACCTCCTGTAGAAGCTTTACATAATATATACACTACAGGATTCAATATGATGACTAAATGAAGTTATAGAGGTTTAGGGCTAGGAGTTAATGAGCACGGTATCAAGTATCTAGTTCATATACCCCCTAAATAGGATGTGCATGGTGTTGGTCATTCACAATCTCAAATCAGGGTAGGTGATGTTGATCATAGTCCTCCTCTTCATGTTCTTCTCCCTACACCTACCGTAGATAACACTGATATTTGTCAAGATGTAGCTAAGAAGGTGTATGTTCAATTAATGAATTCCAAGAAAGAAATCTTTAAACCTATGCCTAAAGATGCTTTAACCAAGTACAAATGTCCTTTTCATTATAGTAATACACATTTACTTACTGATTGTAAGCATTTCAAGATATATGTTAGGGAAAGAGCTGCTTTAGGAATTATATCTCACTCTCGTGTAGTTTTACAATTCCTTCATAATTTTGATATAGGGGATACCCCTCATTCTGATACAATATAGATTTCTTCTCCTCTTTTCTTTGGATTGGGGGGCAAGAGGTGTATTTTCATCCAGTCTCCTAGGATCCATTAGGCTTTTAGCATATATTGTGTCTTGAGCTTAATTGGTATTCTTTCTTTTCTCTCTCTCTCTCTCTCTCTCTCTATGGTTTTGTATTATATTTATAATCATCCATAGATTCTATATTCAAGATAGCATTTCTAAGGTAACCCTTGCTTTTCATCCGTGGGGGCAAGGTTCCTTTCTTCCTTCTCTTTGTCTAGGGATCTTCTTTCCTTAGCTTAGTGGCATTTGTTTATTTAGCAACATTATTTCATTATATGGATCAATGTTTTGACTATGGATATCCTTTTTATAAGATAGGTTGTTGTCCTAGGTCATCACCTCTTCTCTATTTTGCAAATTATGTTCTTTATAAACTCTTGCCCTTGCTCTGGTGGTTAGAGTTGTATCTCTCATATCAAAGATTCCTCTTCCTCTTGATTGCAGGGGGCTAGATGATTAAATTTTTGTTTCTTTTTGAAAGATGGCATTTTATCTTAAAGAACTCCTCTATGGTGGGGGTCTTGTTGATAAGATCTCTTTCTTTGGGGATCCTTTTTCCATAAGTGACATATCCTTTTCATGATTATCTATGCTCTTGGATGTAGGGGTCAATACCCTACACTAAGAATGTAGTATACATTATTGTTAAACATGATATCTCCTTACATTTTAAAGTAGGTATCCTCTTCATCTTCCTTATCATGTTTGGTAGACTGCCACGATAAGGAGGGGGGCATATATAGGGCCTTCCTTGTACTATAGTTTTTTATTTATATGCTAAATCCTCTGAAGGTAACACACATAAGTTGCTAAATCCTAAAGGGACACACATTTTTCAAAATTTTCAATATGATAAATTCTTTGAAGGTAATGCACATAAGTTGCTAAATCCTGAATAGACACACATTTTTTAATTTTTAAGTATGCTAAATCTTCTGAAGGTAACGCACATAAGTTGCTAAATCCTGAGGAGACACACATGTCATATTCATAGTGATACAAGAAGGTGGATTTATGGGTATTCCAGAAGCTATCAGAAGACACATTACAAGTTCAAAGCATAGTTTATGGGTGAACTATTAGGTTTGGCCACCTGTTTGGCTCCCTCCTTGGTGATTCACGGTAAGGTGGGCATCTTATTGGCGAGGTAATCACTCTTTTCCCTTTCTCTCTTTTCGCTTTCATGCTAGTAGGATTAGATCATGAATCTATGTTATTTATAGTGTTTCTCTTGTCTTTCTTATGTAATCATTTACGCTGTTATGATAGTTTTCTGAATATGATATTAGTATAGGAAGCATTTCTTAGCAAGGTTTCCATTACTAGTTTATTTGGGTTTTTTTAGTACTAACCCCTCTTTTATGTCTTTTGGTTTTTTCTTTGTTTTCGCACCCTTGTGCGTGTGTGATGAGTTAGAATCTCTAGCCTGGGGGATTGTGTCCTTAATCTAAGTGTTATTTTATCTCATTGTGAATCCACTTGGCTCTCTTCTTTCTTCTCCTTTACCAAGAGTTTGCATTGAATCCATACTCTTGCTAAAGTGGGGGCTTAATGTATCATCTTAAAATGGAAGCACTTCCATGTTAAGAGTGTTTATCCCTTTGAGTAAATGTTCTAGGGTCATGTCAAGCACTGTGAATTGGTATTTGCATGGATCTTATTGTTTCCCCCTATTCTGCTTCTCTCCCCCTATTTTCGGCCTCTTTCTGACAACTTTCTCTGAGAAACTGAAGATTTTGACTTTTTGGGTCAATGATGGCCTGATGGGTCAAGGTCAACCTTGAACCTGACCTAGGTCATAGTCAACCTCAACTCTGACCTAGGCCAGAGTCAACCTTGACCCTGACCCTAGGTCCAATTTTCAAATTTTGGGAGTTTCAGGATGTCGGGCTTTAGAAAGTTTTATTTTCCTAGTTTCGGGTCGACTATTTTGAGTTTTGAAATGGTAAACTCTTAAATTGCATTTAATCTAGTTCCATTTGGGTTAAGGTAATTGGGATTTAATTCTCTAATGTCGGCCTTCTCTAGGAGTTTGTGCCCTAGATCACTCTAAAAGGAAGCCTTCCTCTCTCATTTTCACATCCAACATCCACAATCAAGCAATCTCGTCCATTTTCAAGTATTCCATCTCATAATATCTCAAGCTCTCAAGAAATAATTTCATCAAGCATTTTTAAGGAAGCATTCAAGCCATCATCTCCATTCAATTTCTCCTTTGAAGATCAGGGATTCAAGCATTCAAGACTTTGAAGGAATTTGGTTCAAGCATTCAAGATTCATCGTTCAAACCCTAGATTTATCCATCATGGTGGTGTGATCTTCCTTCAAGATCCTTTGTTCATCTTCAAGATCCATTCATTCTCCTATCAAGGTGGATTCCAAGCATACAATCATGGAGGTTTTGATTTACATTCATTAATATTGTGTTTAAGCTTTCATATCAACATAAGTGTTTACATTTGAAATACAATTGCATATCTATTGAATATCATAACTTCGTTGTTAGATTTACTTCTACTACTTGCTAGCATTCTCTATTTCAATTCCATTATTAAGGTTGATTCCAAACTAGGGTTTGACTAAGGAAAACCCCTCATCCAAACAAAAAAACCATTTTTCTTGCAGGGACAGGTACATGACAACGAATTGGAGTTCAGATACGGATACCCTTTTCAGTGAACTTCTGAGATTCATGAACATAATTTCTGTCTAAGCTATTTTAGGTCAGGGATGACCTTTAGTGAGGGGTAAAATTGTGCCTTGGGGTAAGATTGTGCCCCACTATCTGGGTCAAAGTTGACTTGACATCATAAGGATAAAATTTTTTTGGGTTTTCTTCGTCTCAACATTTCCAGTCTGGAGCAGGTTGTAGAATCTCCTGAAACTGAACATAGACATCATAAAATAGTGATTTCTACATCAGCCTTCTTTTGAGATAAGTATTTATGTTTTATTTAGTTTGTATGTCCATAACATTTTCCATCACACCCTATTTCACACCTTATTTCACATCTATTCATCATTTTCCCTCAATCCATATTTTACACTATTCAGGTACATCGTGTCTCAACGAGGGATTGAGGTAGATCCTAAGAAGGTGAAATCCATGTTGATATGCTACCCCCACAAATATTGAAGAAAATTCATAGTTTTCAAGGCTGACTTTAGTCTATTTGCATATTCATCTCTCAGTTGGCAGATAAGGTGCATCCTTTTTCACATCTCCTACATAAAAATAATAAGTTCTTATGGGATTGTCTTTGTCAAAAATCATTTGAGCAGTTGAAAAAATATCTAGCCAACCCACCAGTGCTAGTCCCACCTATTCTAGGTCAACCTCTAATTATTTATACATCAACTACATTAGTCGCCCTTGGTGCCCTTCTTGCACAACTAGATGATAATGGAAAAGAGTGTGCTATTTATTACCTTAGCAAAACACTTGTTGGTTATGAATTAAACTATACTACTATTGAGTGATCATGTTTGACTATGGTATTTTTCACATAGAAGAAACATCATTACATGCTTAACAATAAGACACAACTTATTGCTAAGGTTGATCCTCTTAAGTACCTATTATCTAAAGTTGCTCTCACTGGATGCACAACAAAATGGGTTATGATCCTAGGTGAGTTTTACATTGTCTATGTAGATAGAAAAGCTATCAAATGTCAAGTAATCATAGATCAGTTAGAAGAAACTCCTGTTCAAGATGATCATCCTATTGTTATGAATTTTCTAGATGAATCAATCATGACTATCACCTCAAGCATATGATGGAAATTTTATTTTGATGGATCTTATACACAAAAAGGATCATGGGTAGGATTCTTGTTTGTGACACCACAAGGAGATATCATTCCTAAGTCTTATAAGCTTACATTTCCTTGCACAAAAAACATTTCAAAATACAAATCTCTAGTAGTCAGACTTTGTCAAGCTATTTGTTGGAAGATCTCTAACTTTCTTGTTTTCGGTGACTCTCAGTTGGTTATCAAACAAGTTAATGATGAATTTCAAATAGAGAATGACAAGCTACTTCCTTATCACTACATGGTTGAGGATCTAAAAGAAAACTTCAAAGAAATCACCTTTCAACACATCCCAAGATCTAAAAAAAAAGAAAATAATTTAATGGCTACCATTGTCTCTTTGATAGCAATGTTAGAAAATAGTCAAAGGTGTGTGTTTCTTTTTGAGAATCTTATGGTCCCTTCCTATGACCAGCCAAAGTCTAAGATGGTATGTTAAATTGTTGGCTCCGATTCCCCTTGGTACCAAGAAATTTATTCTTACCTTTGTGATGAGATCGTCCCCCTTACCTTTTCCATTAATTAATGTAAAAACCTTCATCCACCAAACTTCTCGTTACACTATCTTGGGCGACACTATTTTCCAGAAACGCTCTGACATAACTCTTCTTAGATGTATGAACTTAGAGGAAGAACAAATAGACTTACAAGAAGTACGTTAAGGAATCTGTGGGGATCATTCCAGTGGACTTACTCTAGCTAAAAATTTGTTGTGTACTGAATACTATTGGCCAACTATGGAACAATATGCATACCACTTTATGAAAAAATGTGTTCCTTATCAACAACATGGTGATTTGATACATGCTCTTGCTCAAGAGCTCCATCCCACCATCACACCTTAGCCCTTTTCATGATGGGGTTTTTACCTTGTAGGATAAATATACCCTAATTCTTCCAATGACCACAAACATATCCTTGTTGCTACCAAATACTTCACTAAATAGGTTGAAGCCATACCCCTCACTTATACTACAAGCAA
This sequence comes from Chamaecyparis obtusa, assembly GCA_027943335.1. NCBI lineage: Eukaryota > Viridiplantae > Streptophyta > Pinopsida > Cupressales > Cupressaceae > Chamaecyparis > Chamaecyparis obtusa. The sequence continues at coordinate 55,132 of BSBK01002602.1, read as the reverse complement.
GAAGATTTCCAAGTTCATCTTGAACTACATCATTTGTCGCTATGGCATCCTGCAAGATATTCATAAAGGTAATGGCACCCCTTTCAAAAATTAGGATGTCACTAAGCTTTGTAGGAAATTTGGCATAACCCATCATTGTTCTAGCAAGTATTTCCCACAAGGTAACGGTTAAGCAAAGGCTTCTAAAAAACTATCCTAAACATCCAAAAAAATATAGTTGATGATGTTGGTCATGATTTCCACCTTCAACTAAATCTTTCTCTTTGGGCTTACCATACCTCCATCCATACCCCTACTGGCGCCACGCCATTTTCCCTTGTTTTTAGTTTTGAGGTTGTACTTCCCATAGAAGTTGAGCTTCCCTCCCTCAGAATCTCCCTAAAGAATCTGATATCTGATGAGGATTATTGATTTTCCCGCTTAAAAGAATTGAAACTCCAAGATGAATGATGCCTTAATGCCCTGAACCACCTTCATGTGTATCAAAATTGCCTTCTCGTGCAGTTCAATAAGAAGATCAAGCCCTATGAATTTGAAGTTGGTGATCTAGTCCTACAACATAACATGAAAAATCTCAAGAATCATGAGAAGAAAGGAAAATTTGAGCCTAATTGGTTGGGGCATTTTGTGGTTACAACTAAATTTGGCTTAGGAGCATATTAGGTAGCTACACCAGAGGGAGATTCACTCCTTGATCCTATGAATATTCTACATCTGAAGAGGTTCTATACATGAGAATTAGCAGTACCTATGTCCAACAATTTATTATACTGAAAAAATTATAAAAATTCTTGAAAAAATGCAATAAAAATTTGGCTAATGGTGAAAATCTGGCAACAGGCACCTCAGATAAGTACCATGGTGAAAACCGCTTGTCGGCACCATGTGTAGTTCACCTAGATCCATCGTCTATCAGGATAATTTCTCCTATCCATTCCTTCATTCCCCTCCCATGTCTATGCATGAAGCTAACCTAGGTCGCTTTCCATCTCGCTCACTCTGCACACACTCACTTATGTAGTTGACCCAATCCTCTTGAGCTCCATTGTGACCATTGACCCTGTTTTAGACCCACTGACCACATGCACCCTATCACAAACATATCAAGACTAATTATCTTTATTGTCATTTGATCTATCATTTTTGCCTAGACACTTGAAACAACCTTGAATAAATCATCATTAGCCCTTCAGGATACATCTTTCCTAAGACAACTCATCCAATCCTAAATCTAAGCATCAACTTTGTTCTGGGCAAGAACTATGGATAAAATGGCCACTTGGTCATGATGCATTCTTTTTGTTTTATGTTTTGTGTTTAATCACACGTACTCTGGATAACCCAGATCTTCATCTCTTGGTTTACTGAGATAGCTTTCAGGATTGATTCACAACCTTTTGTGGTATGATGTGTCTATCTATTTGAGTGTCTGGTCCACACATCTAAATCATGTTATCCTTGTTTATCTAGCATGTGGTACATGATTCCTATGCAATATAAAAATCAGATATGCTCTTCCATGTTGACACAATGATATTTTGCATTTAGGTTCATTTTGCATTGGAGGCCTTCTTTTATTCACTTCCTCTATCCTCACTCTTCCTTTTTGAGAAAATTGTCAAAATGAATTGTTTTTTCTCAATTTTCTTGAGGGGCACATCCTCCTCCTCGTCCTCTTCCCATCGTCACTTAGGCACGACTCTTGGGGCATCTTGTTTTCATCTTCTTTGATGCAATGTCGATTTTGACCCACGTTAAAGAGGGGGGAAATGTAGACACCTAAAATTATCCTTTGCATTCTAATATACATTTTTATTAATATTTTCCCTTAACATTATAGTTGATTTTTATTAATTAACTATATTGTTATATTCCTCTATTTATTAAATTAAATTAAATTAAATTAAATAAAGTCATTTTCCCTTTGTATTTAAATTTTATTTAAATACTATAATATATTAAATTAAATTTAATATATTATCCCCCCATTTCCCTTTATAAAATAAATTTTATTTATGTTATTCCTCCCGTTAAGGCTAAAAATTTGCACCCTGTTAAACTAGACAAGTTTAACAATTTTTCCTAACATGGGATTCATTTCTGCATGTGGGAAATGCATAAATTGAAATGAAACCTCTGGATTCTAGGCCGGTTCCTATAAGATGATCACCTATAACTCTTCAAAAAACTAATTTAAACTTTGTGGGAAAAGAGATAGAAATTGCAGAAATGAACATGCAAACTGAAAACTAAACTTAGGAAAACTAGGTGATACACCAAAGAGAGGAAACTAAGAAGATAATGACCTTTCTTTTTGGAAATTGTAAATTCTACCACTAAAAATAAAGCACTTCCATTCTATATAGGTGTGCATAAATATTTCATAATAAGGCCCTTAAATGAATTAACAAGGAGGAGAAATTCTTCACATGAAAATCCTATGAATCTTGGACACAAATTATAACTTGCACACAACATACATTCCTGCAACAAGGTAATGGATGAGACAAAATATCAAGGAGTTATAAACTCACTTACTATTTCTATTGATCATTCATTTTGACACATAGCCACAGGAAGAAAGAAGGCCTGAACTTGATAGAAAAATGCTTCAAAATGCTGTCAATATATATCAATCTCCAAAAGAGTTACAAATTTATAAATAAAACTGCCAAGGATAAAAATATGTCACAAAATCCCTCCTCTGCATAATCAGAACTAAAGAAAAAAAATGAGTCTAAAACTCACTAAGTACAATCCACAACCCATTTTTGGATGCAACAATAAAGCCTGAAAAATAAGACCCGACACTCCCTCCAAAAAGTACCAATAGACTGAAAAAGTCTAACCAAGTCATCAACAACCTTGGTGACTCACCAAAACTTCCCTCAAAAGCCTCAAACAACCAATAAATGACCTTAAAATCTTCCTTGACATGTTCAATCTGACCCCCTAAATCTTCTCCAACTCTCCTAGATGCTCTCCTTATGTCTGCAAATAGTTACAACCTCCAGGAAGAAGTCTTTCATTCATTTAAAGCACCCTTATCTCTCCACTTTTACAATGTTATTTCCTTTTAAAGATTTTAATATTTATTAATTGATTTATAAAATGCATCAATTAATAAATATTAAATTACAAAATTATCTCAAAAATATTTCAATATTTATTAATTGATTTATTTTATAAATCAATTAATAAATATTAAAACAAACTCCAACAAAATGACAATGGCAATACAAGATATTATTGTATTAAATCTTATAATCATATGCTAAAGAAACATATAATTATAATATTTAATAAAATAATATCACATAAAAATCGCCATAGAAGATTGAAGCTACGAACTTGAAATAAAAATACAAATTGCCTCAAAAGGCGACTAAAACAACCCAACCCTAAAACATCATATATTTCATTCTTCTCATTTCTGAGAAAGAAGAAAGAGGGTTTGTTGTAGCCGCCATTAGAGAATTTGTGCACTGATGAAGGTTTTATGTTGGAGATTTTCTGTTTGCTGTGGCTACCATAATGAGGTCCTTCCAAAGGTTGTTTTCACACAAGCCGCTATCATTACTTGGCTGTAACTACTTTATTTTCCTTCTTTCTGTAACTTTTCTAGACATTTTCATGAGTATTTGAAGGATTTATTGATTTTCGTGACTCCTTTTCTGATTACCACAAATTACTATGGGATGTAGCTCCACCTTTGGGCCTATTTGTACCACTTCAATGAGGGTTCTCTTCGATTCTTTCCATTTTCTAAAGCTTCTATCATACTTTTCTAGGCTTGAGCATGCCAAATGGTGAGATCTAGAGTCATTGGGTTTTATTTTTCCATGGGATTTGAGCTGGCTATTTGTTGGCAACATTCTGGGTAATGTTGGTGCCATCTAAAGGATTGTTTACTATATTTAATTCTCCATTCATGAAATTCTGTGAGCCTTCATGGGCTACCATTGTTGGAAGTTTCATTTGCTAGAAACTATTCTTCTCTTCCTCTGCTGTTATGAAAAGGATTTTGGAAACTTATGGTTGTTATCTTGTAAGAAATCTCTGAAAATCAAGGACAATATTGTGAATTTTATGCTTTATTTGCTATAAATCTGCATCTGGGTATGGAGAAAATGTGTTAAAAATATGAATAATTACTTTGCTGATTACTTTTCTCCATGGTATTTTCTATGAAAAAGGTCTTTGTATTCTTCTCATGGCTTTGAATAACTAAGTGAAATAGTTGCAAGATTCTCCATTATAATATCATGCGCTATTAGTGTAACTCTGGTATTCAAAAGTGTTCCCCCCAAAACTATGTATACAGTTTCCATTTGCATTATTGATACCCTTCTGACAGCCCTTCTCAGATTCAAACACCTACACCCACAATTTTAGATCTCCTGCCTCCAATTGTTGGATGAATTCATCAATAAATTGTATCCTATATGGCATGACAACTGTGGTATTTTGAACATCGATTGCTTGTTTTCTAAATCTCTCCATTTAGATACGGTCCATTGCCTTTTGAGCTCTGCATATCTAATAGTTCCTGTGCATATGGAGTAGCTATTTTAGCAAAAGAAAATTCTGGATCTAACACATAACAAATGCCTTCAAGAGTTATAAATGCCCTTAGTACAAATGTGAATGTGGATGGGAAACAGAATGACTGATCCAACCCTATTAAAAATAACTCCTCCCCAATTATGTATACAGTCGCCTCTTGATCAGGTCGCTGATTTAAAAAATTGTCCCTCAAGAATTGTATGGACTATCTTACAGATGCCATACCTCCAGTAGGTTGAAATGCACCTAAGTCAATAAGGGACTGAATAACCCCCCCTTTTTTTAACATCTTTCTCATAAACTGCATAGAACATTTGGAGTAACCTGTCCCTTGTGAAATTAGCATGCTTGTGTTTGTTGGAAAATGTTCTTTGTAACAACTGCTTCATAATATGTTTGACTTTTGGCAGGATATTTGGGATGTGAATTTCACTAGTTGCTTAACCATTCCCACATGCTTTTCAAATATTTATACATTTCTTGTTGCTATTCTAGTCTATAACGTTTCAACTTGAGATTTTTGTCCCTTAAATAAAATTAGCTTATCAATTTGATTATAATGAAAG